>JAVJGI010000036.1:15463419-15486471 GCA_035590275.1 Ibycter americanus
TGGCTTATGTTCAGCTGGCTGCCAGCCAGCACCCCCAGGGCCTTTTCCTCCAGGCAGCTTCCCAGCCACACTTGCCCAAGCCTGTAGCGTTGTGTGGGATTGTTATGACCCAAGTGCAGGACCCAGCAGTGAGCCTTCTTGAAAATCATACAGTTGGCCTAGGCTCATCGATCCAGCTGGTCCAGATCCCTCTGTAAAGCCGGTAGAGATGGTGCAGTTTGTAAATAGATTATTTCATCTCAGGATGTTAAAATAATGCTTGACATCTTGAGCTGGTGCACACCCTTAAATGAGGAAGAATGCCCTGACTTGGATGGAAGTTGACAGTAGAAAATAGGTCAGAACTTTCCAATGTTCTCGCCATCCAGACCATGTTCAAAAGAGTGACATGGCAAAGAGGAGTAACTACAATTTAGGATAGTCTAGTAACTCTCTCTGCTTGCTTTCAAAATGTGTGGTAGGACTTGGGTAATAATCATTAGCAAGAACCTCCAGAAAAAAATTGCGGATGCCTTATGTTCCCATGACACCTTGTGAGTGACACATACGGAGCGAAGAAGCACAGCAAATCTGTCTCATCACATTCACTGTAGACCTCTGACCTATTAAAAATAATAGATTTGGCAGAAAAGGCTGGCCACTGCTGGTGTGCTAGTTATCAATATATTCTTAATAGAAATGACTAAAATGGCAGCTGAGCCCATCTCTACTACCACAGAGAACTATGCAACACACTAGCAACAAAAAGCTGATGTAAAAAATAAGTGTATTTGGCGATACATATTGTAATTAAGAGGTTTAGTGGCAGCTGTCAGATTACCTTTGTTGTAAAGTTGCTCCTTTAAATTTACATCACTGCAATCACAAAAACTGTAATTAAAAGCCATGTAAATGACTGTTTCCATTTCTAATGTAACAGCAATTTTAAAACAATGTATCAAGATGGAGCAACAAAGAAATTGGCTGTTTTCAAAACGGTGGAGTAGAGCTTTTATTCTATGATACATGTGTGTTTCCCAGCATGATTTTTCTTTTAATGACACCTCATAGCAAAATAGTCCACTCTACTTAGTGATCATGTTAAGCTGTTGCCATGGAAATATGAAGACCCAACTATACTCAGATGTTAACTCTTACAGCACAGCTTTACAATTCTTTAATATAAATTTTTGTTTAAAAGGAGAGCTCTTGGCAAATTAGAATTCAGTTCTGATTCAGCTGTCTAGCTCAATAGCTTCATAAGGATGACAATGATTAGGGCTTGTTTCAGGGGTGTTGCAAAGACCGTAACAGCCAGCCATATGAAAATACCACACGCATACATCATTTCCCTATGAATACAGAATTATGAGAAAATTGACAAACAGCTCCACAGACAATGTAAGTAGTACTTAATTAGTCAAGTTCATTAAGAAAGAGGGGAAATGAAGAGATCACTAAATACTGCTACAGCTTTGCCTAGCACCTAATTCCTAGGGACAAAAAAAAATGAATACATTTTCTCCTTTCCCCTCCACCACTTCTATTGTTTCTTTCAGAAACAAAGATCAAAGACATTAGGAAAGAACCATGTTAAGACCACTGCTTACATTTTCTTTTGCCTTTTTATTTATTTCTTTTTCTTTTTTTTTTTTTTAAGAAGAAGATTATGGTCATCAAGGCATTGAAAGAAGAGCAGTGAATTCGAGAAATGGGTACAGATCAGCTGCAAATGGCTGACTTCAGTTATTAAGTTAGGGAAATCAAAGACAAGCAGGCTGTAATTCCAGCCACATCATTTTCTGCCATATTGCTGGTTCCAGAGGTTGGTGTCTCTGGCCCAGCTGACTGCTACAACCAAGATAGATATTTGGTCTTGAGTTAGCACGACAAGGGGTTCTGTGTGGTAGCTAAAAAAATGCCACTATTCAGATAACTTTTCTATTTAAATGACCAAGACACATAGTCATTTTATCCTTTTCAGTAGCTCCTGCTTATATCCAGAAGAATATTTCTGAGGAAATAATTCTCGTGCATGCAAATGCAACTAAAATGAGTTGTGAGGAAATTCATTCCAGATGTTCAGTTACAGTCTGCTGGAGAACCATCTGATTCTCAAATACAGCCTTATAAAGATAGTGCAAATGTATTCAGTTCTTGGTAAGACATACTGATCTATACAGGTAATATTATTATTATGAACAATGCTTCAGCATGCAGATGCTTACTTTCTAAGCA
Organism: Ibycter americanus; assembly: GCA_035590275.1. Taxonomy (NCBI): domain Eukaryota; kingdom Metazoa; phylum Chordata; class Aves; order Falconiformes; family Falconidae; genus Ibycter; species Ibycter americanus. The sequence continues at coordinate 15,465,637 of JAVJGI010000036.1, forward strand.
TTGACAACATAAGAAAAATGGCCTTGTATTCCTGATACCTTTAATCATTTTTAATGCTTTTGTTTCCTGTGGTTCTTTCTTGCCTTACAAAAGTTAAACACATGCTCATATTATTTCATTTAAACCTGCACTAACAAAATACCCAGATAATTCTGAAAATACACATCAGCTTTCTGATTTATGAGTGAATTACATACTTACTGTATGTAGCAGGTATAAATCAACATGGTAGGTCTCTTGATGCTCAGATAATTTGTTTTACAATCTTTATCTTCCTAAAGCTAAAGAAGTTGATTTAGATGGCTCTAAAAGCTTAAATGAAATAGAGCCTAGATGAGCAGTTTCTAATAACATACATCAACTTTTTATACATGGTAAGAAGCCTAAATCTTAAATCTACACTTTTTTCCTGTGATAAATGTATTACATTTTTCTTCAGTACCGACAGAATGCAGGCTACACCTCTTTCTTCCTGCAGAGAAGCTCAAGTACTTGTGACTTGGTGTTGACTATCTTTAAAAAACCGCCATACATAGAGGGGTTGACAACTGCACTATGCCTTCACTATGATTGATGTCATCAATAGTCTAAACACAGCACTGGGGGCCCAGAATCCTCTTGTGGACTGTAAACCTGGATTTGTCACTAATCCTCTTTGAGGCCAGAGGCAAGCAATGTGCATGTCTTTACAGCCCCCTGAGTAAGATAAGGGTCGATTACCTTGCACAAGTACGTAGATGTTTTGATGATGAAGTAATTGTCTCAATAAATGTCAAGTATCCTTATAACATATCGCTGCTTAGTGTATTTCAGTGGAAGGTGACAAGCTTTAAAGTCACTCCCTGAAGAGACGCCTAAATATGTCAATGATTGTTGGTCCCATTCAAGCCTAGTTCAAAACCTGGTAACTGCTTTTTTAATTTTTTTTTTTACTCAGGTATTGATCATTATCTAGTTTATTCCTTTACTACTACTGTCTTTCAGTTGTATGCCCCTTCCCCTCTCTAAGACAGAAGGATGCTATTGCTCTTTAAAGGTGAGTGACAGAAGCTCAGAAAGGCCAAAATACCTGTGCAAAGTCTGCCAAATCAGGGGCAGGAACTCAGATATTTAAAAAATTAGCCCAATTTATCAACCAATTGTTAGATGTCATTCCTCTCCTGTGCTGTCATCTTCTGAAACCACTACATACGTATTTGATAAATATAGGAAGGCTATCACAGGAAGGATGACACTACAGTTTTAACAGCCATGTTTACATACAACTGATATCCACTGGAGCTAAGTATCAGAGCAATATTAAGAACTGAAAGATGCAGTTAGGTTTCTCAGCTGCTTTGCGACATGGTCAAGACTCACAGATTTATCTTCTTAAAAAAAACAGTCTGAAAAGCAGTCTGATTTCTGCACTGTGAGTTTTTATCATCACTTCAAAATAAATCCAAATCACCTAACAGATCACTACATAGGAACCTGAATTTCTCTGAAAATCCCATCCCACACGATTAGATTTTATTTTAGCATTCAGCCCAGGGATGCCCAGCCCAGCTCTGCAGTGAATGACCGGGTGTTTGGCTACATGTCTGCAATTACTACTTGACCCAGGAGAGCTCTCTCCCTTCCCTCTCCCTGGGACAAATTCCAAAAGTCAGGATGTAACTGGGCAAAGACACACACTCCATCAGCTGCATCCTTTCTGAAACTCTGGAGCCCACATGGTAGATACAGCTGGTCATCACACCGATGAACTACATCAGACACATGCAGCTCCAACTACGGAAGGTTAGCCATAGCTCTCCACTTGGACTGCAGAAGGGGCCAGAAGTAGCAAAAGACAATGACCAAGCAATGATAAGAAGAAGGGGTGATGATATTAAAACTACTTCTCAGTGAAATCGGTGTCCTTTTTGTTCAAAAGATTGTAGTAAAAGCAGAAATTATTTAATAAACAAAGAGCCAAAATTTAGGACCTCAACTAGAAAACTGAAAACCATGTTCAGCTGGTCTTCTTAAAATATCATTAAAACAATAGGATCCAAAATGATAACCATACTATTTGATTTTGCTTGGGAGAATTAATGCAAAAAATAAGAATTTATCAGACTCCTACATAATCTTACAGGAAGGGTTATTTATGGCAGAGGGTCCCCTAACATTTTAGTAGAAGTCATTGAAGATTCATTTGATATGAACAAGAAGATAACATAAATCCTTTTAAATATATTTAATTAACAAAAAATAGCCTGCCCCAAAATCTCATTTTGAAAATAAACCCCGCAGCAACTCTAGCATACAAATCAATTACTATATATATTCCTTAAGAGTTAGTCTGGATGCCAAGTGAAAATCAATGTGGCTATCTAACTTTATTATAGGACATCACCAGCTTTATGAAAATGCATAATCAAATGTGTTCAACTGAAATTTTGACATTACTTGTACTTCCAGTACAAATCAAAATACATGTAAAAATAGACAAAACCGATATATTTGAATAGGATCCCATTATCAAACAGTTAAAGCAAACTCAGTGCAAATAAGTGAAATTAAAGATACATAGTGCCACATAATCCTGGAATAATGTAGGTTGGAAGGGACCTCAGGTAGTGTAAATGAAAGCTCGCTGCATTATTTTATCCCTGCATGACAGAAACATTAACAAAATCTATACAGGAAAGTATGAGAATTTACCAGAATGACTAGATCATACACTTCTACATTGTACCTCCTCATGTACAGCTATCACTCAATTATAGTGTTTGTTTTGACTGAAGTGTGGAAAGGTCCTTTGGGTCAATTTTTTCAGAAGCAGAAAATACAGTTGTCATCATATAAGGACAAGATTTTGCATAATCTTGGGGTCAAGAGGTGTCTTCACTGAGAAGAAAAAATATTTTCATTTGCATTTTCAGTATAAACACAGGTGTCTGGAGCTGGAGGTGTGGAGAGATATTTAAGATATTTTATTTTAGGGAGAAGTGGTAGAATATACTTCCGAGGAGTACTAAAACTGAGGATTTTGTGGAAAGGATATAATTAAGCACACTAACAGTACAATAACATGGAACGAAAAGCAGAAGGGTGCATATATCTGCAGGATTTTCCACCAAAGAAAAATATATTCAAAATGTAATGCAAGTGAATAATGCAGGCATGCCTTTACCCTCACCTGCACTTAACAGCTGCCAACATTTCAAATTCTATTGCTCTTACTGGAGTGAAACTTTACCTGTTCTTATATTGACTGAAGCTTATCTACAATATCGAGACACAATGGGTCTACTTTAAAGATGCAGATCCTCCTTTAACGTTTCTTAAATTCTGCTGGATTTAACTCAGATCATTAGGGTATCTTAAATTCCTGGGGTAGCACCTGTTTTTAACAGGCTCATCAAGGATAAAATGCACCCCTTTAGCATCAGCGGCATATATGAACTGTGCAAAAGGCTGACATTGTTGCAGTGTGTTTAAGCAAAAAGGCTGAATTTCCAAATGGCTTTTAGGGAGAATTGACCATGGCAGCTAGCTTCTGAATGTAGGGTGAATGTGCTCTCCACAGTAATGGAACTTAGTGTAATCTTTCGGCTACCAACACCTCAGTCAAAAGTGAAGGGGAAACTAGCTTGAGAAGTGCACGAGCAGCCTCATCTTCAGCAGGAGATCTACTCCAAAGCCCTCTCCCATTAAACAACCTTCTGGGTCAGAAGAGCAAGCAGGTTAAGAACCAGCCCCCCGTTGCCTGAACTGTACTTTACTGGGTTTCTGCTTTTACAGTTTTTCATGCTGTGATTATTGAAAGGTGGTCTGAGATGGCAATGCCTCTGCTTAAAAATCTAGCCATTTCTTGTGATGTCCAGGCTACATCCTGCAGGCAGGTCCACAGGGGACATAAACTGCAGAAGCACTCATCCTGTTGCAAAGAGGTGAGTACCAATCTGGATAACCCCAGGAAAGGAACCAGATACTCTCAGTCATTTGCACTTGGAAGTAGAGAAAGCAGTTTGAATGCATGTAGCTTGGGCTCAGGATTTCTTCTCCAGTTTACACAGAGCTTTCAAAGTGCAGCAGGGCTTAGTTCACTCAGCACTGCCTTATCTCCGTGGCATCTGGAAAATGCAAACACAGGCCATGCACCTCTTTGGCACTGCCTGCTAGACTGTCAGTATAAGTGTACCTGAGGTAAATTTCCAAGACCAAGAGCTGGTATGACATTACAGCAAGTAATACTTATGCTGTGCAGTTGCTTCACAGAGGTAAAAGCTGTGCTAACCATTTTCAAAACACTTTGACACACTGGATTCCATAATTACAAATCAGACTTATTTAAAGATATGAAATACAATATATTTTACTGGCTGCAGTTTTAATTCAGGCATACAGCCTTTTCTGTGCTTGCTGTCTACAGCTCACCAGCCAGAGCTGTGTACCACTGAAATTACATGCAGCAGTTCAGCACAGGAAAACAGCAAAACTCTCTCAAGCAACAGAAGTGTAAGTAATTGCCTATTTTGTACAGCAAACGAATAATGAGTATAATGGCCCACCGTACTCCTTCCTTTTAACTTGGGCAAGAACTGTATCTGCAGAATGAACTGACATTTCTCATGTATTTGCCTTTTTGCTATGTTAATTTGATTGATGTAATGCATCCTTCTCTTTCCCCCTGTTGCTGAAAAATATTGCAAGAATACATCAAAGCTGGTGCACTCTCAATCAGAGCAGATTTCTGCATATAACCTTCCTGACAACACTACGTTTGCACTCTCTGCAAACTTTAATGTTGGAAATGTAGGCACAGGCAAATTAAAGTTTAATTATTCACTCAACCTATTAGTGCAGAGGATCTGCACAAGAATGCCTGTCTGATTTCAGTACCACAAAAGTGAGGATTTACATGTAGAAGTGGATTTGACCAGACAAAACTACACTGTCCAGAGGCTTTCTGCACAATAGATGCCACAACTGTTTTGCCTGCAGCTCTAATGACTAAAGAGTATGCCATTCTAGTACAGATGACCTAGTGCACAAAATGGAGTATCACCGACCACAAGGTCTATACCTGAAGTCTGTGTGTAAGTCTAATGGTCAAAAGCTCACACTGCTGGGAACTCAGGCTGCTGACATGGAAGATCTGTCCCTGCATATTCCTTCTTCCTGCCCTCAAACATATTCTGCTTGCTTCCACATTCTCTTAAAGGCAACTTCCACAGTCTCTAGAAGGCAATTTCCATAACCTCTTCCTCAACCCCAGACTTCAGTCAGACTTGATTTCACAACATTAATGAGAATATACTGATTTCAACAACAGTAAAAAATCTCTAAGATTTTGATAAAGACAGACATGTTTCTTCTACTGAGGTTTCCACCATCTGTAGCTGGTCTTTTGGAGACCTCCTGTTTCCTTGTATCTGATTTTTAACAACTTACTCTGCTACAGCTCTCAGCTGTAGGATGGTGCTGCAGGAAGGACTGATGATATGTTATCAGCCTGCTAAGAATAGTAACATTTCCCAAGCAATGCTGCTGTCCAAAATGGTTAACAGATAGTATAACAGTGGATTGAGCACTGTTCGTATGACTTCAGGTCTGACGGCCACTTTATTTCATGAGTCTTAAACTACTGCATTTCTGTGAAAGTCAGTGGAATTATACCGGCATCAAACTAGCACAATGGAGTGGAGAACTGGGCCCTTAGAGTTAAATTCAATATGGAAGAACTTAGTGAAGCTTCATAAGAGATGAAGACTGACTATGATAACTCCTAACACTCTTGTAAGACTGTTTGAACATCAACATTTATTATTTCTCAGACTTTGTCATCTCCCCTCAGATACATTTGCCATGATATTCCCTAAAGCTATTGACCAAATGTTACAGTATTAGATTCTACAAAAACATTGTGGTAAGAATAGAGGAAGTCTCGGTGTGATCAGATAGATCAGCTGTTACAGCTCATTGGATGGAGCAAGCAGATGGTTCTAACATGATGCACAGAGGTTTAATCTCTGTATTTTATGAATCTACACTCATCCACACAAATCTGGTAAATTTCACACTTGAGTAGCAAAGTACCTTTGTTACAGCAAAGCTGACTATGTATCAATAAAACATACAAGAAGTGTTTTAACTGGAAATTATCAGCACTAACCCTCGGTAATCTCTACTTCTACCTATAGCTTCATGTAAGGCAATGACTGCCATATAAGGCTAAAGGGAAAGGCAGTAAAAATGATATTGTAGATTTCAAATGACACGTGCTACAGGTAATATCTCAGATTATTACAGTTGAAAAAATATTTTGAAATGGAATATATTTCCTGATTGAACTCTTCTTCTTTGAATTGGTCTCTGTTTGATTCTATATTGTGCCAGTATTTCATATGTCATTGGCCTTTCTCCTATAGTATCTGCAGATTTTTGTTTTATTATAGAGTTTTCATGTGTGGTTGTATACAACAACAATTATTTTGTGGTAAAATATAACATTAAGGCAGAGAACTAGGAATTGGTTTAGTCCTGTCCCCAGCAATTCTGCAATAATTTGTGGAGATTCATAAAATAGCAGGCCTGTTTTTCCTGAGTACTGAACCCTAAGTGAGACATATTAGAAATCGTTTCTGGTCTTGATCCTGTTTGACTACTTCAGAGTGACCTTTAAGTAAACATGCTCAAAAGGAAGGATGTAATATCTTCAGCATAGAAATATATGCATACATTATCAAAGACATGCAATTTCTTGGGTACCTGGTAGCTGGTTAGCCTGTCCCTACCTGTGTGAACTTGTGAAAATTGTTAAGGACTAAATCTGAAAAATACACACCAAGTCTTGTTCACTACCTCGGAGGTTTGAATCATTCAACACACTGACTACCTGACTGCACTGACACAACAGCCTGACTTATGTGCTCCCGAAAATTAAGAGTTAAGGGTCTCAAGCTGAGGATCCAGGAATAACAATCCTTCACCTGAACCAGGTACTTGAAAACATCCTTGGTGGACTCCTCGATTCATTAGACCTCTAAGTGATAGATATGAAAATTACATCAAGGTTTCATACACAAGTCTTCAGAACATGCTAGGACATCTGTAGTTGTAAGCAATAAACTGGTACAATGTCATTTTAGTGGCACAGCAGGGTGCCTTGTATCCTTTCCTGCTAATATCACTCCTTTCCTTTAAAAATAAACAGAAAGCAACTATAAAAGTGTTGAATAAACATTAAAACAGAGATTAATTCTAGGATTCTCTGACTTTCTGTCAAAACTGTATTCATATGTATTCAAATATCATCTGATAAATAACTTAACTGGAAATTAACAACAAAAAACAAAAGGAATGGGGAAAATAAAGATACCTGGAAAGATTTCAGCAAATATCTAACTCCTGGAGTGTTTCCAAGCAGCAGCCTTGATTTTGATTAATATTATAATACAGCCTGCTAAAACAGCACCTCATAAATATCCATGAAGCGGTTTATTAGAGATGGTTGTAAATACTTAAAATCTTGTCTTGCAACCCATCAGATTTCAGAAAAAAGGCAGTTCAGAACATCAAAAGGTAAAAATAAGAAGAATTCTTAGATGTTTTCTTCTTCTTAAATATTACCATATATCGGTCAAAAAACCATTATCCTGGAGAGTGGAAATACTATTGGAAAATGTGTGGATTGCTTTATAAGCACAGCTAGCAAAGATTTTGAGAGAAAGGCTGCTGGGGGAAATAAAACCCCACAAAAATATGAGATGGGGAATACATAAAAACTACTCTTACTATTTTCTTCTATTTTCTTATTTCAAAACCAAAACAAAGTAACTACTTACGAGAAAATGAAGTTGGTATGCATGTAAAAAGAGGGTGGAAACTAGAGTGCTGAGAAAGGAACCACTGAAATATTGGGGCATAAGCAACTTACTTTTTCAATCTCTTCATCTTGTAAGTCTGTTTTTAAAAATAAGCATCTTGTGATTGTAGAACAAAATAGCTTCAATATAAGCTCTGTTATATTTGAAATTTTAGTCATCTATCCTCCAAGTTCTTGTCTTACATCAAGTACTTATGTGTTCACAGACCAGGCCATTCTGGGTAACACTTTTGCTGGTTATCTACATTTTCCTTCCCCTATAATGGATTTCAGCTCATGAAGCCTGTAAGAAAGAACACTGAAGTCATGTATTTACCAAGAGATGGTGAGCAACAGGGAGCAGAACAAAATTCTGAAACGTGGCAGTAATGTGGTACCACAGCTCTGACTAAGACCTCTGAAGGTAGACGACACTGTTCGTCTGCTTGATTCTTCATCTTCCCTGGGAAGGATCACAGCGGGGACACTCCTGATAGAGCTGTCCTACAGGAAATGAGTTACAAGCACAGACTGAAACATCTGTCTTGAGGGAATTGTTACAAATGGGAAATGGTACAAGTCATGACTGACCATAGACAAGCTACCTATAGTAAGGCCAAGCTGCAATTGCTATTCAAGGTCAGCTCCTGTCCAAGTTGCTCCCTGCAGATGGGTTGAAGTCACAGTGCAGATTCAGTAGAGTGTCAGCCCAACAGTTTACTTTCAATTCCCACTCCCTTTGCTGTGATAAGAATTTCACATGCGACCAGCCCAGTGCTACAAGTCCTCTGTTTTCCTGTCTATGTCTGGCAGATACAGGCCCCCAGACAGTGCACGGCTCTCCCTGCCTACAGCCATGAGATGAGGAAACGTGATGTGACATGATGGGGTGTGTTCATCCCCCTGAACCAAAACTGGGGCTGTATATGCCCCTGGGAAGGAGTGAAATAAAAGAATGCTAAAGGAAAATGATAGTGTGCTTACTCTGCCTTCCCTCTCACTTTCTAGCTTAGCAAGTCCCTATGAAACCATTTGTTATATGTTACCAGTTCTTGGTGCTGCCAAGGTAAAGCTGTTGTTATGCAGTAGAGATTACACAAAGAAGGATACTTTCTCCTCACTCAGAAAGTTTTGACTTGGAAACAATGCTAATTTTGATCACAGTATTGCAGCTCAGGAGCCAGATGCTATCATTCTTCATTGTCAGGCACACTGCCTGTGCTATGTATTGCACAATGCATTTCCATCTCCCTTCTACTGTGGGAACCTGTAGCATTTTGGAAGACATTCTTCTGCTTGGTTGTCATTTGGAATATGTTAGTTTCTAACATTGAGCTTTAAAACCAAAATGTACAAGCTTATAAGATAATCTTCTGCAAAATGAAAATTTTGGTGAGAGCTAGGAGGCAGGCCAGTCATAGAAAGCAAAAGGTTAAATACAAATAACAGAAAACAGGAAGATGCAACAAAGATGCAGCAGCAGATGATGGGAAAGGGAATACCACACACTACCATAGAAACAATTCCTTTTTTAGAAATATTATAAACTCTAGTAACATTTTTACTGCTGGGTTAACACTGGAACCAGTGATGCTCCTGGAAGTGACTTTATGTTCACTAAATTGCTGAAATCAGTGTCATACACGGCCTTTGTGTGAAAGTACTAGTGAGTCATAGTGTAGCTGGCTGAAAACTCTCTTCGTGCCTCTATTTCATACATACATTAGATCCAACTATATACTTTATCTTTGACTTCTAGGACCCTTAGTCTTCAGGCCCAAAGGTACACACCTAGCTTCTTTGAAAGCCAGATCTCCTCATTTCTAGTTGCAGTGGATCACCTTGGCTTTCTCTCATAGCATATTTGATCTTGAACTAAAATAACATTATTTACTAGCTTTCAGATTCTATGGGCAAAAATATATTAATGGACTATTTACGGTATGATTCCCCATATGAGAATTATAAATACCTCTGTAATTAACTAATTAATTATGCATCATAATTACACTGTTTTTCATAAATGGCATAGTAACCTTTTGAGACTGTTGAAATACATGTTTACTTCCCTCCCCCCGCCCTTTTCTTTAATACTACACTGTTTCATTCAGATAAAAATGTAAGTATTTTTCCAACTCGTCAAATTTCAGACTACTCCATTTTCAGGTGAAGTCTCCTTCACTACTAATAAAAATTCCTCAGGGAGATGAACAGTAACTGAACATACCAGCTAAAGAGAAATTATGAACTACAAAAATATTCTTGCTCAGTGTGGATGTGGAAGGAAATCATATGCTACTCCCCTGTTCCCATACAAACATTATTTTCTATTGAATTGTATGATGCAGCTCTTCTCCCACCCTACATTCTTCCCCCAAGAGTAATCATGTATTTTCAGCAGTACGGCTATTTTGACTGAGGTATTTTTTCCTGCTCCTCACTGAATATGAGGAGCTTCATGCAAGCTGGTACACCAACTCTCTGTTAAAAAGGAAAAACAGGGAAGAGGTAATTTCTTATCTGGATAGCTGACACTTCTAACAGAATATTTAATATAGAAATACCACATGAACTATTATTTATTACAGAAGGAAACCCCAAAAGAATAAATTCTAAGCTACTACGGTAACTATTTATCTGAATTTAAAGGACCAAAGCTAGGGAAATGGTTCTGCAAACTCATCTTCATGGGCCCAGTCCTACACGGGCTGCTAAGACCTAAGTGCCACTTCACTGAACTTAAAAGATTAACATTTTCACAGATGTAACTAGTGCTGGTACAAACTGTATTTTGGCAATCTCAGAAGCTCTGTGATATTCTAAGGATTTCACTTTGCAATTTGAATTTTGAATAATTTGAATTATTTTGAAGATATTGGTGTTGTGAAGAGTCAACATCTGTAAATCTTTGGCCACTTTTCAACTTTTAAATAAGAACATTGTTAACTGGATTCTTGAGGCACCAAAGCTTGAAAGTTCTGTCCTGGGAAACAGAAACCCATTACAGCTTATCCTTAAGGTCAAGAAATTCAGACTTTAAGGCAGCAAGCTGGGAAATGGCTTCTAAAGCTATGAGTCCCCTTGGGGAAGTGTTCTGCTACCAGCTACTTCCTGTTTAACTCAGAGACTGCAAATTCAAGCCCTTTCATTCATAAACCTGCAGTACAGTTACAGAGAAAGAGATTTTTTTCTGCAGTAGCCCCTATGAGTCAGATATACATTGCTTCAAAAAAAAGTTAACACTACTTTAAGATAACTGATACAATATGAAGTAGGGATGAACACTCCTAAGATGCACACCACAAAAGTGCACTCCTGTCTTAGAAACTACAGTTCAGATTTTGGTACATGGCTTGAGAGGCACTCATGGCTCGGTACTGGGAAACCCTGAATAATGTGGATATGTTTTTCTTACCTTTATCTCTTAAAATAGGTACGGGAGGTGTAAAAAGGTCCTATTCCAGTGCTACACTGCCATGTTTACTTCCCAACAGTAAGCACCTTTCCTTCAGCATAGGTAGGAAACTCTCGGACTTTCTATGGTAAAATACATAGTACTGGATATGATTATCAAAGATATATCAGAGATAAAAGCCACTCTAGCAATTCCACCTCAAAAAGTTGTCACCATCCACAATCACGCATCATTCACAGTGCAACAAGATTGTGGAAGATTTATTTAGATACAATAACAACCCAGTAATGGTCTGTTGTGATGGAAACCAGTTCCTAGATCCATTGTGCTTTGGTAGTTGCACAGGAATTCCAGCCAAGGGTAGGATTTCCACTTGCTGTTATGGTTTGTGTACACAAATAAGGAGTTATGAGAATGTCTAAGTATTCAGTATTTTTACATCATTCTACTTTTTAGTGATCAAAAAGTTTCTATGTTTTTATTTCACCTAAATGAGAAATTTGCACCTTTTAGAACCATTAAAGAGTCGATGCTTGCATGCTGACACAAATTCATGTACTTAAAATAAATTCACATACAAGAGATTCTGTCTGAAATCTGTGCCAAGTATATGAATATAAAGACTGCAACCCTGTAAGGTTTATTACGTAAATGAGAAGTCTTAATTCTGTACAGAATGATTTTAATCTCTCTGTGCAGTAATATAGCCTTGCCTTCATAACATACAACTCCATCTGTTCTGGCAGTTTTGTAGTAAGTACGTAAAAAACCCAACACCCTTTCCCTTACTCAATCAAGGCAAACTAAAACTGCTCACAACCACAGAACTGTGCCTTGGAGAACAGAGAAGGGCAAGGGCATGTCCTCCCTTGCATGTCGGACAGTTTACTAGAAACAGGATTAAAATCTTTTAATCAGGTTTAGATTGGTCCTAAGCTAGTTAGGCCTATTCCACGATGACAGTATCTTCAGTGGAAGATCAGCCAAGGAGCATGGTTAAGTTTTCAGCACGACTGCAGTATGTCCTGGGGATAGGACAAGAACATCTGTTTTACATGTGGTTACTCAGTATTCATTGTAAGGAATTAAAATTAGAACTGGCATAACAGTTGAAAATATGTCCTGTTTTTCCAATAAACAATATTCAAGGAAGGAGTTTTCTACGTGGCAGCTTCTTTCTCAGGACATGACGGAACATTTTAGAAACTAATCTTTATTTGAGAACTGAGGAATATCTCAGCAAAGCATGGTATAGGAAGAGTCAACTCATGATTTTAGAGCATTGTAATCTAACAGACTGCTAAACAGTAAGAGAGAATTAAGTGACCTGAAAATGGCATAACTAATTGCAGAGTCTTGAAAAAATAACGGTAACGTGGAGGTTCATGAAATGTGTATGAACTGTATCACATATTCATGCCCTATTACTGTGAATTCTGAAGTGTCTTACTGTTCAAGATAATAGACCTTGATTCAATTCAGTCTGATGTAGGATGAATTTCATGTGCTAATTAGTAAAGCATTTCTTAATGATTAGGAAAAAGTAGATAACATCTGATTGAAAACCTAACTGTCAGAGATAAAACAACGATACAACTAGGGGTGGAAGGAATGCCAGTCAGGCTGAATTCAGGTGTCTTAATTATGATAATTAATGATTGTATTCCCTATATAAATGAACTCAACCAACATGAAAAGCATATTGTAATTAAAGTGCTTTTGAAAAGCAATATTTAAACAAATGCCATTGGTAATATTAATTACTTTTCTCATTTTCCATTTCACATTTGATTGCATTGGTTCACTAAGGAGCTAATATGGCAAGACTTCGAGCTACTATAGTTTCTACTGAAATAAGAACTTAGCACTACACAGAAAGAAGACTTAAAGGACCCTGCAGATCCTACATCTTTATCACTGCACATAATCAGTGATTTTTCTTGCACACGATGAAAATATACCCTCCATTACAAATTGCTGCATCATGTTTCCCACCTCCAGTGTGGTGTTTTCATGGACTTCCTCCCAGCCAAAAGCCAAACTACAAGTGGATGTGGCTTTGGAGAGACCAGAAGAAACAACAGCTGAAAGAAAATCCTTTTCGGGGGATAAACCTGTTCAGGAAATGGATTTTGTGTCCTAAAAGAGACAAGAGCTTTGTTTTTTTTTATTTTCTAGCTATTAAGTCACTTGCATTGAAATGAAACTAGAGTTTGTGATTGGTTTGGTTTGGTTTGGCTGGTTTCCCTGCAGAACCAACATGTTCCCAGAGAAAGCCTGATTTCATTCAGAATAATGGAAGAGGACGTTTTAAAAAATAAATCAGCCATTTATGTTTTGGGTGCCCTAGGCTTATTTGTAGTCAGCTCTATGAAAATAGCTACTTGTCCACAGGTTTCTTGCTGCTCTAAAACACATGGTGCATTTAGACATCCCTGTTTAATGCTTCTACTGATCTTATCATGTAGAGACCCTGTCAAATCTGCAGATGACAACATATATGCACATATCAAAGTTATGTTTTATTATTATCATCATTATCTTGTCACCTACATTTGCTATACTGGGAAAAATGCTTAGTGACAGGACTTCTCAAAGTAGTGTAAAGTCAGCGTATTAAGGGTAATTTAGCCTGATAATCATATGGTGAGTACAGAATAGCTCCCCTGGAAGCCAATCCTGTACTGATTACAATTCTACATAGGAGATAAAACATAAGTTAGCAAAAGTTTCACAGCTGCAGACCAAAGTGACAAAATAGAAGAACAAAAAGATCAGTGATAATGGGTAAAATTCTGGCCTTAGTAAGGTCAAGAGCAAACTCCCATTGATTTTAATGATGCTTGATATTTCTAATTCATCACCTTTGAAGTGACAAATACACAAACATCAGTCAGTACAGAGAAGTGGCCTGCTAAATCACACCTCCACAAATGTGGGGTTTTTTCTGTGTGTAGTCAGCCACCCGAGAAATTTGCCAGCAGGCTTTGAATGTATACTTTGAAGTGATTCAATTCTATTAAAGTGTAGCTTGTTCATTTCATATTCTTGAGCTTCTTAAAAAAAGCTGTCTGTGGTTATTCTTCCAGTCAGAATAACCATTTTCAGTAATGGAAAAATGAATTATCTAGGGAAAGACTGGAAATGTCACTGTTATGGATAAATGCTATGTGTTCCTATCCTGATTTCTGCTGGGATGGAGTTAATTTTCTTCTTAGTAGCTGGTGCAGTGCTTTGTTTCGGATTTGGTGAGAACAATGTTGATAACACATTGATGTTTTTAGTCGTTGCTAGGTAATGTTTACAGTCAAGGACTTTTCAGTTTCTCAGGCCCTGCCAGTGGGAGGGCTGGAGGGGCACAAGGAATTGGGAGGGGTCACAGCCAGGACAGCTGACCTGAACTGACCAAAGAGGTATTCCATACCATGGGATGTCATGCCTAGTATATAAACTGGGAGGGTGGGAGGTGGGGTTTTGGCTGGGTCCTCCAGATCATTGCTTGGGGACTGGCTGGGCATTGGTCAGTGGGTGGTGAGCAACAGTATTGTGCATCACTTTTTTTCTTTCCTCCCTTCCCTTTGGATTTCATTCCTCTCCCCTTCTCCCTCCTTTTCATTATAACTGTCGTTGTGGTCATTGTTGTTGTTGATGATTATGATAATAACAATAATAACAATTACTATTATTATATTTCAATTATTAATTTTTTCTTATCTCAACCCTCAAGTTTTACATTCCTTTCCGATTGTTCTCCCCATCCCTCTGGGTGAGGGGGAGGTGAGCGAGTGGCTGTGTGGTACTTACCTACTGGGGTTAAACCACAACAGTTCCTTCTCCCTTCTACCTCTCTCCACTGCCTTTCACCATTTTCTTTTTTTAAAGCCTGCTTCAGTAGCTGCATCTCTCCTTATTTTCACTCTAACACTGGGCCATGACAACGCCATGAGCTGATACCACCAGAAAGAATAGTCCAACAGACAAGAGATTTAGCTCTTTTTGAGATAACTGCTGGTTCTGCATTAACCTGTATGTTTTTTAGAAAAGGAGTAATCCAAAAGAGCAGCGTATTCTCCAACATGAAGAGACAACAGCTTGGAATGTCTTATTCTTGTCTATCAAGGTCTCTGTCCTTCAACACTCAAACTTCCATGCAGCTTCTCCTATGATCATCTGAACAGTTTGCATGACCACTGTTACCATAGTACTGTTTTGAATTTGCCCTCCACTATTTTTCTAGCATAATGGATGAAAACCCAATTCCATTAACAGCAAGGCTAGCATTCCTGTCAACTTGCACAAGGCTGAAATTTTGCTTAATAGGTACAACCAGAGTATGAGTCTTTCCTGGAACTAATTATGCTGTGATTTCAGCTAAAGGACCCACACGGCTTTAAGATTTAAGAAACTCCAAAGACTCATTTGCCTTCTGGCCACTTAATGATGCTTGATATCTCTAATTCATCACCTTTGAAGTGACAAATATTCTGGCCTCTGACAAGCTGGAGCACCCTAGTGTCACGTGTGACAGGATGACCACTACAATGCATGCTCACTTGGTGTTCAGAGGCATCTGAGGCTATGACTCCACATAACCATGTTGTTGTCATGAATCAGATCCTCTGTGCTATGCTTCTCACTCTCACAGATCTTGCTAGAACTTACCACTGAAGCAGCTAAAAAAAACCTACCTAAAACAAACAAAAAGCCCCAACTATGTGGGCTAAAAGTAACCCATTTCAGAGAAATCTGCTTTCTACGTAGGATTTCTTGCTTCTTTAATAGAGTACTTTTTCTCCGCCCCCCCGATTCAGTTGTATGAAGAGTTATGCAAAGATTTAAATGAAGAAACTAAGGGCAAAATAAAGAGTTACTCACAGCAGCATGGAGCACGTTATAAACTCTTAAATCAGAGCTGCCACCAATTCTGTAGAAACTTTTAACCATGACCTGAGGCCACAGCATTGTCCCAGCTGCTTTCACTGCAACGAACACCTCTCCTCACCTGTTTTGAGGAAGCTAATGTGACCCCTTTTATATTTAGCACAAATATAACACAAGTTTTACATGAGAACACTACATAGCACATAGCAAAGCAGCAGGCAAGAAATCATATTTCTTACAGAGAAAGATTCATTTTTCATTTTTAGCTTTGTATCGGTGAAGTAATCTCTTCCTTTTCCTCTAAACTGGCTGCTGTTGCCCGTATATTGAGTGCTCATTGACTTTATTACTGTTCATTGTTTACAGCCTGTATCCTATTTGTATGGTACAAACTATTGTAAGTCTATTTTCAAATCCAATGTTTACCAATTAAATATCACCCAAGACTCAACATTTAATCATTTTGCCTTTTTTTCATAAATCCTATAAAATAATTTAAGTTCATTGATGATTTGCATTTTAGAAGTGCTTCAGTGCCTGCAAAGGCACAAATGCCATTTTTATTGTTCACACCAACTTCCAGAGTTCAAAAACAAATGAAAAGACAATTAATCATATTGGATGCATTTAAAAAAAAAAAAAAAAAAAGAAAGAAACAAGAGGAGCTTTTGCAGCTTATTATCTTCACTTACAGATTCAGTAATTTAGTATCCTCTGTCTTTGAAAGTGGGATGTCTTCTGCCCTCTTCCTCCATCCTTGCCCAGGGTGAATAATTTTGAGAAGGGAGCAAGTTCAAGAACTGAAAGAGACAGAAAAGAATTTCTGAGCTCTTGTCTGCAATTCAGACTACCTCTGTCTATACCTTCTTTCCTGTTACTATATAAAATTTGAGATAAATCACTTGAATCTGTTGATTTGTAAAACAGAAGTGGTACAAAAAGATGTTTGTGATATGCATGCGTTATATACACAGACTAATACTAGCACATAACTTCTGAAAGATGGTGTTCACCACTGAGGGCACCTTGCTGTGCAGTGCTTAGCTCTTACCATGGTTATTATACTTTTTGAAACCATGCAGTTTATAAGATTTTAGCTTCTTCAGATTTTAATATTTTAAAAAGGGATCAGTTACACTTCCACTTAAGCATACATTTTACATGATGAATGTCCTTGAGCAGCACTCCATGCTCTCTTCTCCTAGTGCACCTGGAACCCCATACTGCATCCTTGTAACCCTGTGAGCAGCTCCCTGACTTAGAATGGCATCTCCTTATTTCTGCCAACAGAAGGCTTTTAACTCAGCTGCTGGTGTCCACGCTGTTCAAAGCACTGTCAAGGCCCTTTGTCTGCAGTCCCATCTGTTGTTGTGGCAGCTGAAGTCTGGGCTCTTTCACAGAGAGCCACAAAGGTGGCTTGTCACCTGCAGGGGGGTGCCATGATAACAGACTGGATTACACAGTATCTGTTCTAGCACCCACATGGTCAGACACAAATCTGGGTCCATGCAGACGGTCAGGATGGATGCAAGTGCCTTCCTACCCTGCAGACACATCTTTAGGCTTTGCTACGTTCATATTTCAGCACAATTTTTCATCTGTGTTACAGAGATGCACAGTGAGGATGCAGCCCTATATTTAACTCTGAAGAGTAACAGCCTCCTCTACCACTCTGTACATCGTTTCAGCTGAGTACTCTTTCTGAATATGAGCTTATTGAAGGATTATTTCATGAGCTTCAATAATTTGCCTATAGAAAGACAGGGTTTTTTACACTACAGTGTTAAAAGATGGGTGTATTTAGGATATGTATGCATTTGTTAAAAGCCATTTTAGGCAGTGGAGAACTGACTAAAATGAATTAATAAACCTAGCCTTCCTTTCAAAAAAAGCCCATACTTGTGAGAATATGAAATAATCTGTTTTTTTGCATATTTCACTCTAATAAGAAAAAGAGTCAAAGAGCCTCCAAATAGAAATAAAAGATCTATAGGCATGCAACTTCAAAAATAACTAAGCCTGAAAGAATTATAGAATATATAGTCCTAAGGAGATGTTATCTATTTTTAGTATCTTATTTTCCAAGGCCAATATAAGATTAGTTACTGATTAGTATACAAGGAAAATGGAGGATGAAATTACAGTGATAAACTTTATGTCATTTCTGAGATGATATCTTCATTGTAATGAAGACCGTGCTTTAAACATTCATGGCAGAATGACTATGTGCTAGAAGATCTATCTGAGCAGCCTTTGAGATCCTAGGTTTAAAAAAAATGAAAGCTAAAATATTTAAAACTAACGCATGGTCATTTCTATTTCTAAGATACTGCTGTGAATGTCTCAAAGATACAGAATTCAATTGCCCAGCAAATCTTATCAAGATGATAATCAGAATGTCAAAAGATATATCAGAAAGATAACTAACTTAATAAGCACTATCAATCAGCTCCTAACAGTTGAAAACCCAGTTGATATTACAAAGTTATCAAGTAGATGCTAACAAAGATAAGGATTTCATTTGGCTTGCAAGGCTATTTCCTTTTCTTTCACTAATTTAACAGAAGTCTTTGTGTTCAAAAATGTTTTTGCCAACAAAGTTAAATATGATCCTAGACTACGCAATACCATCTCTTTAAAAATCCTGTCATTTGAAATTGCACAGGAATTTAATGACCAGGACTTCGCTGATGCCCATAGTCTCCCGTTCATCTTTGCATGGTGATTTTCAATTTTTTTTTAACACTATGATTTTATTTCCTATAGAAATGTTTTCAACTACTATGTTTTATAATTAAAAAATGTGTTTATGTACCCCTATACTCCCACTATAGCCTTTGATAATAGAACATAAGAGTTGAAAACGGCCCATTCACTACTTCAATTGCACTGAATGGGAGAGCAGGGCTAAACAGCACAGCAAGAGGGAAATTACTTTGGTGTTTATGTTTGCAATCTAAGGCCCTGATCCTGCAGACATTTAGGCAGTGAGCAATTTTACACAAGTGAATAATCTGATTTAGTTCAAAGGGAGTACTCAGATATGTTAAATGTCTTACCTGCCTACGTGTTTATAAGCTGGAGGCCTACATTACAACTGAGCTGTCACTTTTGGTGTAGCCAACTTCACTGGATATAAACACTGTTTTTTCATTTTCTCTTAATTGTTGCCAAAGGAACAGTATTGCGTTCCCTGATCTACTCTTATGAAATAGAAAACAAGAGTTTGCATTGCTAGAGTGCACATGAAGCTAAATTGAAAATGGTAGCTGGGCTTAAACATCAGGAGAAGGAAACAGGGCTATAAAGCAAGTTAAAATAGTTAGCATACAGTAAAACACTTTCTGTTACATAGTGATACATTCTGCTCACATTGACTTTGCTAGTATCTAAAGGTACTGAAGAACTGGGAGATTTTTTTTATTTCCTTCAGAAATGACACTGAAAAAGCAGGTTTCAACAGCAAAACCTCTCCCTGTTATTCACTATATTTGTTAGCTATTAATGCAATATATATGCCATCACAGCACTGTGATTTCATGTGGAGAATCTGCATAGCAAAAATATCATAAGGAGATAACATAAGCACCACAGACAAAAACCTTTGCCATAATCAGCAAGTATTAGGGAAGGCACAAGATTTCTGACTGTATTCAAAAGGCAGATAAACATTTACTTTCTAGAGTAATTCTAGAGAATTACCTCTGAATTCTTGTACTAATACTTTGTTCAGGCAGTTAAAATACTTCAATGATAATGCTGCATAAATATAGATACAAATCCACTGTCTTCTAATAATAAAAAACCACAGCAGTACAGTATTTGAAATTTTACTGTGCTGCTGTTACACTATTTCAACAAGAGTCAGTGTTTCATCTTCAGACGGTATCGTGCTAAGGTCCTCTGATATGACCAAACTAAATCATCATCATTTAGGTCTTACATTTTTAAAACACAACAGGAAAGATTTTTATTTTTTTTTCCTTCTGTTATAATTTACATTCTCTGCACTGGGGGAACAACGTCACTTATTAACTGCAGTCTCTCAGACTCAATGAACCCTCTTTGATGCTATCAACATTTTGTCAAAAGAGCATCAGAGTTTGTAGTCTGGCCAGACACCACTGAAAAAACCACTGGTCAAATGGAGTGGCACCAAGAAAGTCCATGTCTTCTTACAATTCCAGTGACATAAAACAGGAGTGAGCCTCATACATTAAACAGAATTATCACTGCCTGAGATGGGCTTAAGCAAAATAAACCCGATATACTATAACAGGAAACAATTAAATATGGCTAAGGAATTACTGAAAAGAATACAGTCTGAAATAAACCCCAGTGTATTAAAAATCTTAATGTTGATTAAAAGAACAAATACTTTGAAAATACCTAAATATATTTTCATCTGCATGAATGCTAATTAATAAGTAAAAGCAAGAGTTACTCTGGATGAAAGGTGTTGCTCCCAAAACAACAATGATGCTTTTTGTTAAGATGTATTAGCTAAAGGGATGCTATTCTGTCCTGACATTGACCCTATAAAGCAAATTTGTCCTAATACGCACTTCTATCACCATTTACTTCTGTGCCAACTGGGTACAGAATCATAGAATCATTTAGGCTGGAAAAGATGTTTATGATCATCAAGTCGAACCCTTAACCTAGCACGGCCAAGTCCACCAATAAACCATGTCCCTAG
>JAVJGI010000036.1:15486998-15608809 GCA_035590275.1 Ibycter americanus
TGGCTTATGTTCAGCTGGCTGCCAGCCAGCACCCCCAGGGCCTTTTCCTCCAGGCAGCTTCCCAGCCACACTTGCCCGAGCCTGTAGCGTTGTGTGGGGTTGTTGTGACCCAAGTGCAGAACCTGGCACTGAGCCTTCTGAAAATCATACAGTTGGCCTAGGCCCATCAATCCAGCCTGTCCAGATCCCTCTGTAGAGCCCTCCTACTCTCAAGCAGAACAACATTCCCACCCAACTTGGTGTCATCTACAGACTTACTGAGGGTGCACTTGGCCCCCTTGGCCAGATCACTGAAGAACATACCAAACAGGACTGGCCCCAGTACTGAGCCCTGGGGAACACCACTTGTGACTGGCTGCCAGCTGAATGTAACCCCATTTACCACCACTCTTTGGGCTCAGCCGTCCAGCCAGATCTAACCCAGCATAGAGTACACCCATCCAAGCCATGAGCAGACACTTTCTTCAGGAGAATCTTGCGGGAAATGGTGTCATCTTTCAGCACATGGGGACAGTCTGCTCCTGCACCTTTAAGACTTCCTTCCTGAAGAATGTTCAGATTTCCTGGACTGCTTTTTCATTCAGAACTGTCTCCCAAGTGACTCTGTCAACAAGGCTCTTAAACAGGCCAAAGTCAGCCCTCTGGAAGTCCAAAGTAGAGGTTCTGTTGACCCGCCTCCTTACTTCTTCGAGAACCAAAAACTCCAGCATCTCATGATCACTATGCCTAAGACATCTCCAGACCACCACGTCATCCACCAGTTCTTGTTTGTAAACTGCAGGTCCAGTGGGGCATCTCCCCTGGTTGGCTCACTGACCAGCTGTGTATAATGATCTTCTCAAAAGCAGCAATTTTTCTTTTCCTTTAAATGAAATTTTTCTCTTTCCATAAGTTTTTTTCCCACCAAAATTTCCTCCAATTTCTAAATCCAGCTACTACATTTCCAATTTATAATGAGATGTTCACAAGAGGCATCTGAAACCTATAAAGAAAGAGGCCCCCATTCACATTCAGTTGTCCAGCTGCTTTGTTTAGCTAACCTCTTCTTTCCAGATGATATATAGGTCAGAGTTCTAATGAGAATGCTTGACTTTCTAACTTATCATACACTTTTAGTTTAAACATGAAGCCTTTTTCCTTCAGAATTTCAAACATTATTAAGAACTAAATCAATACAAAGAACTGTCTCTTCTATGCTCTATAAAGAGGAATCCTCAGCACCATTTCATCCTGTACTACTACTAAGAAATCAAGGAACATGGACAGGTACATACTAAAGTTGTTTTCAAAGGGGATCATGAAGCTTAAGGAACTGATTTAATGTGCTGGATTGTGGATTTAAATCTAAACACAATCAGCACTGGCAAGGGATTTTGTATATCCAACCTAGTTCTCGATGCCAATCTGGAGCAGAAGAGGTAAAGAAAAGATACAGGATCTTCAAGTGTTTTGTTAATTGTATATGTAAATTATATGATTATTGGTGGCAGTAAGGACTAAGACTTAATTTTGGAGGTTTTTTGTTTCTACATTTTTTTATCAGTAACACACAAATACACACTTCAAACATTCCTGAAAATTCAAGGGCTGATTCACTATTCAATCTCAGAAGCATCCGTGATTACAAACAAATCATGTTTGTTCTTAAACTCAGCCAGAGCTGAGCACAGAATGCAATTATGCTTTATAGTGAAAGCACAGAAGTAAATTTCACCTGCAGGGAGACTGGTGAATGAATAGCAACACAGAATATGAATACCTATATATTCCACTAACTCAATACATACATCTTCAGTTTTAAAAAGTAATAGCAAAAAAAGTCACATTTAGGAAGATATAGCTACCGTGCTTCATTTACAACTTGTGGTAAGGAGCTGCTGTACTCCCTTTGTACACAGAGATGATTAAAAGAATAGTTAGTAATAAAAAACCCACACAAATTAGGTTTTTGCCAGCTGTTGCTTTGGAAGTCTGGTTTTCCTTTAAGAAGAGTCTATGTTGTATATGTCAGAAGAATTTCAGTTTCTATCATACTCCTTATAATCGGGTCTGATCTAGCTGAGAATTTCTCACCCATGACCTCTTCTGTCTGACAGAAAGACTCACTGCTCTCAGGCTAACAGAAAACTCCAAGTCACTCCCTAAAAGCTTATACCCAGCTTTAGGCTTCTCCTTGTTCTGGAGTTGATTAGTTCTTAGGTTTTTTGCCTCCAGGGCCATCACTTCATGTTACACTGAAGACAGAAAACCAGGAAACTCACACCCATCTCCTGCCACAAAGAGAGTTAAATAGTATAGTCTAGCATCACATGTCCCTGTCTGTCCTTCACTGCTTCCTTAAATTCTCTTCTAATGTCTCCAGATGTACTTTTTCTACTTAACATTCTTTTATCACAGATTCAATACTGCAAAGTTACAACCTATACCCACCCACCATTGCTGTTCTGACTAGGCACAATCTTTTCTAACACCTGTTTTTAACTGACTCCTCCATCACAGCTGAGGGAGGAGAGGAAGTGCTTCATTAATACTGCTCTGATTTCTATTATGTTCTTTTTTCTTTTTACCAAATGGGGTCTGCAGCTACAAAGCATTTTAAAAGACTTGAAACTTGTACTATTTTGATGTTCCTAGTTTGTAATGATAAGGGGGACCACTGAAGTTACACATTGACTGTCATGGTAGAGTTAGCTGGGAATATCCTCAGATAAAGCTTGGGGGTGATATCTGTCTTGCTTTTTCCCTTACATCTTAACTTACTTGAGCCAAAAAGATGCCATTACAGATTGAAATGTTAGAAGAAAACCCCACTTCCTAATAGCCTGGGAATTAGGACAGTGAATAAGGATATGGACAAGGATGTAAATTTTTGCTCAAAATAGGGAATAGCAAAGTCTTGAATCGGGTCTTCTATGTTTCCTAGGAGAATCCTTAACTCTAGATTATCCAAGTACTTTTTATTGTCTTTCTAATTAACTCTTTAAACAGACCTGGGTTTTATCTTCAAGCAGAATAGGAACAAGCTTGAATTTTCAAACAAGTTGTGCAGGGTGTGAAATCTACTTCATAAAAACATTACGTTTATTATCATTGCTGAGCTATGTATGCTATAAAGGTATTAACCTTAGTTCAACTTTGGGCTATTTGTCTACCTTTGTTATGCTAGCAAGTACAGTGTATGGCAGTAACTGATTTTAAATACAGATGTAACTTCTACATGTGTTACATACCCTTCTCTAGTCAGGCTTCCTTTCTTAGCTGTCAAATGAATTCAAGTTAAATTGATTTCAGTTTCTAGGACTATGAATTCAAGCTTGAATGTATTCAAGTTAGTTTAAAGATCAGCTAGAACTACAAGAATAGGTGTCTATCTCAGACATTTCTACATGTTCCCTTTACTTGCCTTAAAGCTTTCTCTGGGATAAGAAGAGATTCTTGGTCACTTCCCATAACACATGACCTGCTCTCAAACACATACTTACCTTCTTTTGTAAAGGATGGTAAAGATATGAAATATCCCTATGCTTTATTTACAAAACACTCTATTTCCAGAATGTTATTTATATTGTTTCATTGGTTTATATATATATATATTTTTTTTTTTTCAAAAGAATGACATACCTGTGTTCACAGAGAATAATAAATCACAGGTTCTTGGGTTTGGATTTTTTTTAATTTTTAATAATAACAATTCTGTTGCCTTTTAGGTCCATAAATTAACTTAGAGTAACAGTTTGATGTGGAAAAGAACAAAATGAGTCAAACCCTTTTTGGTTTCTATTTATGTTTTCTCATTTCTCTGGGTCCCAGATTGAATTATAAAACTTCCAAATGCCTCATCACCATGCTGCCATTTCATCATCAATGGAAACACAGGAACTATTTTTTTTTCCTTGGAAAGCCTAGAGGTAGAATGATCTTGTTGACCCTGTACCTTGTTTCCACATTGTCCTAGTTATAGTCACACACATCCGGCTGAAACAGCACTGTGAGAAGAATTCTGAAACCACATATATCAGCTTCAACTACTGAAAATATTATTTTTTCCCTTTAACTTCAGGGAAAGATTCTCTTTTCCCACCCAAATTTATATTTTCAACTCTTAGTAAGAGAATAGTGTCACCCAAGGAAGATTTTTTTGAAACTCGGTGATTGACAAAAGTGATTTCTTTTTAGACAGTTTATCTGTCTACCGGAGATGACTTTTAAAGTGGAAAACTGCTTAAAAAATGCTGACATCAGAGAATGGCTGACAATAAAAAATAATCAGGTGTGGGGAAAAATAGGGATTTTATTCCCTTTGATATATTGTTTCCTGTATGAAAACATTCCAATTTAAGAAAATAATAAAAAAACCCAAACCTTGGGGAAAAAACTAGCTGTATGTTATTTCTGATGAAAAAGACTGTGCACATATGTTTCACCAGTCCTGAAGGGCAAAGGAGTCCAAGTGGGCTGGATGTGCTTCATGAAGGAAGTCTTAAAGGCACAGGAGCAGGTTGTCCCCATGAGCTGAGAGACGAGCCAGTAGGAAGGAAGACCAGCCTGGCTGAACAGAGAGCTTTGGTTGGAACTCAGAAAAAAGAGTTTATGACCTTTGGAAGAAGGGGCAGGCAACTCAGAAAGACTATAAGGATGCTGTGAGGTTACGCAGGGAGAAAATTAGAAGAGCCAAAGCCCAACCACAACTTAATCTGGCACTGTTGTAAATATCATTAGAAAATGTTTCCATCGATACATTAGCAACAAAAGGAGGGCTAAGGATAATCTCCATCCTTTATTGGATGCAGGGGGTAATATAGTGACAAAGGATGAGGAATAGGCTGAGGTACTTAATGCCTTCTTTGCCTCAGTCATTAATAGTAAAACCAGTTGTTCTCAGGGTCCGCAGCCCCTTGAGCTGGAAGACAGAGATGAGGAGCAGAATGAAGCCTCCATCATCCAAGGGGAAATGGTCAGCGACCTGCTACACCACTTAGACACACGTAAGTCTATGGGGCTGGACAGGATCCACCCAAGGGTACTGAGGGAGCTGGTAGAAGTGCTCAATGAGCCACTTACCATCATTTATCAGCAGTCCCAGACAAACAGGGAGGTCCCAGTTGACTGGAGGTTAGAAAATCTGACACCCATGTATGAGAAGGGCAGGAAGAAGGAGCCGGGGAAGTACAGGCCTGACAGCCTGACCTCAGTCACATTTTCAACTCACAGGGAAATTCCACTTTGTCAAAAATAAACCCCAGCAGAGGAAGACTGGCAATAATTTAGCAAAGGGAAAATACAAAAAACATTCAAAGGAAAGGTCTTTTGGATAAAGGAACTGCTGCATTTATAGAAAGAGACTGATTTAAAAAAATACCTGGATGATTCTGTTTTCAGTATATAATATTAGCATACTGGAAATGCTGGGATTATGTGTAAACAACTTTGCAGGCTGGCATCAAAGGAAAGAAATACTGCTGAGATTCTTGCCCTCACTTGGGTTTACATGTCATGGCATAGCATAGCTGGCATTGGTGTTAGTGCAAGCAATGCAACACAACTAGTGCTGAGGCTGCCTTTCCTGATCTTCCGAATCTCCCTCCTGGGCCTTAGTAAGCTGTGGACCCTGGTGCAATTACATTTGATAAGTTTGCCCTGCTTAGCTGTATCTTTGATCTTTATATAAACAGTCCCTGGACATTTGTTCATCTCGAGCAGTACTTTGATCCATGAATAAAACCACTCAAAAGTACTAGTGCAGCAAGGTAGGGCTCAACACTTATAAAAGTAAAATCTTGACATAAACTGTTTTCACAAACTTATGTTCCTTTGGGACAACAGTCATGCCTTGTTTGCTGTTTTTCTGGCAAGCTGTTTTAAGTTACAACAGAATTGGAAAGGTAATTGTAATGAAACAAAAGGAGGGGAAGAAGAATACAGCTCATTTTCTCAGTGAAAATATTACAGACAAATGATGAACTAATTTTGTGCAGAAACCTTTCCCTTTTATTCTTTAATTATTTGCTTTAAAGAAACCTGGCTTTGGGTTAATTTAAACTCAAAAGAATCATCACCCTGTAAATTTCTAGTAAGTTGTGCATTATTGAGAACAGGGGGAGGTTAAGTGGAAGACCTCTCGACCTGAATTCTGCATATACTGTAAAATATGGTTTGAAATAATATAAAGTGATTCAGAACACTAGAGTTCTTTTCAGTATCTTCTGTTGCCACTACCCTCTTCTTTTTAATTGCCTTAAGAATCTTCACACAATGAAAAAGATGTTGTTAAGCTTCCAAATACAAACAGTTTCTTAAGGGATTCCCATTTTACAGAATCGGAAACTGCTGCATAGGACAAAGACTGTAAATGCATATCTAATTCTAGAATAAATGTAACAGAGTCCAGAAGGAACTTGTGGATTTTGTACAATAGTATGTTTTTGATCTCACTCTTTACCTCAAAGGAATAAATCACTTTGGATAAAAGTGATGTAAATGTAAATGGTATAGAGAAAATGTGAAAACATAGTGGGAAAACATTGTTAAAAGAAATACTTTTTTTTTTTTCATTTCATAGTGATGCCACATTTGTTCACTAGTTATTTTGTTAATAGTGAGCTAGCCACAAGGGTCATTAGTTCTAAATGCTTGTTTCACTTTATAATAGGATACTGTGTGTATATTTTCTTATATCTTTCAAGAACTGCTCTTGTGAAAGCAACTGTGTAACTCAAAGATGATCAGAAGTTACTGTCATTTACATTCTATACTCAAAAAAGCCTTTGAACGATATCAGATGATTGAGTTGATGATTCTTCATTTCCCCATCATTCCATGATGCTTCTATTTATCATTTCAGAAATTTCCTTGAAATGAAACTAATGCAGGTGGAGATGTTGCTGTGGAGCCTTTTCTGTAACTGCTTAAAACAAACTTTTAGCACTATATTGAGTATATAAGTGTAGTTTGAGGTGAATGCATTATGGAGTAAGAAATATCATCAAATTTGAATATACACAATATATTTGGGTCATTAGCTCACATGATATATATTTGCAGGGACTAGCTATATGCCTATGTACACAGTACTAACATTAAAATAAGCATTAAAAAAAATGGGTTGTAAAGTTAGATACTTCCTATCATAGATCTCCCATATATTCTCTATGTTCTGTTGAGTATCTACTTAGAATGTCCAAGCATTTCATTTGAAAATCAGGATGAGGCATCTTTCTAACAGATACATTTTCCCCACCAAACTGGGGAATTTGCAAATGTCATGTAGGAATTACTGATTTGAGATTGAACTAATGATCACCATCATCTCTTCAGGCCTTAAAATCTATGAATGGATGAAGACTGTGCTACATAGAGGTTAATCTTCTGTCTACTTTGGAATTTAAATTTCACTTAGCCATTGCTAAAACTCTTTGGCCTCTCACGTTTAATGTTTTTCTTATCTTGTGCTATGAACAAATTCAAAAATCCAAAACATTTCAAAATTATCTTCATTCTTTGTTTTGAATTTTAAAATTCAGTTTTATTTCTACCTAGTCAGTAACTTCTGACAAACAGTTAACTATCTTCAAACCTTATGGAAAATGCCATGTTATTTCATCTTCAAACTCAAACAAGTAAATTGCATGTGGGTATTACAAACATTCCTACAATGCTGGGAAGTATTACTGTATGTTATTAAACTTACAGAAGTAGCAAAGTGTTTGAGCCTTCTGAAATCCATGCCATTTTCAAAATGTCTTGTTCAATGTTTAAGATATATAGGAATTTAGATGTAGTCAAATACATTTTAATCACATCAATCAAATGACAATTTGATGAAATTACTACATGTCTCAATGCAATGTTTTATATTAATGTCATAAAAATGGTTTGGTGAATGAGTATATGAAGGATCTGCCACTTGAACCAATAGCAGAACTAGAAGTTTCAGAATCAAATAGCTAAGAATAACACTGCTCCATTTTCAACATACTAAAAGCTTTTTACTCAGTGGGAAACTAAGTTATTAGAAAGGGCAGTCTAAAAATGTACTGCTAGGAGATTTGGGAGTAGTAGTCCTTGAAGTGAAGATTTAGTATTGTAGATTTTACAATTTATCCATTTTTGGTGGTTGTGATGTATGAGTCACAGGGGTAATAAACTTCAAATAGGTTGAAGTAAAGTTAAGTACTTCCCAGTATCTTCTATTAATTATCTGTGGAATAGAAGAAAAGAAATTAATGCAGAGACATAAGCTCATCCTAGAACAAAAGGGGAATACATTCTTATTGTGATGATTTTACTGAGTCTTTTTCAGAGAAGGCTGAGTGATCAAGAAATACTGAATATCTACAGATTACTTAAAATATTTCATTTTTTATCATTTTTTAATTTAAATGAGGAACATAATAAAAAATGAAGGATGGCAGACTAAGAACTGTAAACAGAATTATTGAAAGCATTGTGCTCTTCCCTGTGCAAAAGCTGTAGGTCAATCCTAGCTAGCAGACTTATCCGCTGGAGTTGTTTCAAGACTATTTCATGCTTTTTGTTCTTTTAACCACAGAGTTCTTTTGAGAAGACTGTAGAGTGAGAGAAAATTTGTCACGTATATGATGGCTCTGTGATTTAGCAGGCAGTTGAGATACCATTGCTCAAGGGTATCTCTAAGCTTTTCTCTTGGCTATTCCAAAGCTAGCTGAACAAGATCGTCTGTGTTTATAGTTTGATATGGAGAGAAAGGATAGAAACAAATCCTCCAATTCCCACACATTCCAACATCCTTCCTATTAAAGCCAAAGACTGATTTCTTCATATCCCGATGGTTTGGCACTCTGAAGATTGCCAATACAAGTGAAGGATTCTTTCCCTAAAGAAGGAAGGAGTTGCCTATGTGCATAGTACAAGCAACAGATTACAAACTTGAGGGACTAACTACTGATTTCAGGTGACTTTGATAGATGGAATCAAAACTATATTAAATTTTACAGCCCTTTGATACCTCCAAGTGCAACATCCACATTTAGGTTAATTTAAAAAAAAAATCACAAAAAAAACCCAAACAAACCAGAAAATGCATTTAATTCTCATGAAAAAAAAATATGGTGCTCGTTTACACAGGTGTTGCCTGTGAGTGTTTAAGGTCAGCTCAAAGTTTGGCTTTGTAACTTTTTATTCTTCAACTCATCAGCATAGTTAAAACCTCCAGACCTATGTCCCTTTGATCATTTCATACTTGGACACTCTCCAACACATTAACTTTCATCTAAAGCTTACAGCTTCTTGGCAGCAGTAACACTATTTACTTCAACCTTGCAGAGGCTTCAAGAACTGACAATAAACCAGTATGTTTTCATATTTCATTTCCTTGGAAACAGTCAAATCCTTTTCTCTTTACTCACCGTATGAGGATTCTGTATTAGGATCCTCATGCTGGTATCCTTCATGTAGTATCAAGAATCAATGCATTTGGTAAGCAAACATACAAAAGGGAAGTTGACATCGATCTTTTCTCACCTCTAAGAGAAAACACCAAGCATGACATTGTTTCTGCAACTAGAAAATGTCTGTGATGAATAGCAGCCAAAATTGATGATTTTTCATCATCCAAAATTTTTTTATCAGCCACAAATAATCAATCCATTATTTCCAGTTCCACTGTGTACTACGTACTTCAAGCTAAGTAGTATCCACACTTGCCGTGAAATGAATACAATAGTTTTTAATCTACTTCAATGAAAGCAGAGACACTTCTTTAACTAAATCCTATAATGAATGCTAGATTGACCAATTAAAGTAGAAAAGTCCAGTTCTAAGATTTACAAAAAAATTGCTCATGTTTTTTTTCCCACCAACCCTGATCTGAAAGTCAGTCTGAAGCCTGCTATGGATACCAACAATTTCACATACTCCATACTTTCATATAGAGTTAAGGTTCAACTAAATGCTTGGTCTAGTTTGCACTCTTGTTATATTTTCCAGGTCAGTCTTCCATATCCCTAGTTAATTACCAATGTCATCTCTACAAATAATCTTGTCAGAAGATGATCTTTTTTGGGGATAATCTTAACCATAGGATCATCTTGTCTCAAGATAATTACATTACAAGATGCAGCGCATCAGTTCCTCCCAAGAATATGGTACATTTTCAGAAGCAGTAACGTATAATTTGAAGTTTAAAAGGCATACTAAACTATAAGATACTAGTCACCATGGCACTGGATATCCATGTAGTGCACTTCCATGTCACTGCAAAACTTCCTACACAAAAATATTTATGAAAGAGGACCTTAATGACCAGCATTTTTGATAGCATAGTATATTACAGAGAAACAGTCTTTAGTTCTCTCATTATAGGTTTTAATACTTTTTATTAATACTTTTAATGTTTTCAATGCAAAGTATTAAAACATCACCCAGATGAGATTTCACAGGCATTACTTTGCATCAGCAGTTTCTATTAGTTAATATTGCACAAGACTAAAACAAATTGTAAGCTTCACAGCATTGTTCTTAGGTAAGACTAGAGAACCCTCCATTTTTAGGGGTGGGTTAAGACTCAACCGATGCATCACTAATCACTCACAGTAAAAAAAATCCTGCAAATACTACAGTCTCTTCAGATGTTAATGAAGATCTAGTAATCTTCAGTGCCTTTATCTGTCTGTCAAAGTGTCACAGCTAATGAAACAGTAGTAGTGATGGAATTAGAATTTAGGATTTCTGATCCTAAAGCCTTGTCCATTTTGATATACTCCGAAGGCAACAAAATGATACTTGAAACCTTCCTTTTTCTAGACAAAAACTTACCAATTTAGCATTCTTTCCTGTCTCTGGACCTGTCACTGCTGTTCTTACTACACATTCCATACACTTGTGTCCATTCAGTTATCAAGAATTACTTCAAAAAGCATCAAGGATAGCTTTTTTCCCCCTACTTTAACACTGAGTCTACATGAATAACAGTTAATTTCTGGAACAAGTACAACAAACTTAGAAATGGCAATATTCATTTATATTAAAAGAAAATGATCCTACTCAAAATCTACATCCTCAGACTACACAGTATTACTTCTACAAGTACGCACCAAAATCAATTAGGATTATGACACCGCTCCAGTAACCCCACACATACTTACTGAGATACTGTTATTCTGGCCAGTTGGTTAGCATTAGTTCCCTCATACTAGGCAGGAATGTCAGACATTAACTGTTAGTGCACCTTCACATCAGCTCTGAAACTGGCTTTTAATTATTTTTCTGGTTTTCTAGTTTATTTAGCAACACTTTGTATCGACTGCACTTTCTTTACATTTGTTTTTGAGGGTGGTTAGAAAAAAAGCCTTACCCTTCTTTGTTTTAACCAGTTTCTACTGTTTCTTGTTTCTTAACTTTTATTTCAAGTAGCCAGCAGCATGCACGTCATTTACTATGCCTTTACTAATTGATACTCTCCATTTCTATCACAGCCTTTGACTGTTCTATGCCAGCTGCCTAGTTTCAGTTTATTTGGAGATATTCTTTATTCTTTTTCCTCCTGACCTTCATGACCCTATTCATGCTACTGCACAAAGGAGGAAGATTGTCTAACATCCATGAATCACCTCAACTTGATATTTTCAGGGAGTACACTGTTTAAAACCTCAAGTGGCAATACTCAGCCTTCATGACTCACTATGTGTTTCTTCTTTCTCCTGACCTATAGAAAACACCATCTTACTACCTTACCATCTTTCATAACTAATGTAATTTATTGTCTTGTATTGCACGGTACACTTCTGCATAATATTATAAATTATCAAAACTTCCAACTTTTATTGTGAGTACTAGTCTACCCCAAACAGCTTTTAAAATTAATCTGGGAAGAAAAATAGTACCATCTGAATCTTAGACAACTATAATCACAAACGTCAAAGGTATTAATAAAAAACTGGATATTTAAGTATCATTCACACTTACTTGGAAAGCCACTGCCTTCAAAGCAAGGTTAGCTTGTTTTAGTTATTTAATAAACAGGATTACCTTCTTGCTTTAGAAATAAACTTTGAAGAAGAAAACATGGAATTCCCATCTCACAGAAATGCAGAAAAAAAATAAAATTGGGATGCAGTTTCACAGTGTTCTGGAACCATTCTAATGCAGACAGCTGTCTGAAGAGGTGGTCTTGTTCCTCTTCCACTCCTAACCATGCATCCTAACTTACACCTGGGGTCACTTCTATCAACTACATGGCTTGCAATGACTTGGTTCAGACATTTTTGTGTGTCCATGCAAGCTGATCCTATGCATCCGATAGTCATATAATCATTAGATCTGTTTCAAAAGCGGAGGTGGGAAGGTATGGGTAGTTGTGGGAGAAAAGAGCACCTCTGTAAATGAGATTAGTTTAAGAATTAGATGAAACTACATCCTTATTTTTCATTCTGTTTATGTTTCAAGTAAGATGTTTGTTTGCAGGGACCAGCTTTTCCTTTTTACAAAACAGTAAAACCTTTCTCTATAAAACTTCAGATTTCTAATTAATTGCAATGACAGTAATACAAGTACATTACTATCCTACAATTGTTTTTAATATAAGTTCACTTAGCCTGCATTTCAACAATAGTCATTTTGTACTACCAACGGACTCTTTCTGTGCATGATTAGCTGCCGTTAGTCAGACTTCCTCTCACATATCGATAATGTATCAGCAACATTAACATACCTATTTAAAGACACTTGGAATATGCTCATGTTCCAGGGGGAGGGAGGGAGGTGTCTGGATCAAAAATTACTATATATTGATATATATGAGTATATATGTTTTTATATAATGAGATGGAGCTTTTTGTAATGTCACAAAGGAGAGAACCTGCGCCAAACCACTTCCTTGCTCTGAAGAATCCTAAAGATACTTTCTGGATAGACCGATATCCTGAAGTATAAAGCCCTCTCAACTTGCACTAACTGCAACTGGACTTTCAGGTGTCCCAGTACACTGCAAATCAAAACTAATGAAAACTTAGATTTTTCAGTTACCAAAGTAAAATTTCTAACAAGTCTTTTCTCCAGCCTTCATAGCACAGAAAATCACAGGTTTGCAGAGGATTCCTATAACACACACTGTCCCCCAAAATTCCAGTCTGTTGGACAGTCTCCTTTTTTGTCATGTTCCCTTTCAGAAAGGTAGGTTTCCACAGGTATCTTCCCCCTATCGTTATGCTACAATACTTCTTTTCCATTTGTCAAAATACCACTGTACTCATCTGTAAGTATTATTTTAGAGTACAGGTAATTCCTAGAAGTATTCCTACTAGAAACAGAAGACGAGTCTTTATGGACCAATAGCAATGAATAACTTATATTTACATGAAAAAAAAAACACGCTCTGAATTTCAGTTCAGCCGTTTGTATGTTGTTCATCTATGTACACAGCTGAAACTGCTTCTGGTGAGAACATATTTTTTCAGTCAAAAGGAAAAAAAAAGAGGTTTTTTTAGTGTTGTCAGGTATGGTCTGAGTGCTTTCAAATTGTATCCCTTTAATATGGAAATAAGAGCTCTGAAATTGTACTTTTTTGCTAGAAAATAGAATGTTCATTAATTTCCTATGGCTTTACTGTCTTTTCTAAACTTAATGCAAAGTTCTATCTGCATGCTTTGCTAGCTTTTATGTATGTTAACCAATTTAAATAAGAGGTTGTGAAATGTAGAATTGGAAATATAATTAAAAGTTTGTTATGACAACTCTGATACACTGAACACTTGAAGAATTAAAGTGTTAAAAATCATACTACTTGGAGCTATTTAACAAAACTTTCAAGATCCACAACTGGTTTACAAAAGCTTTAAGTGTTTATTAATTCAAGTAGATTTCATAAATTTCTTTGATCACATTTTTTTACAGTAAAGATTTTGCAAAGCATGCATCCTAATTGTTTATTTACACAATATTAATATTCAGGCAGAAGGATCATGGAAGCACAGTTAATTAAATATAAATTAATGTGGTGGAATATTTAATTATCTATTCTACACCTCACAACTAATGATTATGTAAATGCCTTGCATTTAATCTTGTTCCCAGGAAATTAACTTAATGGCCTTCAACAAATGAACATTTTGTATGCATTGCAGGACACTTTATCTAAATTTTAACAGCATGGTATTAGTTTCAGATAATAACATGATTACACAATTTAAAATATAAATGTATACAATTCTTTTGTTTTCTTGATTTTCCTTGGAATTTAAAGTGGAATATAAGACTATTTATATGATTCTAGTTCTGAATTTCTGTGGTCTACATTTTGGCCAACATCTATTTTTCCAGCTTTGTTTTCAGCACATTTGTAATGCAGTCTTTCACTCAAACACACAGACTATTCCTGGAGAGAACTGGCACGCTGGCTTTCCCAGCTACATAACATGAACAAGAGGGATACAAAAGATATATGAAAATGGCTTACTGTAACACAGAGCTGCTGGTAAATTGCCCAAACCTAGGTCCAGTAATGAATATTGAAAGTTTTCCATAGCAGAGATTTTGCTCTGTTGACTGTAGAAAGACTCTACCTTTTTGTAAATAGGGACAGTATACATGTATGTTTCTGGTAGACAGTTAAAGCAGATTTACATGGAAAATCTTCATAAAAGAAACCATTTTAACATTTAAACATATAAAACTTATCAGTGTAAGGCAGTCTTTTCATCCTCTTTTTTTTTTTTCTCCTTTTTTTTTTTTCTTTTTTTTCTTTTTCTTTTAGAGTTATTAGGCACTCCTGTGTGTTTTAGCCTTGGAACCCAGGATACTTTTGACTGATCTCAGAATGAGATTATGTAATTACAAGTATCCTTAACCGTCACTAAAGATTATACCAGATACAGATTTAATGTACCTGGAAAAAAATGTTTCTTGCTACTAATCGGTATAATTAATACGCATTCCAATTTAGGTTTAATCTAGAAGTGCTATGCTTCTCAAACAGAGAAAAGAGAGGGTTATTTAGGTCTTACGCACAACCAAAAGATGGACTGATGTTTATTACTTGTTTGTCTGTAGACCTAGGAATGCCTGTGCAGATTGTCAAACACTACTTATTCCTGTTACTCACTCTTTTGCTTTTG
This sequence comes from Ibycter americanus, assembly GCA_035590275.1. Classification (NCBI taxonomy): domain Eukaryota; kingdom Metazoa; phylum Chordata; class Aves; order Falconiformes; family Falconidae; genus Ibycter; species Ibycter americanus. The sequence goes on from JAVJGI010000036.1 coordinate 15,502,085, forward strand.
CTGAATGATTACAGCCAGAAAAACCTGAAGACCCATTCAAAGTCAGTAGAAGCCAATGGGAAATTATCTGAAATCAAAACAAAGGAATAACAATAAGATCTCATGTTATATTTTATAGCCTCAGAGCATTTTACATACTTTACTAAAACAACACACTAAGTTATAAAGACAAGTAAATTTTACCATGTAGTGGTGAACAGTGTTTAGAAAAAACTGAGAAACTATTCAAAGATTAGTTTCAGCCCAAAATATAAAATGAAAGTTTTCAAAACTTATTATGTTATTTTGATATCATTTAAATTGTTTCATTTGTGAAATAAGAAAGAGCAAGAAGGCTTAAGAAGATAGAATCTCTGTTCCATTTATAAAGAATGAGAGAAATAGAAATCCCTAGCCCTGACCAGGTACGTTCATATGAATTATACATTTGCTTATCCATAGTGCTGCATTTCTTAATCATCACTGTAATTGCACTCAGGAAAAAGGGCATGAAAATTTTACAGAAAAAAATCTTTGAGTAATTTACTCATTCTAAATTTAAGGGGAATAGATTTTAGTTTAAAGAGATTCAGCTTAAAAAAACACAGCAATAGGAGGATCCATTTTAAAGAAGACCCAAAAGTCTGTTTTGCTCTGAATTGCTAACCTGGGATTTGTATTTTGAGTAAGTCTTTGGGATTGCCTTCATGGTATGTCTGAGAAGACTAATTCTGACAGCCCATAACTGGACTTCAGAATAGGGTCTCAGAAGAACAGGAGTAGCAGAACCGATGTCTGATAAATGAAAGGGCAATTGCACTTCTAACTGGAACCTAGTGGCAGTTGCCTTCATTATACTGAAAGAGAGAGGCAAAGGACAGTCATTGTAATAGAAAATACAACCGGAACTGTGAAATGAGTGAAATTTAGCACTATTTGTAGTGATATATACTATGGAGTTTCAGCCAGCCAGCCAATCCACATACTGAAGATGTGTTCACGGTCCTTCTGGAATCTGCTGCTTTATTTCACACCTTCATGTATATAACTTTAAGGTCCTTTGAGAACATGAAAAGGAAGCAAAGGAAGAAAAGGAAGCAAAGGAAGAAAAGGAAACAAAAAAGTAAAAGGAAAGAACTGCAATTACCTACAAGTATACAGCTGTGTAATATATATGCAATTAGATAACTCTGCACAAAGTAAATTTTTTGAACTCTAAGATACATTTTATCCAAATTCTTGGATTCTTAAGGTATCTTTTTCATTATTAAAGCTCAGTACATTAAAATGTTTTGTGCTTTAGATTCATAAGAGGTGCGTATTAATTATCATTCACTCATCATAACTGTCATCCAAAAATCCGTTGAATAGTCACAGTGAAGTGCATCCATAAAAGTGAGTCGATCAAATTAAAATTAATTAGTTGACATTGTATTCTTTGTTTAGCATGATCTTTTACAGTCATCTTCTGCAGGGTTATATTCATGTCTCAGAAATAAGTTTTTTGCCTCTGCAAAGGAAATGAGTGATGTTACACTTGGTATGTAAAATTCAGAATATGACACAGGTTTTTTGTATCTCTCATTTATCTTGCTGGTTACTAGTAATTCATCTACCTTGCATTGTGTAAAAGTCCTTCATTTTATGTTTCCTTTCTTTTTTCTTATTTTCATTGTCTATTATTAACATTTAGTTTATTCTTTTTCAGGGTGACAAATAGGTAAACCAGGGGTTTAATCCTGCAAGGGGATGCAAAATTCTTGGAGGAGTTTAGCGCTCAGCGGAAGCTGATTACACTCAATAATTACACAGAACACTCAATACCATCTAGGATTAATTATCAGTTGAGAAAGTAAGTGGATGACAAAGAGTAGAAATAGTTATTTTTGTGTATTATTTCAAAAGGTCTAATTCAACTCTCATTTAAGTCAATGGGAGATTTTCCAGAGTTTAATGGAAGACAAGGAAAATTCTTAACATTTTACAGCCTTAAGAATTACGCCAGTTAAACATCTGCCTATCCAAAACTACAAGAAACAGTGCCAAATAAGGATTCCAAAAGCTACATTGTAGTCAGCCATCATACAGCAGCCATTTCCACCATAGAGTGTGTTAACAGTAGACCATACTGAGTGGTGAGTTCAGAGCTGGAAACAAATGAGATGACCTGTAACTGGAAGCAGTATATTTTAATACTCCTCTGTATACAATGGTAAGATTTCACATCTGTATGTGGTATCAGAAACCTTTACCATGTGTAGAAACCAAAAATGCAATGAAAGGATATATGCCTCCATGCTCTAGAAAATACTCATTAAACTACAGCTGAATTAAAATTCCTGATTTGAAGCAGGCTTTATAAACTTTCCATGCCTCTAACTATTAGACTAATGTATTCTTCAAAACACCACCCATTTACGTTGAACATTACACTTCCTCTTCATTTTCCCTTCATCTCTGCTGTCTTCCCCTTAAAACTCTTCTTGATATCCTTTCCCAGGCCTTCCCCCTGCCCTTCTTTTTATACTTACTCAGTGAAAAAACCCAAGAACTAAGAAAGTAGCAGCAGCTATAAAGTTGTTGGATTTTTTTGAAGGTATGTGGAGAGGGAGTTCTCAGGGTACAATGCTGCCAAGGGCCAGTAAGGGGAGTTAATTATGGCTCTGCAGCCCCTTTTCTGCTGTCAGACTTCCTCTGAATCAAGATGACTGTTTGCATTAACACATTTAGGAGAAATTAATTTCCTCTAACTAAGAGGACACAAGAGAGTGATCCAGTTACCATTATATGTGGTTATCTTTGACATCTTAGACTAAATGATCTGGCTATTTTCAGCTAAGTCAACTAACGGCAGACTTCAACATCAGATCAGAACTCACACTGTGGCATCCATACTGAGACACGGCAATAGCTCTACCTTTAGGTAGAGTGTGCGCTTTCCTTTCTTCAAATGACATAGGTATATATTCTGCCATCTCTCCTGCTTACCATTCTTACAGCCTGGACTCTCTTTTCCTGGCTCCAAACATCTTTAGAAACCAGATTAAATAGGATTTAGCCCAGAATCACCAGCATCACTTCTTCAAATAGTTAGGCTTCACAGTCATAAAATAGCAACTACTCCTTGGATTATGGCAGCGCATTCTTGAGCCCATGTAATCTTAAAACATACATTGCAGGGCTCTAATTTTCAGTGACTGTCAGACACCTGTTTATATTTATGTGGTGTGTTGGCATTTCAGATGTCCTGCAAAGACTTTCCATTGATTTGGACAGAACAGCTCACAATTTAAAAAACTAAGTATGTGAAAAATCATTAGAGCATGTCCCCACTTCAATTTACAGATAGGAGGTGAACATAATTCTGTATTATCCATAGCCTTTTACATTTTAGTGAATAAGATGAAACCCGGACTTTTCAAAAGTGTTCACCTTTTGTGTGACTATAGTCCTGTTGAAGACATTGGTAAATACCAAGAGATTTTAAACCCAGAAGAATTAGGTCAGTGCTGAGCACCTTTGAAAATCTCTATTACATCAGTAGTTCAGCCTCTACATAGTCAAAGAACCTCAGCATCAAATTTCAAAGCTGATGTCCTTTCTATCCCTTCTAGCTTCTTCTACTCTTTAGGAAAGAGCTGCACAATGAAATAACTGCTGAAGTGTAAAAAAATCAGTTCAATATTTGTGCATTTTTTCTGCTACTAGTTTTCCTCTTTTGATTTCTTTATTAGTTGAGAAATAATTGTAATACTTGAGTAGTCAGTGAGTTCACTTTATTAACAGTTCAAACATAATGTGAAGCCAACACATTTAATGTTAGTTGTTAACCTTCTATAAATTTCAGCTGCATTTTGCTCACTTAATTAGGTAAACTACATTGTTTTTCTCTTACTGGTTCATCTCTTTAATATGAGAGCAATAAAAGCACCATAGGGTGCACTGTATTTTAAAAAATGCATTAGAGTATATATTTTCCTATGAATTCTAAATTGTTTATAAATATTTTTCACCTTCATATGCTTACTCAAGATTTCTTCACTATAAAATATGTGATGCAACCTTTTAAAAAAAGTGACTGCACCCAGTCTGTAACTAATTAATTATCAACATAATCTGTTCTAGTGACAGTTATTATTTAACAAAGCTTTATAATGCAAATCACGGCATTTACGTTTCAACTCAAGTGATGTCTACATTTAAAATCTCACATAGGATATTGCCTTAGAATCAATTCATTACTTTCTCTTTTTTTTTTCCCCACCTTCTACTCTTTCCTTTATAGTTCTCATTTTCTTTTGAAATAGAACAAAACATTGCTAATTTGGCTCAAGCCATTTTCCTCTTCACGGCATTTTCCTCCGTTAGTTTCATTGCAGACTGACTAGATCAAGTTATTGAACGTAAAGCTAGAGAGCATTTCACTATACATGAAATGAAGGAAGATCATGCTGGGACAGTCACCTTCAACATCATGCATTCAGTCTAAATTTACAGTAATAGACTCATACTCGGAGAATGCTTGCTGTGTTTGTTTGCAAACTAGTATACAGTACTTACAAGTCTGTGGTTTTATTGACATATTCCTTTCCTTTCCTGTGGTTTTTAATTGAAACCCCCACTGCTCAGTCTAGCTCCTGGAAGTCAGAGAACAGAAGTTTTGCGTTTAGTTTAGCATTTAGACAAGATGAACACATACAGTAGAGTTCTGCTGGTTGATTATGAAATACATAGTTCAGGGTTGTTGGGGTTTTTGTTTTGATTAAGACTCATGATATGTGTATGGAATTAGCACTATGAAATTAAATGACTGATAAATAAAACGTCTTAATGTGAAGATCAGCATGTGAATAAAACAGCCATTTGAATAACACTCAGTTTGTAGAAGAATATTTGCTAGAAGGTATTTGCTTCCTGCTGCTGCATACACACTGCTGGCTGCATGTTTGACCTGAGTATTCAGTTCACAGCCCTCTGAGCTATGATGTATTAGTAAGCTTGGTTAGCCAAGGCTAGGTTTTCATTCTGGGCACTATCTGGATGAGCTGAGAGTGAGCCAAGAGTAGTCCTGTGTATCATAAGGAAGTTATGATTTGTTTAAAAGTATACAGTGTTCTTCACCAACACTGAAATAATACTACTTTAGGTATTAACAAAGTAACAAAATGCATATACAAAACTGATAAATATATGAACTGCATATATGAACTGATAAACAGAAGTCATGTGAAACTAAAATCACCTTTCTAGGCCCAAACATATAACGAGTTGGAATTCTGATGACTTGTACCTTTGCCTTATGACAGGAGTTAAAATCCATTGGACGCCTTGGTTACCAGTACAGTTTTCATTTTTAAAAAAAAACAACAAACCCAAAGCAATGGAACTACGACCAAAAATGGAAACTCATGTCCACCAGTGAAGACTTAAAACCACCTGTGACCCCTGATGGCTTTCTAACTACGTGGCTTGTCCTTAAAGTAATTCCATCCAAAACCCAGGTGTAATGAAGCAGATCTGCTAGCTATAGTTACAGTTTCCATTGCCAATGACAAGCAAGCATATATTATTATTGTCTTATTGCAGAAGCGATTAACTCTTTCAGTTGTTATTATATATACGTCCGTGCCTCACTTGTGATTCTAACAAGGTCAACCTGGATATCCTTTAGTGAATTTCTTACTGCTCTGAATAATTAAGCCAACATCTCCCTGTGCTTTATGTGGTGACCAAGACCACTTCTTTCCGTCCAGGTAATACATACATTCAGTACACTATATGATGCTGGGCTAAAACATACCTCGTTTCTTCCAATGATGAAATGAAAGGATTTGCTTGCTTTTATTCAAATATAGATTGAACCAACTTGCTTTGGATGCAGATGGGAAATAGACTCTTTCAAGTATTCCTCCTGTTGCATTAACACCCTTCAACCAAGTAGCCAGCAGAGTCATTGCAGCACAGAAGTTCTGCATGAAAAAAACAACCAACAGCATTTGTCAAATAAATGTCTGTTAATGAGTAACATAAAAGAGCCCATGTTCCTCAGTTGTAAATAAGAGAGAACACAGAAGTGTGAAAAGAACTCTGCTAAAGAAACAATGAAATATTAATAAACTTGTGTAGGAAGCCTTGCTAGGTGAGGAATTAGACAAATGCATCACTTGTTTTTTGTATCCTCCCACAAGACCATGCCTACATGATATGGTATTCACCTATGAGGTAAGAAACAAACACACACAAAAAAATACATGCCAAAACTCACAATTTTAGAGTCCAGTTCATGCCACAGACCACTGTACAATTAAGGAATTTCCATGCATAGTAATATGACAGTGAAAAACACATCTATTTGATCTGTATATAGACTGGAAATCATGTACAGCCCATGCTGATAAACCTTGATGTTTCTTTGTGGTTTTTGTTTTCATAGTTTTAATCATAACTGAAGAACTGACACGACCAGACATGACCAGAAATAAGTTATTATATTAAAACTGTCGAAAGATCCTCCAAATATTTGGACTTTGTAAAAAGTATGCTGGTAAATTACTAACTTTTTCCATACAAAGTGTATGACCAAATATGTATTTACTGCATATGTGCTGTGGTACGCACATGCATTCTGAATCCTTTTCCTGAACCAAGTATTGAAACATCTGAAAAGCAATTACTGATTATTTAGGTAAAAGGCATCCTCCTTAGGAGAACTGGTCACTGAAGCCTGAAGGGTTAGGCTCACTGTTCACTTGTTACTGGTAAGTATTGACTTTCAAAAGGAGATCAGAAAGATAACTAGGTTACTTTTGGTTTTCTACATATCAAGGCTAGAAGATATAAAACTACTATATTGTTTGAAGCTCTTTCAAATTGAAATGGTAATCTACTGATTTTACCAGTAGGATGCTGGAATATTGAAGAATTTGCAAATATCGCTGTCAATGTTGCTCATTATGCAAGAAATAATCTATAACAAAATGACATTGTAAGACAGTGTGCCACTCCTTTGAGGGATAAGTGGGAAACAGTTGCTAGGAGTCCATTGAAATTCCAATGTGCGAAGGACTGCCAGCTGGCTGTCCACAACAGAATAAGACAAAAAAGTGATAGTTTCTGACTATCACTAGAAGTGCAGCCATTTGGCTTAAGCCCATTCAATATCAAACGTCCAGCTGGGAGTCAGTTCCCATTTGCCCCTTGAAGGGTTAACTCGTGTGCAAAAAGTAAAACAATTATTAGGTTATTGTTGCGGCAAAGAATTTCTTTGACAGGGGAATAGCAGGAAGAAAAATCTCTTATTGCACTGAAAATAGTCACCTGGCAGGCAGGTATGTGCTGGCCAATAGGATCTGAAAGAGAGCAAATGGAATAAGAACTATTTTTCAGACTCCAGTGCTGGTGTTCTGGTGTATTTGCTGTACTGTTGCTTAATTATACAGACAAAAACTTATTGTTAGCTAGATACTGTCCCAATTAACCTATATCTGTTTTAAAGCCATAAATTTTCCACTTTGTTTTCCACATCATTTCCACAATCAGTTTGTAAAGATGAAGTTAGATTATCCTCCTTCAAATGAGCTTCTGGTAGGGAGTAATGTGGAAACTATATGAACTCAGAGACTACAGGCTGCTGAGACACCATGGGTTAGTGTTGTAGGCGTGTTCTATGCCACATACGTAGCAATGTCAGAGTTAGCCTGACCCCTGATCACCTGCAGTTACAGTGCCTTAGCCTCTGAAATGCCAAGGGCCTTCTGTCTGCAATTCTGGCAGTCTCTCTGTAACTTACAGCTCTGTAACCTTTCAAGTGTTGTGGCAGTGTTTTCCCAGAGACTCTGTGGTAGCAATTTTCTCTTCCGGTTTCCAAGTTGCTGTTCTTCTGCTGTTATTTTCATGGCTTTGTACCTGCAAACCCTGATATTGCTGTTACTGCAGGTTCTCACAGGAAGAAGAGTTTGTCACCGGCATGAGAATCACCTCTTCTCTTCCTCCATTGTAGCTTTTGGTTTACATTAGGCAAACAGTAACTTGCACACATGAGCCTCAAAAATCTATCTACATGCAATCTGTACCCTTGATCACATTGTTTTTCAGCCAGACTAATAGCATCATAAGCAGGAACAACCAGTAAGGAGTATGCATGGGTCCTAATGAAAAGTGTATAGTCACTAAGGCGAAAGTGTCACAGTGGGACCACCAGCTACATGAAGAAACGTGCAGGGAAGCATGCTTGTTTGGCAACTCCATTGCTTCTCCTTCCTACCAGCTGGGGAGGGTTTTCCATTTCCTTTTCCACCTTCTCTCTTCCCATTTTTCATTTTCCCCAAAAGTAACTCTCACTTTGGAGTCAATGTAAGTCAGTAGCTACAGCTCACACCAATAAATCTTTGTGCTTCTTGCCCTCTCTCAACATCCTTTCTGCAACAAGACTTTGAGGTGGTATCACTGGCTCACACTGGGATGAGAGAACCTTGGATTCAAGACATCGTAGAGAAAAGGAGGCCAAGGTCAAGGCAGGAAAAAGGAAGGTTCTTTTGTACCCTTCCACTTTGCTTCTGTACATAGGGCAGCAATTTTTAGTTACATATTTGAAAATACATCACTGTCAGGTAAAGACATCACCTTAGCTTTGAGCTTCATCTACAGATTAGGCACCAAGTGCTCCTGAGCTGCAGGTTGTGAATTCCTAATCTTGGGAAAACTCATCTGTAAATGCTTTCAGTTTAAATTATGCTATTGATACAGCGCTTGAGGATGATACTTCACTGAGGGAATGGACACAATGCAAGTGATTTCTGGCCATACCCAGAACATGCTGCCTTTACAGTCAGCAGAAAACTACAGTGGGAAAGAATTTCATAAACACAGGGAGATAGCTGCCTGTTCGAAAAAATATGTTGGAAAAGGTAGGAAATATAGCCCTGGATTAAGAGGTTTTCCATCTTTTTAACAAAGTTTGAGCAAATAAATTTAACCCATGATGCCACTAGATACATGACTCATATTTTGGCAATAGCTCCATTTAATTCTTTGAGAATAACTAGTGACAGCTTAATACATGACTGATCATAAACTGTAGGTTTGTATTTGCTCTCATTTTTCTCTAATGATGGTTTTATCCTCCCCATTTATTTATGATAATTTAAATGTTCTACCTGCCTGCTCTATAATGCAGACTTATTATGCTCTCCCATTATTGTGAAAAAGATCCATGCCAAAAAAAATAGCAGTATTTAAATTAAAATGCAACCTAGGATAAAAATATCTATGCTGATTACCTATATTGCAGAGAATATTATTTTTCTTTCTCGTGTATGGTAACAGGATTGGAATACCTGATTTTTCCTTTATTTAGAATTCAAAAGGATAGGCTTATTTGCAAAGTAACAGACAAAACTTTCTTAGCTGAATCCTTAAAGCTTTTTCACAATGTAACATGCGATGTTATACCAGGCCCTATTTTTATCTGACCTGTACTAGCAGTCCTTCATATAGAAAAAGATCGTCCCTTCAATCACATAAATCAAACTGAATGTAGGCTACAGTCATAGTGTAAAAATAAACTACATGGTGCTCTAATACAACACATTTCATGGCTGACAAGATACCAGTATTCTTAACAAATTTACATTCTAAATCTTTTACCCACGATAAATGCTATGTTTTTCATTTGTGCTGAAATGAACACATAGTTACTACGATTTAAACTCCAAAATTTGAATCAAGGATTGAATAACAAAACCGCAACAGTGGATGGATAGCTAAATACCTAGCTCTACTCAAATATCTTAGCTTTTATACATTGTAGAGAACTTTTCTACTTATGCTGAGACAAATTGGTAGATCTTTTCCACCTATGATGCTTAAAACATAAATACAAATTTAAAAGGCAATTAGAAAGAATTCAAGTTCTTTGCATCTCCCACTTCAAACTAATCATATCCTATACAGCTGTTTGTAAGGCTGGATCTTTGTATAGTCTAATAAAGGTTTAAATCTTGCACTTTGACTACCTAAGCCAGTTAGAAGACTGACTTTCCTCAAAACTTATTTTGCTGCATAACCCAGATCTAACTGATACTGAAGTCTCAGTATACCATCTGGTCTACTATGGATGCATATCTCTGTGCTTACATGGAATGTTTTGTGTTCTCTACTGTTTAGAGCTAGCTGAGGTTGGCATAAAGCTGGATAAAACCAGCCTGTTTCATGAAAGCTCATTAGTATTTTCCTAAAATTGAATATAATTATGAACATTTTTGACAAACTTCTTCTATGATCACTGTCTCAAAGCACTTTCAGTCTGCCAATAAACACGCTGACAATTCCTTTTGGGGTGCAGAAAGGAATAGACATTTGTCAGCTTCTCTCTCCCAGTTATCTGCTACACCATGGGGTGAGGCAGACTATAAAAGTCCTGCAGTGGATTTGGATACTGGGTTTTAAGAACCAATACAACTAGAATTTTTACTCTGCCTGATTATCACACACACTTGCTCATTCACACATCCCAGGCACTATGTTCATGAGAGCTTGATTTTCCATCCCAGCCAGGAGGTCACTCCTAATCTAGGGAGGCTGGGCAGAAAGCTCTGTCTGTCTGTGCTGTGTAGCTTCCCAAAATTAGGTTTGTCTCAACTGTTAAGCCCAACGTCCCTGGGCATCTCCTGGCATTTCTCTCCACACCCATCTCTGATCTCCAGGATCCTTCTCCCAGCTGAGATCTCGAACTTCTTTCCAAGACTACTTTTCCTCTTTATGAACCCTTCTTCCTGCCACCAATTCTTCCTTCGCGATGCTGATCTTCCCAATTGAAATAGCTTTTGTGCAGAAGCACAAAGTGTTCTCAGCCTCCAGCCTGGTGGTTCTGTGTCATGTCTCTTTATTAATAAACTGGAAGATTTGGGACATGCCACTTTTGTTTAGTCCAGTTATCATTAAAATTTACAGCTAGCCCATACTGGTTGCAGCTAGCAAGGAGCAGACTTCTGCTTGAGAGTTCAGAAGTATAATTTTGAGTATCTGTCCATGCCTGCACATACTCACAATTATCTACCACCTGTCAATGTTCACAATTCAAGCTTTTTTTTTGCCTATGACATACCATTAATATCTTTCCTTCCTTCCACTTTTCTTTCAAGTTACAATTTTTATTCCAGTCTACTTTTGGACTATTTCATCATGTTATTAGAAAATTCAGAAATTCCGAATTACCAATCCCAAATGTAATAATTATTAAATTATTAATATCCATCTAATACAATGCTATTTATTTCAAATGTTTAATGTTTCACTTGTCAGGTCCAACATGAATTGACTGTAGATGCCCTGAGGGGAACAGATGGCATAATCTTGACATTAACATATCTGGGACCACAACAGAAACTTAATATCTAAAAGAAGTAGAGAGGGTGCCTGATCTGTGGCCACACTAGCAGTAGAAGCATGCTCAAACCCAGCAGAGGCCACGCTGTGAACACAAGCTCTGAATTTGCCAGGACACCTTCAGGGGATTTGTGTTGCAGCACAGCCCCTGTACAGTTCTTCTAATGTATCTAATAGCAGTTAGGATACAACCTGTCCTAAAAGTAAGGGAACTCCCTTTCATCTTTAAGGGAGCTGTTGCACAATGATATAAACATCACCAAGTCTTGATTTTAAAATGTTAATTTATCTTCCCAAATTACCACACTCACATATGGCCCATAATTGCAGTATCATGGAGTGTCAATTGAGCAAAACAGATGTATTTTTCAAAAAAAAGTGACACTGTTTGCAAAAGCTCTCTATTCTCCATGGGTGCACATGCTGCTTCTACCTTCTGTTTCAGTACCTACATACTGATACTGCTGAACTAAATGCAGATTTTCTGCTTCAAGTACATACAACATTAACATTCAGGCCAGCAAATCACTTCATTCTGAGAGTATTTAGATGTGGATAATGCTGAATAAACCAGTTAAAGCAAATGCTTGTGCATGAAGTAACAGATCAGGATTATCTACAGAACCTGCAAGAAACCTAAAAAAGGGTATTCTGATATTATGTTAGATTACTCATAAATTAGGAAAAAAACCCTAATAAAGTATAAAATAGATTCAGGTATAGTAGTTAGGAATGACAGCTTTGGTAAATTAGAATCTTGTGCTGTTAGGTTTAAAATTTGTGACTTCAAAGGGATCTGCACATCTCTGGTAGCTAGTATGAAGCACTGAGTTGCTCTGAAACTACTCTATTGACATTAATGAGCTATAAATTTGGTCACGATGAGGTCCCTGTCTGAGATACATTTTCTTAGTGTCCTACATGAAAGGTGCTGTTTGTCAGTTCTTGATTAAATCCTCCTGGAGATCTAATCCCATCTTCCTCTCTGGAAAAGAGTTTGCAATACACTAGGAGCTGGACATCATTTTGGTATTGCTATTCTAAGATTTGCTTTGCTACAGTCTCATTACTATGTGAATACCATTTTACCCTAAGAAACCTTCAAGAAATTCAGAATTATTTAGTGCATTTCAACTCACAGGACAGGAAATTTTGTGGAAGATGTTTCATTAATTCTTAAATTTTGCAGAGCTCTTGCCTTCCAGATTCACATTGGTTTTAGCTGAAGATCTCATTGGTTTTCAGACAGCTTTCTCATTGTTTTCTTTTTTGAAGAAAGAAGTGGGGTTTATCTAACTTCCAAGAAGTGTAAACACATTTTCTTTTCTGTTGCCTTTTTTTTTTTTAATAGGAATGTCATCCTCCAGAACTATTTTTAATATTAGCTTAAAAAAACAGACGTTTGTAATTTGTATTGTTAAAGAAAATGACTGTGATAGTTTTAACTCTGTGGTGTGAAAAAAACCCCACACTTTCGAAAATAGCAGGAAAAAAACAAAAAAATATCCTTTTTAAATACTGTTATCTTGAACTAATTTCCCTCAGTTATTATTCTTAATTGCTTGCTGTGCAACTAGTCATAGTGTTCAGTAAATCAAAAGCAGTCTCATGCAGTTAGTTTTTGATCTTTATTACTTTAAAGTTTAGCTCTCCAGTAGTTCAGAATTAGTTTTTCATTGTATTTCTATCTTCATGTATTTTCTTGTAGCAGAATTTATAGCAGTATCTTCTTCATATAAAGAAGAAAGCTCAAGGTGATGGATGCAGAAGTACTTCTGAAACAGTATGATATACTGCTGTTATCTTTTAGCTCTTTTTTATGCAGTGCTCCAATGGGAGTTAGATGTAGTGAGAGTGGGGACTGAACCTTGATGCACAAGCAAGAAGCTCTTACCAGATACAGGCAAAAATAATAAGAAATAATAATCATACATAGAGAAACAACCATTATAATTTTACTTTTATATAAATATACTTCTCACAAATATCAATATTTAAAATATCTGCAGCACTCTTCCTCCCTACTTGGATATTGGATTCCTCAAAATTTTTACCTTTTGGCTTTTTTGACACATTTTTAGTTGGGCTTCCTCTTAGCCAAAGGAGATTGCATTTAATTCTGTGAGGACAGGATGAAAGCATGGTTCACTTCCCTCCCAAAGTCACTTAGCACATTATAGACTTGGGTCTGCTACCCCTGCATCAACCCAGATACCTTCCGCCTTGCTATGAAAGTTGATAGAGCAATATATTGAGACACTGGAGACTGCTATTCTACTCCTGGATCTGTTTAGGTAAGTTTAGAACCTTCTCAGGGCCTTCTTTTCTCTAATGTAGGGATAGTAATACCAGCCTTCTTTCTAAAGCATTTGCAAAAATACAATACAATGTAGGTAGTGTTGTTATTATTATAATTTTATTTCACTTTGAACTGCTGTAACATATATTTAACTCCTTTTAACTTACAAAAGAATACCAAATCATATGTGGCACCAGCAGTTCCTAGTTTATGAAGATATCCTAGTGGACACACCATTACTGCCAGGAATGAGGTTCTGACACTTGTGGTGGTGCTTCAGAATAGAACATTATTGTGTCTGTAGGTCTGATTTTCCATGTCAGAATATCAGCATTGCAGATAAGACTCTATACTGGCTTCTCTTATCGTTTATGCCACTAAGAGATCTAGGATAAAATTACAGATTTTTATTTTCTCTGTCCTATCAGATACGAAATTGTGAACCTTCTCAAAATGTCACCATTGGAAACAAAAGGCAAAAACTGAATATTTTTTTTTACTATGTAATGTGTTACTATCCACTGTGTGGCTCAATTCAATTTTTACAAGGCTTCCCTATGAAGTGCAAGAATCTGATTTATGAGTCCACATTAAAGCCTCCTTCACTTTTGAGATTCTGGTTAAATATTATATGATATGACACAAGTATATTGAAAGACAGAGTTTCAGTTTCTTATTATGGACTTTTGCTTGCTACCCTTGCCATACATTCATTTCAGATTGTGCAGGATGTCCTACATTTCTATTTTTTATGTATCTCTAGTAAATATGAGAATTAAATTTGATATACTGCAATATATTGTCTCTCAAACAAAAGTTACCAGATTAGATCCAAAGAAAAGTCTTCATTTTCTAGAAATGCTTAATGTATTACTATGGGCAAGTAGAAATGAATATTTTTATCACATGCTATTATTATGGATGAAACTGATTCTGGATGTCTTTCTATGAGATGGATATCTGTGATACCACATTCCAGACAGATTCGGTATTACAGAGCTACAGTGAGGTTTACACATGGTTACTTGGATCGGTATCTCAAAATCTGTCTGTATAACAGAAAAGCTTGTTTTATTTTTGCCTCATAGTGTTTATAAACAGCACAGATTGTTCCTAGGCCTTCCATGGCCACAAGAAAGTACTATAGCATCTGTTCCGATTGGGTTTCTTACTCTGGGAAGGTTTTGAGTGATAGCACACATTATTTAGCCACTGCTATCTAGAAGTAAACCAACAGGTGTTGAACCTGAAGAAAAAACACTGAGAGGACATGGAATGTGAGAAATCCAAGTTCTACTGTCCCTTACCATCAACCAGACTAAGTACATGGGCGAGAAGTGATGTGGTCAGGAAACTGGGTTACACAAGGAAAAGAGGTGATGTAACTTTGAGAACTGTCTGTACCTAGAATTCATCCATACATGGCATATCTATGTACCAAATCTCACCTTAATAAAATAATAAAATAAGAGAAGATTCACATTCCAGAGTGCTCTCTCAAGGAATAAGCAAAGATACGCCTACATAAGATATGCATGTGTTCAAGGAAGCCACGTGATGCCAATATAGGCCAATTTTAGAACAGTCTAGATCTCTTTTGCAACTAGATGTAAAGGCTAGAGTCTGTAACAGATACATTAAACAGCAGCTCTACATACAATAGCCATAAAAAAGGCATATAGGCTGTTGGGAATAATTAGTTAAGGAACTAGTACCTGGGCAGTGAACAGCATTATACCACTGTATATGTGGTATATCCACATCTTCTTTACTACATGCAACTTTCATATCTTAACAAAGGATAAAATAGACCTAGGAAAGATTAGTACCATTATCAGAGATACGGAATAGATACTCTGTTGAGGGAAGTTGAGCAAACCAGGATTCCAAACGTTGGAAAAGATCATGAATTGCAAAAAACCAAGGTAAGTAAGGACTATTAACTAGTTCTTACAACAAAAACTGGTAAGTCATGAGGTTTCAGAGAAAGAAATACCTTTTTCTACAGTGCAAAACCTATGCTGTGCTACAAGGTGCTTTGTATGCAAAAACTTAAATGGGTTCAAAGAGTAGATATACAAGTGCCATGTAATAATATGTTTAAATATAGCTATTAATATGACAATCATGATGCAATTTTTGTCTCAGAAAGTCTCTGAAGTGTACTTGTCCAGAAGCTGGGAGCTTGTATCTGGGAAAACAGTAATAGGAACTTGTTTACTTCTTCACTATGCTGCAGTGTTATAAGAGATGTCTCTTCTGTCTGAGTAAGGGTTGCCATTCTGTTCACCATTATTGTATGAACCTCTACTGCAGAACTAGTATTGGTGATTGGTTTCTTACTTTCCTATTTTTTCTTAGCTCTCATAATCTTGTTGTAGTCAATCGCAAACACATTCATGGCATGTTAGAGTTAAATCACATGTGTTCTTAATTTAAAAATTATTACCATACTACATAATTAATTAGACTTTTACACTTCAGCGAGTTTTGGTTCCCCAAAGAAAATTGAGCACAGAGAATATAATTTGATTTAACTTTTTGTCAAGGTTTAATCTACCTGAAACATTGTTATATTTCCGAGTAAGTATAAACTGCTTAGATCTTGTCAGAATTTCCTTAGTGGGAGCAACATTTATTTATTTTAATGTTAACATAAAACAAATTCATGTAAAAAGAATGCTTTATCCCTTCCTGATTTTATACATATATATATATGTAAAAATGTGTATATATATATGTAAAAATATATATAAGCAAGGAATACATTCAGGCTGCATCCTAGAAATATGAGTACAGTTGTCAGCATGTGAAAGCTTGTGACAGAAGTGATAATTCTACCAGAGATAATTCAACACTTAAAATACAACATTAAAAAGAATAGATGAGATGAGTGAAGAAAATAAATGTCTTGACAACTGCTAAATAGGTTAAGAGGGCTTAGACCTGGTAAGGATATTTAATGGTCTGGATTGTTGACTTAACAGAGGGCATCTGAGGAGTCTGTGCAGCTGACAAAAGATGCTTCCTATTTAAAGGGTTGGTGAGAAGCGCTAATAGAAAAAAAATCTCCTCCAGCCTTTGATATTACAAAGACCAAGTAGCTATAGTGAGTTCTCCATTAGTCATGATAACCAGAGACTGAGAAACACAGATGATTCAAAAATTCTTATTCTATTGTGCTTCTAGCTTTGGCATGCCTTTCAAATGTTTCTATGAGCTGTACTCCCAAGTATTTTCACTTTCAAATGCAATTATGCAGACACCACCACAGACATGCACAGGAATATTCCAAAACTTAAGGCAATCCACCATGTTCATGTTATGCTGAGCCTGAGCTGATCAAGTTCTCTACAACCTAGATGCACTAGGTAAAACGGTGGAGAAACATTTAAAAGGTTCCCTGCTGAGCAATACTGGGCTTTGAGAGTGACTGTTGACCCTGAGGTAATAAGCCTTACCAGACAGACACACTCCCACTCTGTGCAAATTGGTTTGGGTGTCCTTGCACTGCTCTTTTAGCATCAGGAACACTGAATATCCTAATCTGACCTTCTGCACAATGTCGTTAAGCCATTAACTGTTACTGCTCCTGAACTTGACTGAGCATCCAATTCTGTACAACTGGGATTTAACACTTCCTTTTCTGTAAATAGTTTTAAGGTAAAGAGCATCAGGTAAGTGAAAGCCTGATTTTGTAACGTTCCATGATCTACCTTATCAAATAGGCTGTCCAACCAGATAAAATACACAGATGAATTAAAATACTCATGTCATGTACACTGAATGCCAGGTGAGAAATGATGAAACACTGGAACAGGCTGGCCAGAGAGACAGCAGTTGCCCCATCCCTGGAAACATTCAGGGTCAGGCTGGATGGGGCTCTGAGCAACCTGATCGAGTTGAAGATGTCCCCACTCATTGCAGAGGGTAGGACTAGGTCACCTTCCAACTCAAACTATTCTGATTCTATCAAGACTAGTATTATGCAAAAGCAGTGATATGTGGATCATAGTTGTACACTAGACACATACTTGTAACTCATGAAGACAGCAGAGATCATGCTCCCTGCCCCCACTATCACAAACATTCACTATTCATCTTCGGCAGAGGCACAGCTTTTGCACCTTATCTGGTTTTGTTCGCTTCTTTTTCTATGGTAATAACAAATATTTTTTTTGACTGCAAAAAGGCTCAGACCACTTGAGGAGTGTGTGCAGTCAACAAAGACAGCTTCTAATATAAATAGTTGGAGGGAAGGGCTAAAAATAATAATAAAATAGTTCCAGTCTTTAATGCCACAAAGACTGAGTAGCAAAACATCAGCTCCAAATGTGCTGGATGGGATAAACTATTTATTTTGTGAATGGGAAGGCAATTCAGAGTCCTCATCTGGTGTGATTATATCTGAGAAAAATTCTGTAATTCATCAGTTCAATGCAAGGTATTTTTTTAAATGGCTGTCAAGGTAAATTGTATTTTTTCACAACTGCAGCAAATGAATAAAAATGTTCCTGTGTTATAATATCATTTATAACCATTATGCCTCTGGAGGACCACTCATTCCAAATGAATGGTTTGTTGTTAATTCTCAATTTTATATCCTGCCATAAGGAAGCTTGGGAAGAGAGAAACATTTTATAGTCTTAAATATGTGGGCAAAGCATTGTCTTCTGCCATGTCCGTAACTCCCTGTAGCCTAGTTTATCTCAATCTGACTGGAATAAAAAAAATCTTAGAGGAGGAACCAAATATATAATTTGAATACAGATTACTAACTAGCAAAAGCATTCAAAAATCAAATTTTCTGTTTTGGAAATAATCATATTTTTGAAATGTTGTTCCACAAACTTCCAACACGAAATACACATAATCGGCTTCTAATAACAGTGATCAGGAACACAGTATTTTTAAGCAGATAAAAGCTAACTCACTAAGCCAATGTTCATTCTTCGCCTTTTTTCCCCCCTTCTTTTTCACTTCTTGATGTGCTTTTTCATACACTTTATCTTCAGTAAAACAGGTGACGAATGCCACTCTTCTCTTGTTGCCTCTTACCCCATATAGTAGTTTGAGAAATCTTGGGATATGGGAGGTGTTTGTTGTATAAAACCACTGGTGTAGAAAATAGATGAATTGTGTGACAAACACAGTTTTCAAACTACCACTGATACCTCTTAAAAACACTTAAAAAAACCTGTCCTGGAAAGCCTGCTCCAAGGCTTTAAGAGTCAGCAGCAGAGCAAGAAACTTGCTCTAAGCAAGGTACTTAATCTCAAAGCTCAGTTCTAGGTGTCTCGTATTCTAGGCTGGCATCCAATTCTCAGCAAATACACTTTCTCTAATAAAATCAGTTCAGCCCCTCTGTATCACCATTGCCCTATTCTTTGCCAAGCCAGCCAACAAGTTGTTAAAGAACAATCACACATTTGAACAGAAAGCTACATAGGGCTTAATTTGGCCCATTTATAGTGACATGCTGCAGCAAAGATTGCAGTAGTATTACAGTGTTATTTCAGGTCATGACAGCTTCAAAATCATTTATCGTTAATAAAAACACTTTGAAAAGTTGCCACTGTGTGTGCTTAGCAGCCCTTTCATAAAATTAACATCTTTGTTCTGTCAAAACTTATAAAATACAGCAAATGATACTTGTCTACATGACTGACTAAATCCTACAAAATTTACTCTTTTAAAATTAGATGAAGTTGGTGTAAAATCAGTAAGATAGTGTTTCTTCTTTGTCTTTATTGCAGTCAATAGTTTAGCTATTTAATTCCATTTTAAAATAAATTGAGTTTTTAGTTGGCATGTCAAGCAGCATACTGAATATCAGCAATAGCTATTATCAAGGAATTATTAAACATACAACATGTAGGTTTATCTTAGTAAACCTGATGTGTTGTATGACATTTGCTCAAATCAGGATGCCATTACATCCAGAATGCCAGGCTTGAACTGAATGAGTGGAAAAGAAATGAAGAAAATTTTTACACATACATATTTACTTTGTATTTGGTGGTGTTGCTTCACTGGCTCCAATATACTTTAGAGGAGCTACCCTTAAGCTCATAGGAATTCTGAAAGTGTGATTTCCATATGTGTCAGCAATCTGACAGTTTATTTGAAATCATGGGAGTTTTGCACGAGGCTTCTGTCCACCAGATGAGTTTTACTCTCTCCGCATTTTCCTCTACCAGTATGTGAGGTCCCACATTCAGGGGCAGGTGATAGGGGCAATGAGGAAGGGGAAATGGAAGCCTCTCACATGCAAGATCCTAACAAGTGCCATATCCATTGACTAACACCACTTTACCTTTCCTCTGCGTGACCCTAGACTTAGGGAGCTGTCTGTGGTGGTAGGGGACAACCAAGGACATGGGTAAAAATCTAGTCCAGGGTATTATGATGGCATTGAAAGGTGTCGTGATGTAACCCCAGCCAGCAACTAGGTAGCACATGGCCACTCACTCATTCCCCGCTTCCAGTGGTGGGACTGGGAGAAGAATTGGAAAAATGTAAAACCCGGTGGTTAAGATAAGAACAGTTTAACAATTGAAATAAAGTAAAAATAATAACAATAAAAATAACAACAATAATGATTGTAATGAAGAGGAGAGGGAGAGAGAGGAATAAAACCCAAGGGAAAAAAAACACACAAGTGATGCACAATAGAATTGCACACCACCCACTGACCAACACCCAGCCAGGCCCTGAGCAGCAATCAGCGGCTCCCAGACAACTTCCCCCAGTTTATATACTGAGCATTATGTTCTATGGCATGGAATATCCCTTTGGCTAGTTCGGGGCAGCTGTCCTGGCTCTGCTCCCTCCTGGCTCCTTGTGCACCTGCTCGCTGGCAGAGCATTGAAAACTTGAAAAGTCCTTGATTCAGAGTAAGCACTACTTAGCAACAACTAAAACATCAGTGTGTTATCAACATTATTCTCATACCAAATCCAAAACACAGCACTGTGCCAGCTACTAAGAAGAAAATTAACTCTATCCCAGCTGAAACCAGCGCAATTGTGCAATGCTGGCAGTGGATCAGTAGAGGCTTGATGATGAAACAGGGGAGATGATTTTGTGAGACCAGCTGCCATGGCAGAAGATCTGGTGGGGTAACTGCAAGAGTTACATTTAATCAAAAAAGCTGATATTTAAAAACATTGTTCCAGAGGAAACGACAACGTTTTACTTTAATTCTATTACTGTTTGCTTTTGAGCAAAGTAGAACTTTAAATGCTAACAGAAATGGAATCTGCCTAATTTGTGTGATGCTATTTATTACTAGGCTCTAGTCTTTACCTGTGAGATGTTCTTCTAAGGATCTTGGGTATCACAATTGTGAAGTTTACTTCAGAGAGAAAGAGAAAAAATCTTGCAGGACTTGGCTCTTCTTTTGTGTTTAGAAATATAATCTCCAGCCTGTGAAAGGCTAGTTTACTAATGCTCATTCCATACTGTGTCTTACTTTATCAGAAAGCATTTTAAGGATTGGCAGCTTAATTACAGATCTATCAAAGAATCACAAAAATTAGAGGGGGAAAAGGCTTAGTACATCACTTGAATTTGCTAATGCAGAAATTTCTCTAGAGCATATTTATTCTTCATCTACTTCTCAGGTCCATTTTAAAATGTGCATAGATAGGTTCTGCTAATGCAGAAGTTCCTCTGGAGCATATTTATTCCTCATTTGTTTCTCTGGTCCATCTTAAAATGGATATAGATAGTTAATGCATTAACTTTGATGGTGCAGAAACATGCATATCAGGGGACTTTCTTTGCCGCTTTTGAAATGTATTTTCGGTTTTAGGTTATTTTTCTACACACGTTGTATCTATTCCCCCTCAATGTACTTCCTTTTAATTTATACCATTACTCAGAGTATAAAGCCTTTATATACTACTGTAAGTAATGTCGCTCCTCTAGTTTTTTTGTAACCTCCATGCGTTTGAAGATGGTTATAACATTTTTCTCATTGAACTAATTCTTTATTAATTAATAAGAATGGATTAAAATATTTATTCAAAATCCTTCAGAGCTCAAGTGAGCACAGATGCAAAAAAAGTAATAGCAGCAGGTATGGAATAAGGTATTACTGAAAACAAGTAAGATTAGCTGAATGCTGCCCTAAGAAGTGTCTGTTTTATTGATTATTTCAGTCTATTGGTCTTTCAGAGAGACATTAGTATGTCCAATGATTTGATAATGACAAATGAGATCAAAGATGGTCTAATCAAGAAAATAGTGTGAAACCAGCATGGAATAGGAAAACACTGTGTGAACTAATTTTAACAGACACCAGTTGTCTGTTTTGGGTTATTTCTTTTCTTTCAGTTGCAAGGTTGTTCTCCCAAAATGATTTTCCTTGAGGCTTGTGACAGTCTCATTTTTCACTATCAAGTAAGTCTGCATTATCAATTACATTCTATCTTATTATAAAGCTGTCTATTCCAACTCTCCACTATGGCATTGTTAGGGTAAATGGCATCATAGAATACTTCCAGCAATGAAAGATTCACTTCTTTAATAACATTTCTATAAATACACTTGCAGAATACAGTATATCAAAGGCAAATATTTTTGAATAATAAATACTGATACACCTAAGAGTGTGGAGGACAGATAAAAATATAGATACCATAAACTAGTTTTCAGATCCTCTGCAGCCACTTTGACTCCAGCACCCAGAAAAAGATCCAGCCTAGAGGGTAAATGACACCTAGGGAGCACAGGACCTCTAATTTTTGGCAGTCCCCAAATAACAAAATAGACCTTGAGGTTGCCGCAGTTTATACCAGCTCTTAGCCATACTCAGGCCTTGATTTACCCCCAGGGTGAGATCTGATGTCAGAGTCTGAGACACAAAACACGACATATATATAAAGCAAATATAATGCTTATGACCTTCACTATTCCTAATTTAAATGTTTTTATAAATCACATCCACAATACTTCCTGATCTAGACTGAGTCACCTTCACCCTTTAAGAAAGACAGAAATATTATTCCTCTCTATATTCATTTGTGTTTGGAAGTTTTGAGTCCCTTCTTCGAATGCTGATTTTTAGCTCCCTCTGAGGATAGTTTCTATCTGCACTCATCTGGCAGCAGTTTTAGCTGGCAAACAGCCAGAAATCTGAACCATAGCTGATTCAGTGGGCCCAGAGTAGGAGTTGGTAAAGGAAAATTGGTTGCTGTTATAGAGTTGCTCATAAATATGTCCGGGTTTTTACCTCAAAGAGAGTTGTGGCTTTCCATTTTTAAGTATTAGCACCAAATATCAATTCAAGCAATGTCCTTTTTTCTTCAAAGTTAACAGAACATTGTTAGACCTACTGCCTTCTTTAGATGCACTGGCCCATGTAGCCAATACAGTCTACCTCATGGAAGATAGTGAGAGTATCAGGCACCTACATAATATTTCCAGAAGATTCTTTAGTGCCATATCAAATCACTTTAGATTTTGTTCTTCGACTGAAACGCTTTTTCATTTTAATAAGGTACAGGCATATTCCAAAGAAACAACCATTTTTTGTGACTAATTTCATTTCTCCAAAAACATAAACCAACCCGAAAATTGTCTAAAAACACTTTCAAATGAAAGCTTTCAACCAGCCATGTTATAGCACTATAAATTACATATTTGGAAGATTTTCAATCTTTTAAGGATTTATTAGCATGCTGTTTTCAGAAAGACTTTAATTTCTCTAACCATTATTGCGTTGTGCTAAGGGACTATGTTTAGTGTATTGCGGCCAGATTTGATAGAAATCAGAAATATTTCTTAAAAGTTACTGATAGCCCTGATGAAGGAATATGAATTTTTTAAGTCAGTAAATGCTTTCATATGCTTGACTCCCATTAATCTCAGTGAAAATTCCTCAGGCTTGTAGCCCTAAGCCTTAAATGATTCTCACACATTTCAGTATTCCTGATTATGTATCCTATACAACATATGCTATGACATTAATGAGGCCCATAATTGCAAGAATCCTAAATGGACAGAAGAAACGTGATTTATATCAAACTCATATAAGGCACATTGCTGACATTGCTGTACATACAGTGTAGGACCTATGAAACTCCTTATGCATGAAAACAGATTTGTTAAACTGATGCCACTGAAAAGATGATAAGGGTCAAAATAACTCCTTGCCACGACTGTAGCTCATACTTTTATCATTGTAAAATGCATATATGTGTTAACTTGACAGATCCAATGGTGAGATAATAAAGTTATCTTTCAACTTAAAATTCAAGTAGCAAGCATGCAAGGCAACAATTTGTATTTATTTACTAAAACATGCTTAAATTAGCTCAGTATTGTCTGTCAAAATGCATAAAACAACACAGTTTGATAGGACAAATCTCTTATACATGATGGATCTAGCTTTAGCAAGCTGGTTGCATTATATCAACTATCCATTTGATGACGCATAAGTTGATGAAAACCGCCTTGAGAGATGCTGACAAAGAGGCTTTTTACTAAGTCTGGTAATTCCTTACAAGTATCTTACTTTGGGGCTTCTGCCAAATACTGAAGAGTGAGTAATAATAAGCATATTAGCAGCTGTGTTCATTTTGTTCCCTGATTTTATGTGTTGAAAACAAATAGTAGGCAATATCTAATGTCTTACAGTGTCTGGATGTGTGGTGGAAAACTCAGAATTTCATAAATACTTTCAATCAACAAAGACAATGCTGATCTCACTAACTACTTATCTTACATATCCAGTTTTATATAGTATCCACTAAGCCAACCTGCGTATCTGATGAGATAATCACCTATATGAAGACTAGTGGAATGAAAACAAAGAAGATGGGTCCCTGAAACAAAGTACTGGATCTTTTGGTAAGCGTGCAAAATGAAGTATTTCAGATGGAAAGTTGCAGGTCTGTGACAAAGAATGTAGCCCATGCTTATAGGAGAGAAAACTTATCTATCCTAGGAAACAATGATTCTGTTAAGAACATGGAAATCCTGACGATCAGAAGAACATGAGTTTGCAGAGACACAGTGAGCACCAAGTAGGTTTATGTGATCCTGAGATGTAACAAGCAAGAAAGCATCAAATAGGAAGAAACAGGTCATATTCCTCAGTAACGGCAACTCTGTAAACCACCCTGGAATACTATTTCTGTTTCTAGTATTCACAGAAGTACACTGAAGAATTGGAGACACTTCAAAGAAGGACAACATAAACAATTAAAGATTATCTAAGAGAAAAGCTCTAATCACACATCAGCTATTGGACTCAAAGTAACAATTCCAGGGAATCCTACGGCCTGTGCAAAGCAAGATTCAAGACTAGAGGATTACAACAGTACCTTCTACCCTTGGAATTTTTTAAAAGCTGCTTTTATTTCTACATAGCAATAGAAAGACATCTAGTCTGAGACCAAGTGTTGGAAATACCTGACACCAAAAAACTAATCCGTGATCGGCAAGAAATGAGGCAATTTTTCCATTCAGTTTCTAAAAGGAAAACACACACAGTGCAAAAACTGGATTATTGCTTCCTTTTCGGTGTGTCTCATTGTGATGTTCATCAGTTTTTCTGGAGCAGGTGCACAGAATGATGGTGAAGTTTACTAACTAAACAAAGACACTTCTACCAGTTTGTTTGAGAACATTCTAAAAAAGATCTCTCCTATTGACTGATTTTTCCTGCTCCAAACTCACTAGTGGTTTTCTGGTAGAAGAATTCTCAGCTAAACTGAGTTTTGGAGAGCAAATGGTTCTATTGCCTCCAAGGAGTTACTGCTCAGAAAACTGGAGGACTTCTTCCTTGAAAAGACTTCAGTTACTTTAGTAGGAATGCTACTAACGAAAAAAATACACAATTTAAAAAAAAAAAAAAAAAAAAAAAAAAGTAAAATCCTCCTCAGTGTGAGCTTCAAAAGTAGAATAAAATCTATTTCTGACATTCCCAGCGATGCTCTTTGATACACAGACTTCAAAAAAATTAGCATTCTTCCTTTTGCAGACAGAAAATCTGCCTACCAAACCATAAAGTTTGGGATTCTCCAGTTCTCTTTTTCCTCCAGTTCTACATACTTTTACTCTCAGCAGTTCTTCCCCACATTACTGATGCTAGCTGAAGTCTCATCAAATCCTCAACTGGCACCAAAGATGGAACTCAGTTCTATTCTTCTTCATCCAGTCTCCATCTTATGAACTATAATGACCTAATTTTCAGTGTCATTGACACAGGAATTGAAAACAGAGGGTTTTCCTAAATAAACTTTATCTTTTGGGTTTGATCATTCAAATACATATATTTAAAGATCTATCTTGTATTCAACACCTTTTCATTATTATATTGACATTATGAATATATGTAACAAAGATTTGCTTATTCTTAAATCTAAGTATTTTCTACTGATTGGTGCAATGTGATTTAAGGTAGGCAAATATATATAAACTATACAAAAAGCAGCACAATTTGAAAACTGTAAAGTATTAAAAGTAAATTAATTAACTACAAATCAAATATGTTATTACTGATAAAAATCTGCCTCTCACTACAGAATATGTATGCAGTCCTGCATGTTACGTGTAACACACAACATGTTTGCTCTGCAAGTTTTTACTGAGGAAGAAACCACGATCATGGAGATAAAAGAAATAAAAGAAATCATAGAGGTGAAAGCCTGATATCAGAGGTTAAAATCAAAACTCTTTGTGACTCAAAGTAAGTGAATTTGTATGCTTATTATACAGTGAAATTCTTCCTTTTTTGTTGCCCCTGCTACCTGGAGATTTGGGAACACAGTATTTTTCTGGAACAATTGTTTTGAGATAGCTTGACTAGAAAGTTATGCAGAATAACTTCCCCCCCCTTTTTTTTTTTAATGTTCTCTGCACTTCAGTATACAAAATGACTTAATATATCATAGACAAAATACTTTCTTTTTAAGTCACTTGTCATCACTGATTTTTGTTGTTCAGCTCCTCTAAGAATAAACTTTCTTCACAGTGCTATGTTAATACTGATAGTGAAAATCCAACACGCTCCTGTTTGGACTGCCACTATCTTTAGCTAGAAGAACTGTTGGATATTCATTTTTTGATTCAAATAGTATAATTCTCAACATCATCTTTATTCAGGTCCCAGAAGTGATAGACCCCTTATATCTGTAAAGTGATATGAAAGAAGTGAATTACTGATACAGGAAAAAGTAGAAGGCTTTGAAGAAAGAAAAAAAAAAAATCAAATGAGACTCATATACAACTTACATTTTCTTTATATTAAGTAACATTTATATATTCATTTTCCCTGAGCTTTACTGTGTTTTGATTAGTCCCTGAAGGTTTGAAAATACATGAAGGATATTGGTCCCAGAACACAAAGCTATACCCAAATAAGATAATAAAAAAACCATAACAGACTGGGGACTGTTAAAATTATCAAAGATAACCTTAAATTATTAATTCCATAATGAACCATTAATAATGAATGCACGAAGTATTACAAAAGCTATCACAGCATGATACCATCCAAATTTTACTTACCAGATGTGTTTTATTGATTTCCAGAATTGATAACTCTAATGTTCTAAGGGAGGTATACTGGGGAAACCATGAATATATAAATAAATAATTACATGTGGAATGAGCAATGCTGCTCAGGACAGCTTTGTGCACCACAGTCATTTTAATTCCTTCTTTGAAACATGTAGACTTAGGCAGGAGTCATGCAGAAATATGATAGAGATTTTATTGGGCTTGTGGTTTGTGTAGACACTCGGTTCTATTTCAGGCACCCATCTCAGGAGGAATAGTTTATATAGATATCCCAAGTGGCTCAATTTACCCTTCAGTAATTTTATTAACTGTTAAGGCTACTGTACTCACCTAAATCCATTAAGGGATTTATCTAAGTGACCTAATTTTCAAACTACTAGTTTGTTTATCTTGATCTTGACACAATCAAATTTAGCTTAGTTGCACAAGACTTCTATAGTCATAACACTGCAGGTAGAAATATGGTCCAAATTTTGCCATAGTAAACCTCAAATGTGTATATTATACCACTGCAATGAGCTAGTCATATATAGCTCAGTCCTGAGAAGCTCTTTTGTCTTGAAGACACAACTACATCAGTTGAGGATCTATCTGATGTTGATGGCTCCTTAGGTAGAGGACACCTCATCTAATATTTCACAAAAATAATTTTGATATCAAAAAATAAGATTAAGGTAAGATCTATCAGCAGAGGTAAACTTAGACAGGAAAAAATTTTAAAACCTGATCGTCTCAGGTGTTCTTTGTTACCAGTCTCCTTTTATCTTCTCTCCCCACATCCCCAGATAACAGTAGAATGTAATCCATCAGCCTAAACTGCCTCAAACAGTATCCGAAATATTATAGGTTAGATAGTGAGGGCTCCCAAAAAAATGACAAAAAAATGTATTGCCTGGAACTGAACCATGTTCTCTCTCATCACTATTCAATAATGCTGTTTTGTCATAAAGAAGATTAAAAACAGAACAAAACCACAAGAAAAGCAAGTGAGCAGAGACAAACATTCAGAAGACACTTAGATTTTTCTTAGCCCAGACAGCTGTGGATTGTCTCTGATGACTGAATTTCCTTCCTAGTCAAGAAACTGTTACACAATTCATTCTGCAAATTTAAGTATGATTGTTATATGTGGCATATGAGAAAAGTCGGTGCCTGACAGCCAGGTTGCTAGCAGCCACGCTCACCATAAACCCATTTCAGAAAAGAAGGTCAGGGGTTTCACAAAAAGTGAGAGATGTGTAAATATCCCCTGGCACTAGCAATAGTGATGTCCCTTCATAACAAAACTGATTCATTCACAATGCTCTTTTGTTTCTCCCTCTCAACTGCCAGATTCTGCATTCGTATTTTTCTTCATTAAAGGAAAGTAGATTGTTTGGAACTGAATAATGCTGGGAAGAGTACCAACATCTGCTGTGATGTTTCCTATTCTTATTATTCTTTACACAAGTGCTGCAGGAGCTATTATATTTGCCTTCTGTAGCTAGTTCATTAAATCATGCAGGAATAAAGGGCTACAGACACTCATCCTATTCATAAGAGGGAGAAGCCAGGAAGTGGAGAAGTAAAACAGAAATACAGGGGCACTGGAATAAACTACTTCACAGGAGGTTCAGGATCATACTTCAAGCTCACACTCACAATTCTTGAGCATGGGGAGGCTGTATGTTACTGAGAGAAAGCCAAAAAGTCTTTCCTCTGAATTTCTTTTTCATAGACTGCTTGGGAAGTCTGAGCCATCTTATATGAAATTATGAAGTCTTTAGGCGGGAATAAAAAGAGCTATGATGGGATTCCTAGAACACTCCTAACACCACTCCCACCTTAAGAAAATATCAAAGAAAGTGAGAAAAGAAATATTTGTTGTTTAAAATGCATCTTTCATATTTCCTTTCTCTTTTTAGCTGATGAGCCACTTGATAATCAACTGAGAAGAGCCTGGAGGGCACTACCTTATCTGCCTCATGCAAAATCTATTAGTTTCTTTTTTCTTTTTTTTTTTTTTTTTTACAGCTACACTCTTATCTAGAAAGGCAAAAATTCTGTGGTAGAGGGACACTGTCTCATCCCAGGCGCCTTTACAAGGGTGTTGGTGAGAGTATAGGATCAGTGGAGCAGTGTGGAGAACAGCCTAATAACACGGCCTTTTCTCACCTTTCTCTGGCAGTCCTGTTCACTTTCATATCATGTGTCTATCATCGTAGACGTGGCGCTTAGAGACATGGTTTATTGGTGGACTTGGCAGTGTTAGGTTTACAGTTGGACTCGACGACCTTAAAGGTCTTTTCCAACTTAAATGATTCTATGATTCTATGGCTCTATACTGAAGTAGATATAAAATACCTTTTTTCTGTTGATGGTAATACAATAGCCCATGTCAAGGATATCCAAATATCTTTTGATCTATATTCTTAAGTCTACCTTTCCATAAGATGGTTTACTTTGCCTCATTATTAGTTCATTAGCAGAATGAGCATTAGCCATGGGTTATGAAAGAAGTAACACATTAATACTCTTCCTTTTTCACAGGGATTTGCTCTTTGAAAGAATTTGAGGAGGAAAAAGTTAGGTATTTCCCTCTGTTGCACTGATATGTAAAGAAGGGAAGATATGACTGGGAATCAGTATCCCTCCTTAAACACATAAATGAGATAAATGAGATGGAAGGACCAGTTATGGAAGGAATTCAACTGCAGTAACCCAAAAGGGGGCGGAGGGATGGAGATGACTACAAACTAGCTACAGAACATATGTGTCAGTATCAGTAATATTTACAGTTGAATCTTCATGAACAGCAAGAAAGGCCACAGACATACACATTCTTACAGATTGTGTTGAAGTGGCTTAAAGAGATGCTTTCAGTTTAGGCTAACATGTTCTAATTTGTATTGAAAGAGACTGGAAGTGTCAACGAGGTCGTTTACCACATCCTAGCGATTGAGAAGGGAAGCTCCACTTTATAGAACGATGCTTACAGCCACAGTCATAAATTCTGGAACCTTTCCTACACAGTTTTCAAGAGCTTGTCTTTGTCCAGACTGCATAATACTAACATCTGTCATGGTTAGCACCATCCTGGAACATTTACCAATGTCAAGAATTCCCTGCTTCTACTGGCATTTACAATACAGGTGAGGAAAGACAGGCTGCAAAGGAACTGCCTGCTTAGGGATATATCTCAGGCTTTACAAAAGAGGAAAAAATGCTATGTGGAAGGGAGATGGACTTAAAGCAGATTCTCCTTACCATTCTGCTGTGTGGTGATCAGGACAGGGAGCCCAAATGAGTGTAACAATTATTCTGTAAGCTCAGAAACAGTCTCCAAAGTTACACAGTTTCCACTAAGGAGAAATGGCTTAGGTGGCCCTTCTCATTGTCCCTGGCAGTCCCTAACACCACTGGATTCATATGGATTAATCCTGTATTCTAGGACCAAATCCATTTTTGATCCAGACTGCAAACCTCGCAAATCTCTTGCAAATCCCTGAAAGCTGAGGAGGCAGCACTGAGATCATCCACTTGTGCTGACTGTGGTGATCTTTGGGCTGTTTTTCCCAAGCTAATGCAGAGAGCTTTGGAAGACAACTGTGGAAATGCCTCTCCCTTTGCTTTCTGAGGAAAGTAAGAAATGGTAAGATGTGGACTCTCAGCACAACAACTGCAGACACTTTCATTCCTATTTATATACATCAGGTCCTGCCACGTGCTTGCTCTGTAGAAACAGAAAGCACACACAAAAGACTGAAACAGTTTGAAAATAAGACAACATAGCTTTTTGTATCTGCCTTTTGTTGGTTAGCACTGCTGCACTCTTTTGGGGAGAGACATTGTCCTTCTTGCTAATCTGGTTTCTTAGGAAAACTCAAATTCATTTATTTACAAAATCACTTTTAAAGCAGAGAAAAAAGACTAATGCTGAGAGTAGAAAATTCTGGATTGTAAACCCACTAAACTGGTATTGAAGAACAATTTTCACACCTATTCCAAAGCTTAGTTAAAATTAAGAAGTCTTATGGCTTTGATATTTGAAATTCAGCTATGTATTATTGTTTAAGGCTGACAAAACACTGGAATTAGTCTGTATTCTGTAGGAAAACACGCTGTGGTACAAGCAAAAAGAACATGACTGATGGATATATACAGACAGATATATCACTACGTCATTTTTGCCGTTATCACCTTAGCCATAAAAGGCTGGGGTGGACCAAGATAGGGAATGAACTTTAAAAATATCCTTCAGTTACAGATTGTTCATTTGTATTTTACTATAAATACCTTAACAATTATTTCAAGAGACATCATTCTTCCATTTAAGTACATGCTATATGTGAATGATGTTAACTGTAAAAGCAATAAATTCAGTCATAGCAGTACACTGTAATTAGAGTATTTTTCTGTTACAGAATTGATTTTGGGTAGGTACATTAAATTCATTTGCAACAAACAGGCTGGAGTTGCACAACTAAAATTTTTTACAAGATTATGTTTGCAAATAAAGATTTCTTCTCACTTACGGGAGATTAACTTTTTGATTATACTGAGACATTTAGGAGTCAATGAATAGCAGGCTAAAGTGATGGAAACACAGTTGTATTTTTCATAGGTGGAGAGAGGGGAGGGAGGCAAAGGTATGTAGGCTACCTTTCATCAGTCAGCATTAATATCCCATCATGACCGTGAATTTATTTCAGTCAAGGATGGCAGAGCAACAGTAGAGATGGGCGAGTCAAGAACCATACTTAAAATTTTAGTGTCCTACCTTGCAACCTCATTTGATGTACAAGGCCATGCATAGATCATAATTTATTTTACATCGTAGCATGTAACTAATGGTCATGTTTCAGTGTCGTCTTTGACAGTGTAACATAACTCCAGAGCTGTGTTAAAGTCTGCTTCAGAGGGAGCAAAGGCACTTCTTGTTGCACAGGCTATCAACACCTTTTCAAATGAGTTCCACAGGAGGAGGTCTCCAATTGCACTGCATCCATAATTGAAGCAGGTTGTCAGAAAAGATTTGCGTCTACTTAGGTGTATAAATAAGGGTTTGATACCAAAAAATGCTTTTGAAATTCCAATCTTTATTTAAAATACTTCAGTATATTTTTGTTGTGCTCATATCTACTGATACACTTAGAAATGAAAAAATTTCACAGTATCGGAATGCACTGATTTAAAAATTATTTTTCTTTCCTTGAAAAATTGTGGTTTAACTGAAGAAATGAATGGTTTGGGAGAAGCTCAAAAATAACTGATTAAATTAAAACTGAAACAAAGTGTTACAACAATAGAAACCACAGCACTTTCAGCATTTAATTAGAGAAGAAATTTCTCCTTCAACATTGTAATCTATTATCATTTTGCCTATACAGGATAATTGTGTCAGATTAGAAAAGATTCCTCTAGTGCCATTTCCCAAAATCCATCTATTCTGTTCCGCATCGATTTTCAAACTGTGTCAATTCCTGTTTTATGTATCATCCAGTATTACATTCAGCAATGTGACTAGTATATGTTGATGTGTTGTTTATTGTCTTATCCTTTCTCTGGGGAGAAGTATGTGTGCAGTGCTGTTTGTTTTAATAGTGGTTTTCTTTGTTTTGCTTTGTTGCCTTTTTTAAGGAAATGTTGTCATACTTCCAACTTAGAGAAGGCAAGGTCAGTAAAATGTTTCTAGTACAGGGAGTTGTAGGTGGAGAAGTGGTGATGACCTCCTGTTTCTGAATTATTCCACACTGTCTCCTGTACAGGTTAGATTTAGCCCGATAGAGATTTCCATGGCAAAGAAAGGTGAAGCTTTCTGCCACTGACTTTATCTTTAAAAATCTAGGATGAATGCCATAGCATAAAAAAAAAGGACTGGGACAGAGAACTTGATTCAACTTTGTGAATTTGTGGCCAACCAGTAGAGAAAAAAGAGAAGAGATTTAAAGTGCTGAAGAGATGCATTTCAGCTTCATTTTTTTTTTATTGTTACTCAGAGTTTCCCAAGCAGAGTAAGATTCATACCCTGATATATCCTACTGCATAATCTAGACAAGAGGTGACAAATGTATGGGTAAATGAGTCACGCCATCATTTTTCTTCTAGTATATAGACTTCCCAAGACAACAGAACGACTGAACTAAACACTGTGGATACTGCTACAGTAAAGCTTACCAACAGTGAAAAGCCTTAAGATGAACTGACTGTCCAAAAGGGATTTCTGCTCTTTCAGGTACTTTAATCTAGTCACCATTACAATCTCTTATTATATCCTTGCGCTCATTTTAAGATAATTTATCCTCACTTAACTTTCATCAAAAACTGCACCAAGCTGCTGTAAGTAGTGGTATTCTACAGGTGAAAATTCTACATTATTATGTGACATACTAAAGGTTGCTGAATTTATTTTTTTAGCTGCATGCACCTAAATTCTCACATTGCATTTCTGACCATCATAAAGAACATATTTTTAACATTACCACTGGAAAGAAAGGACACAATCAAAAGCAGCTGACATCAATGGGACCACTGATGTCATTAATTTCAGCATAAATTCAGGACTGATTATTGCATATTGACCCAAGTACTCCAAAGGCATCATTAATAAAGCTGGAGATTTTCAAACTACTAGTACAGTAGCCCAAAACCAATTGCAGACTCTGACCCTGCCCATGGTTGTAACTGATAGGCTGAAACAGGAAAGTTCACCAGAACTACTGAGGGTTAGTAGTAACATAAATTACTGAGCATAAAGTTTAATCTTTTAGGAGTCACACAAAATTTGTCTGGTATTGTAAAACCAACAAACTCTTAAAACTTTTGCCAATGAGTAGCACTTACAACCTTTCAGCACAGCTAAAAGTGCGAATCCCCACACTGTGAATAGTTGCTCCAGAAAAGACATGAAACCAGTCAGACCAAAAGGTCATTTTAAACTGAAATGGCTGGACGTGCTACCCAATGCAAGCTGTGATGTAGTTCAAGTAACAGGATGGTATTTCAAACTGTTTTCTGGACCAGACAAATAATTTGCCCCTTTTGGAATGGAAACTAGGTAACTTCTACAAATAGAGTAAAAGAGTCATTATACTATAGCTCAATAGTCATGACAGATACTGATTCCGCCATGCTGTACAAAAAGGGATATAGCTAAAATGGCTTCTCCTGATAGGTGCATTATTCTTCTACTATGACTCTTATGCTCAGATGAGCAAAACCTCCACTTTATTTTCTTTATATAAGTTCATTTCTTCTGCTTGCAAAAGCATAAGGAAAAAGTACATATTCCTCAGTTACATTTATTTATAAAACATGTTTACTTTTTTGTGGGACAATTAATGCTTTCATTCACTAATATACACATATATTCAGCTGTTTTAACAGCAGCTCCAGTCTGTAAGGAGCTTGTTGTCTACTAAAACTCAAATAATAATACCAATCCACCAAACACAGTAAATTAACACTTGTTCAGATGAAAACTCCATTCACTGTTGTCTGTGAATCAATGAAGGGAACTGCACATGTGGCAAACAGCTAACTCAGCACAACAAAATACAAATGGATTGACAGAGGTACTTAAAACTTACTTCTTTTTTTTTTTATAACTGACAGACAATGTGGTGGCGATGCAGAACAGGAAGACAATCACGGCACAAGTCAAACTGGACAAAAAGTGTGAGAGGCAGAGTATTGAATAAGCACCTCAAGGGTATAAAAGACAGACTTCAAGGAAGTTTGCATGTGTAGGAACGGATTAAGGATTTGTTGAGTGCTTTTGACACCTGGTGAATTTAGCCATGAGAAACATAAATAACTTCAGCTGATTAAAAAGAAAAGTATTTATCAATCTGTTATGATTTCAGGACGGGATTCATTATTCTGTTCATAATACTCCATTTAATAATGACTCCAACCTCTATTCATGTTAGGTTTTAGACAGCTATTGGTGTTAGTCCACGTTCAGCAGCCTGAGAAAATAATATTTTGTATTTGTTACAGTGAAGTACTTTGTCTCCTCAGCTGTAGGACCTTCATAACCTCCACTGTACTGTTTCAATTACCATTTCAGCACTGGTACTACCACTGCTCACAAAAATTGTTTCCTAAAACTTTTTATGAATGCTTTTGAACAAAGAGTAGTACAGCTAGAGTATAGAAAATCATAAACATAAGTCACATCTGGCAAAATAGAACAAAATCTGCAGTTATAGAGATCAGTGCTCTGTAGTGTGGAAGTGGCCAGTCCCACCTCACAGCATCAAACTTGTTACTGCTTTTCAATGCAACAGAATCAGTCACACTGTTAAACATGAGATGAGAATCTAAACTACTGTATGTCCGAAAATCCTTCTAATTTTACTTGCTGCCATGGTTCTGGCAGTAAAAGACATTTTTTAGGCAATTCCAAATACACTTAGGCTTCAAATCACGGGAAAGCAAGACTTCTAACAGAAGGGGAGCAAGCTAGTATGATATCCATGGGAAGGTGCTGACTGAATCATAGATTTCCAAAGCCAGTTAAAGGATTAGTATTTCAGGATGTACATGACTGCTTCAGCAGGAGCCAGAGTTCAGACTCACTTCAGCTGCTAACTATTCCAATGAAGGAAATACCTGCTGAAGTATTTGGGAAGCATATGTATGATTAAAGCAGACTGCTTGAGGAAAATCTTTCCAGGTGTCTCTGAAAGAAGCCTTGATGGAAAGGAATGGACTAATGCAGATTAGTCACATTGTTCAATACACCATGCTGAGACACTTGAGGGGAGTGATAAGAGAACTGGCACACGTTCTTGCATAAAGTACATGTACAGGTGTATAGCTGCCTCTGTCTGCTTCTCTTCAGTGTATTTCTCTTATCCAAATATACTTTTTGCCGTATGAGAAAAAGCAATATAAAAGAAGAGCCACAGGTATGGCTCAGAGAAATAGTTTGGCATCACTGAATAAACAGGAGATCCAAGTTTGATTCAGGAAAACTGAAAGTCTTTAGAGATCTTTATTAATGGAGCTTGAGTATTTCCTAACATACCTAACTCCAAACCTCAGCATACGTGGGACCATGAGCAGACCTGAGTAAAAACAATGGACCAGATACTCAGTACTACTCAAGATTCTTAAAGCCAATGTATCCAATTCCCTAAAGATTCCAATCTTCAAAAGGCTTTGCATTACCCTCTTCTGTTCCTGAATAGAGGGCTTGACCAGCGCTGGCCTCTTAGTCACTAGACTAAACACTAGAACAGCCCTGACTGGCATTTTGTGCTGTGAAGACTTTAATCAAGAGTATTTAAAACTGGTTGGAAGCTGCTCAGCAGAACCAGCTAATCTGGATGAGGATAACTGGGTTCACAATTAAAGCAGTTTTCAAAAAATACCATGGTTATGCTGTGAATGATTCTGTCATACAAAAGAATATACTTTGTGTAAAGCTATTAAAGGATAGAATTATGCTGGCTAGTTTGCCCTGTCAAAAGTTTTATTTTAAATTAATCAAACCATCCAGCCTTCAGAATTTTAGGGAGGTAAGAAACCGAACATTGGCTCAAATAGACATTGCAGCGTACAGTAAACCTTAGTATTTTGTATGACTTTTCATGTGAACTTGTTTTAAATGTTTTCAGTTCTTCTTTCCCTTGTTGGAGCGACTTCCAGATATTCTAGATGTGCAGTTACTGTGATTATACAGATAGTTGTGTGACAAATTATCATTCGTTGGCATTTCAATGTTTACTTACCCAGCTGGCACACATAAGGCAAGTAATTGTAGTCACAAATTAGTCCCACAGTCACATGCTTAAAGATCTCTAAAATCTGGTTCTCACTGTCCAAGTGTGATGACTTGTTTCTAAGGAAAAAAATTAAAAGTGATTCTAGCTATGCCAGTCCTGTGCCTTTATTTTCAAATGAGCAAAAGCAATGAAAATCTCCACTTGAACTTGCAGGT
The DNA here is from genome assembly GCA_035590275.1 of Ibycter americanus. Lineage (NCBI taxonomy): Eukaryota > Metazoa > Chordata > Aves > Falconiformes > Falconidae > Ibycter > Ibycter americanus. The sequence continues at coordinate 15,539,209 of JAVJGI010000036.1, forward strand.
AGGCTCTGACCATTTTGTAGAGCTCCAGTAATGGAAAGAGGCCCTAAGACTAAGAGTAGTTGACAGTTCCTCCCATGACAAGAGCAGTACAGAAAAACTGCAACTTTGTGTTTGACCTGTTATGCTTAGGAGTTTGCTGCTGTGACTTACAGTACTGATATTATTTACATGAAATGTTAAGGGCCTGATACTTTGCTCAGAGCCATTCAGTTTAGAACTAAATCTACTGAAATTTCTGTGTTTTAAAAACAGTGCAACTTTGTGAAAAGAGAACCAAGCTCTTAGAGCATCATCCAGCACAGTGGAGTGATGAATTATACAAGATTAACAAATCTTTTAACTCTTTGGCAAATGAAAATTTGATGACAAAACCTCAATAGACTTGGCAACTCAGATAAGTGCCACAAAGTCAGCTTGTTTATCTGCAGATTATCTGAATTATTCAGGCCTCTTGGGTTTTCAAAATTGAGCTGGAAGTCTTGTATAGATAGACTTTGCCAACTGTGTGTACAGTAACAAGAAAACAATATTCCCAGAGAAATTTCCCATGAATAATTTTTTCTTCACGACATGATCTTGCCAATCAACTAGGACTATGGTGAAAATGCTCCTGAAATAGCTACTTATAGTAGTCCAGGAAGCAATCAACGGTCTTTCCTCACAAGTGAGAAATACAGTCTTAAAATTAGAAAAATCTGTTGAAGAGGCTATCTATTTTTCACAATACAGATTTACAACAAACCATCCTGATCTGGAGATGACTAGTACTGGAAGTCCAAAGATATTGAAGAGCTGCAGTCTTTCTCTCCACCTGCGTGCTTACAGCCTGACCCAAAGCCCACTGACATTATTGATAGCCTATTTTTCCATTTGATCTTATTAGATTTTGAACTTGGTGTTAATTATGGCACTACATGGTTGATCCCTAAATAATCTACTGCATCCTGTTTCAAGCAGAATTAATGATGACAGCTAACACATACGGATGACTAAAATGAAGAGTTTTGACTCTAAGATTTCAAGAACATGAAGATGATTGCAGCCAGCAAAGGACATTTTATGATACCTAGGAGAGAAACTGTCAAATTTCCCCAAAAGCCTATTCCTGCTGTTTCTACCACTTTGAATCTTGATTGCCTTTAATAGGAAGAATAAGGTGCAAAGTCTTGCTTGAAAATATTATTTCCTCTCTCTTATCAAGCTGATATAATAGCAATTGCTTTTCTTTGCACCTGTTTAGTACTTCAGAGTCACTTGCGTAAAACTTGGTCTTCTCCTCACCTTCGATCTGCAAACTCTTTTCAATGAGGTATTGGCAAAAAAAGGAAATCTCCTTCTAGTCCTTTAAAAACATTCATATTTGGGGGTGGGTGGGGAGGCACAGGGGAGGCAGAGAAAGAGATGTCAACTTGCACTAGTATTATAGACCCTGCTTTGGGAGGTGGGAGAGAGAGGTGGTTCATTACGATCATAAAAGTAACAGTTCTAAAATCCTTGCATCAACAAAAATGAATTTATATAAAAGCAACATGAGATTCACAGTGCAAAGATCTCAGAAGAAAGTAGTTTTTCTATGTACACACACCAGCTTGCTTCCTTCTTCTCCCTTCTGAAAAATAACTGGATAATTTCTTCCTCATAACTGTAAAATGGAATGGCGTATTTTTTAACCTATGACCATTGTACTGAGGAATGAAGTAGAATATTCCATTTTAACTTCAGTTTCTTGCAATATTCTTTGGGATAAGCCTGGGAGAGACTGCTGTAGGGAGCAGGAAGCAGCCAGACAGGCTGCTGAGGTTGAAGGAATTACTTGGGGATCAGAGTTTGACGAAACACAAAGTCACTGAGTTAATTTAATTTGAAACACCAAGTAGGGGACTATGTGTAAGAATAGGGAAGAAAAAGGTCCTTTTAAAACATCTTTAATTTCTGATCTGTCTTGTATAGTACCTTTTCTCTATTTAAAATACATATTATCCTGTGTTGACTTTCTTTGGGGAGCTCATGGTAAGAGAAGGCCTAGGCACAGCCACCTCAAAGCTCTGGGAAACTCACATTTGTTGTAGTCCTTCACCTGGACTAGCCCTTCCTCCCTCCCCTCCAAATTCTGTTTAATAGTGAGTTTGAAAAAATAAGACTTCAAAGGCCAGAGGAAAGAAAAGGTAGAGTCTAGGCATAAAGGGAAATTAGCAGTTGTTCAATTTGTTTCAACTAGAATCAATAATTTAACTCCTCTTAGAACACTTCCTGCAAAGATGCTAACTCAGATTCTTAACAAAGACTCTTGAAATGATGATGAAGCGAAAGTAAGCATGAAAAAAACCCAACACTGAGAGAAAAAGTTAAAGAACACAAGATGTGCTCAATTTTTTTTCACTGATATTTCACAGACTGCAGCCATGAAGTGTTTGGGGTTTTGGGGTTTTTTTTTGTTCAGTTAGTTGGTTGATTTTGTTAGAAGAACAGGATGGGAGGTGATGGAATTGTAATTGATTTGAATCAAAGCTTACCTGAATAGCTGAAGCTAATAATAATAGGTATCAATAATATACTTGTCACTATAGGCAAATCAACAAAAATAATTTCATAGTAAATGAAAATTGTTATTGTTTAAGAGCCAAAAGAGATTAACTCTCCTCCTTACGTCATAAATCAGAACTTTTTACTGATATTCAGGTCTGAGTTAGGTTTTAAGCTACATGACTGAGGGGTTTCACCTGCGATAGTAATTTTTTTGATTTCAGGAGTTCCTGGATTTGAACAACTATTGCGCTCCATTTTAAAATGAAACACAGAGAGAATAATGGAGGTCAAATGCAGAAAACATAGTGAAAGGAATAATAACTATCATCCTTTGTTCAAGAGGTAAACATTAGTGGTAATAAACAATTCTAGGAAGTTCTCATTTCATTCCAGCAAACTAAAACTGCATTTTCCATACTGCTTAAAGTGGTAAGTTCATTTAATTTTGAAATACTTATCTAAGTGGAAAAGAAAAATATTAATCTAATTCTTAATGTTGTAAGAAGGTTCTATGATTGACCTTCACGTATAGAGAATCAAGACTGAGTAATTGATGGACCATGGTGCATTTCAATTTTCAATAAAATCATAAAAATAGGTCACTGAAGTACAGGGTCAAAAGAATTTTTAGGCATACTAAAGACAAGAATGATTGTTTTCATAAAAGAAGAGCTTCTCAAGCAATAAGACTTGTGAACAAAAAAATAATAGTAATCAATGTGTTGTATCCAAAGGGGTCCAATAATGAATTTCAGTTACATTTAAACTACAACATTCTTCGTTTATCGTTCAGCATGAACTACAGCTTATGAACTTACTGATTCAATAGAAATAATCAAGTGTCTTCCATAAAACAAGATGAATGGGATCCCGGAGCTTTGTGAAACTTCATTGATGCAACATGCATGCTTATTTTCTGACAGTAGGTTCACATTATTGCTGATTTTCAAATACCTTCTTATAGTATAAAGGCCAAGTATAACAAAATTAATATGCTTTCCATTACTTAAAAACTCTACAGTGGGGAATTTATCATAGATACTTCTTTATTCTTAAAGGTTTTGTGAATGGTAATGTTATCCAAAACCCTTACAGTTTTAGTTTTTACTAGAACTAGTTTACTACGTTTACCTCATCTGCAAGTACTTGTTAAACTCCCATACCTTTGGGTTTAGTCTGACAAAAAAAAAAAGAAGCACTCTATATCAGGCATTACTCAGGTATTTAATATGCTGATTCATACAAATTTTATTTGTAGATGAATAAAAAATCCAATTGCTATGTGGAATACTCCTGTAGCAGGTTTGGGGTTTTGGGGCGGGGGGTTAGGATAACAAAATCTTAAACCTGCTCAAGTACATGTTTCTGTTGGCACTAATATCATGGAATCGATTCTATCTGTGTTGTCATCAGCACTGGAATTTTGCTCTTAATTGAAGTAGTAGGTGGGTCAGCCACTTGTCTGAAACATGTCACTCACTGATAACTAGAGGATCACTTATACCCTGCTGCTCCACATAAGGTATAATGTGTGTCTTTTTGTGAAACCTTCATGTGAACTTATAATCATGTGGTAGCTGTGTAGTAAGGTACAGCCTTAACATGATAATATATATTACTGAAGAGTCAATAGAGCTTTCAAGAATACCATAAAAGGTGAGTCACAAAACTAACAAGCTGTGCTATTAAGCTTAGGCACTTATGAAAACATGATTTAGCAAAAGCTTTTTACTTCATTCCTTTGGGGAAAGAATCTTCCCACCAACACTGGAATGTTGATATAAAGAATTTGTATTGTAATTAATAATCTCCCAAAATATTTGTGTGTCATCTCAAGTTTCAAAAGAAATACTCTAAGCTGTAAAGCATATCCAATATGATGTCCTTACGCTAATGGGATCAAAAGAATATATTAAGTGCATCACAAAACTGTAATGGAAGAAGCATGTGATTATTTGTAGTCAGCACTAATATTTTCAATAATGCATGGGAAATATATAAAATTCATTATTCATACACTTTTCTCCCACATACACCTGAACATGGGAAGGTTCACTTTGCCTTAAGAATTTTTGAAATGGTATATTATTCTGTTCCTAGCTGTCTTGCTAACTGTACAGACAGTTAATTGTATGGCATCTTCTCTTGGTGGATAACTAATTTTCTTTGTCTTTTTTTATCTTTTTTTTTTTTCCTGGATACTTGAATAGAATATAGAGATTTCTAGTATTCCTACCACACGTCCTGTTTCTTTGCAGATTAATTTTTCAGATGAAGCCTACAGAACTAACCCGTTAGTCATGTCTCTTTATCAACAGTTGTATGAGTGAAGGAAGTTTGACATACAATGAATGGATGCATACACTTCTGATAACACAGTCAGCTTTGGCATAATAATATCTCTGTTGGTTAAGCCTAGCATGGATTGTGAAACAGCATGCAGGAGGAAAAGTCCGAGTATAAAATGTACACCTAAAGTAGTAGCATTAAATACCTATCTTCATACTTAGAACTGAAATTGAGGTTCTCGAATTCTGCAGTCTTACAAATATTACTTGTTTTGCTTTGAATGAATGTTTAAAATGTGGTGGTGAATTATTGCTCCTTCTGCATCAAATAGTAGTATCATATAAATAACACTCTAGTGCATTTTTTATTCATTAATAGATGGGGCTACATAAATTTTCAGTTTCTGGACTTTTTGTTGAAGATGCCATCCTGACCAGCAACTACTTATAAATAGATCCTAAATTTTGCAAATAGCTTTAAACTGATTAAAAAAAAATAATTCCAAAATATTTAGAAACTTGAGCTTGAGGCTAGCTAAAATGGGTTTTTGTTTGTTTTTTAATTTCAAAGAACAATCAGTTGTTCCTACAGCCTTATTAATGGTACTTGAGGAAGCTCGCTATCCCAGACAAGTTACAGACAGGATTTTGTATTTACATAGCCTTTATATGAAACAGTGTGCAGGATCTGGTTACAGAAAAAGCTAGCAGGGCTTTCATATGGCTACTCCTACTGGGAAAAGAATAAATTGTGAAAAGGCGATCAGGTCAATAAGTTGTCAGTATCTTTTAACACATCTTTTGATGAATCCCATAATCTAAAATGGTTATCTTTTTGAATCAACATTTTCCAGACTTTCTTTATTGTATTATTAAAATGAAAAGCTTTCATTTTTCTCTTTCAAGAAAGTAAAGACAAACGTTACTGAAGATTACCAGAAAAGAGGCTTATAGAAACATACATGCCTGTTTAACCCCCCTCCCCATCTACTCTCCCACGCCCAAACTAGTCTAAAATAAACAGTTTAGCTTTTCCAGGTGAATGTTTTTAGCTATCCCAGTAAAATTAGAGCTAGAAAAGGGATCAACCTAAAACAAATAAATAAATACAACACCAAAGGACATATGAGAATTTTTTTCCTGAGCCATTAGTCAACAGCCGTAGCACTGTAATCCCAACCACTGCAAGAATTTGTTCTTAAAAGACAGGACAGTTGTCACAGCTCTCAAATACTTCAATTTAAAAGAGCAACTTCAACAAAATGCTGTGCTTGAGCAATTGTCGAGATACAGGGAATGGGAGTGAATCAGAAGACACTGGTGTCAGATGTATCAGGCTGATGTGGCAACAGAGCTTTTAAATGCAATGGGCCTGCCTTCCTGCTGTCCTTGTGAGGTCATTTTGTACAGTGTGTAAGTAAATTAAATCAGAACTGGAAAACAGTGGGTTACACTGCAGGGGCACAAATAGCTACATAGACTATAAGGCAGAAAAGAGACTGTTGCAAGCAGCAATATGGAACAGGAACCAGGACTGCTAGCAGGTTCTGTGTAGATGATTTGCTTCAGACTTGTAAACCAAGAGATGATTTGACACTGCATTTTGTTAGACCCCCTGAACCATTCTTCAGAAAAGGAAGATGTTTCCATTAAATCATATGGCATCACCTAGGCTTTTCTCACCTTTTAATAACCATTAGCCTCACCGAATCATAAAACTCTTTCTACCACCCACTTCTCATTCAGCAAACTTTATAAGCAACTTTATATAAGTAACTTTTATATCAACATCAGGATGGGATAAAAGTATGTAGCTCATCACTTATTCTTGAATGAGACCAGACAGAATGGTAATCAGTTTAGGTGATTGATTCTTCATCAGTCTTTTGGCTAAGTGCTATCCTGATAGGAGATACAAGCAAATAAGAAAGAGCTCACTAAGCATGTGCTGGTCTTGGCTCTTGACATCACATGGTTCTTCTAGCCATAGTTGCAAGTCAGATTATAGGACTTCCTCAGAAAAAGAAAAAACAAAACAGCACAAAACCAACACAAAACAAAACAAACAAACAAACAAACAAAAAAACCAAACCAAAAAACCCCCACCAAACCCAAACCTGCTATGATAGAGGAATGCAAGAAGAAAAATGGCATCAAATGAGCTACCAAACTTAGGTATGCTGTTACAGGTATTAGTCATGACAGAACATGGAAATGTCAGCTATCAAGTTCTGATGAGAAAAGACTGAGACCCCTAGGACTGAGACCCCAATGTAAAATCACACACATACATTATCTTATGCACATAAGATGACTTATTTATTATATAGCTAACATGAATCCTGATAGCAATTTTAAAAGTTTATGGAACAAGTCTACACTGTGCCCTAGAAACAATATCTGTTTCACCCTTGGGTCTGTCTACAGCCCACATTTGCACCAGGCTAGCTCTGTCTTCTGCTGTAACTTGCTGAGCATCTGTGCTAAGCTTGGGGCTGTGTCACCCGCTGGTTCAGGTCTTGCTTTTTGGAAAATGCCTGAACTTAAGAAGGTTTTGTCAGAACAAATCTGCTCTTTGTGCTGTAACTCTGCTTCTCTATCCAGAATTTTCAGACTGTTGTATACCAAAACTCCTCTGCTTAAAATAAACTGTTATGTCCTGCACTTTACAATAAAATAGACAGATTAAACACCCTGCTAGCCTTTAAGCTTCCCCAACTGCACGCGTACCCTTATTTGACTCTCCCCTGTATTAGAAATTAAAACCACATTATTTGTGAGCAAAGCAGGTGAAAGTTTCTATGACAAATAACATTTAACTAGGATGAAATTTCAGTTACATTATACAGAGCCAAAAAAACCCACCACCAAACCAAAACAAACAAAAAACCCCCCAAAACCAGGGAGAGGCTAGAAGGCTTTCTATTCCTGTCAAGTTATTGATCCATTTTTATCATCCCTATGAAAATTATGAGTTTTAAACAAACAAACTAAAAAATCCACTTAATAAACTGAGTCACTTTCTTACTTAGGTAACACTCCCTGTATATGACTTTGCAGCCTTAGCAAGAGAGACAGACAATCTGTTTCACCCAAGTGGCTTTTTCTTTCTGTTAACTTCCCTCTGTTTTCACCCATATATATTTTTTTTTTAACAGAAGAAAATAATTTCCATTTAAAAACTATCATACTTGCTTTTCACATGACCCATTTTTCATATGTAAGAGTTTGTAAATCAGAAACACAGCTCTCTGCATCTCAGAAAATCACTGACTCCTTTCTGGCAGGTAAGATTCTGATTCCCTTTTCCCTTTTCTCACAGATTATTTAACCATTTTGCTGGCCCTATGCTGGTTTCTTCAGTAATTCAACATCATTACTCTAGCTCCTTCCAGTGGTAAATCATAATGTTCAACAAGAAAGAATAGAGCTTTTAATATACCTTTAATCATTTTGCTCTACAGAAGCCAAATGACTGTCTTTTAAAGAAAGTCTTTCTGCTTGTCCTAGTTGCATCAAAGGTAAATGAAGCTCAAAGGTACAGCTCAGCTTCATTCACAATTGTAGCACATTTTGGTTAAGTAGGTAACATTACTATTTTATCTCCGCCACAGTACAGCTTGTGACTTTTTTTGTCTGCTATAGTGCTGTGAAGGTAAGAGCACAAACAGGATAATAGCAAATCTGTTTCAGCTAACTAGAGTTTCCCTAACTCAAAAGGGGGGAAGCCACTTGAAATAAATTCACGGTTCATGGTTCTGAGAATTATGTGCTTTTTAAAGTATTGTTACCAAAAGGAATAGAAAAGCAATCAATATTTAAGTATTAAAAAGATACTTTAATATTACCTCATTTTAGATTCATATATATTTGAGAAACCCTGCATGAATTGAAAGATGAACTCTGAACTCATCTCTGATAATCCAGAATTTAAAAAAACCAAACCGAAGCAAAACCAACAAAATCAGAAGTCCCAAATATAACAGATGAGCTACAAATGCTAAAAACAAGCTTATCAAGGGAAGCCTGTGACAACATTATGGGAGAAATTTGGAGTACTGTTGATTACAGTCCTGAAAAATATTACAGTAAAATAAACTCATTAAAGAAAGTAAATCAGAACCTCAAGAAACAATTCATTACAGGATTGTAGACACATTAACAATATTCAGCAGATCTGCAATCACAGCCATAAACTATCAGCAGAGAATATATGTGATCATTTATTTGATTATAAAGTACCTAAGAGTGTTCAGCAGGTCAGATTTTTCAGCTGGCTGGGTTTTCTAATAGCTCTTCTCAATCAAGGGATTGTGCTGCACAGTGGAACATTGAGCACAGATACGAGGATGATGGAGGTCACTGACCCATCTATTTAAATAAAAAAGGACTGTCCACAGCAGCTCTACAAATACCACTTCCTACAGGTTTCTGTTCAAAATCTTTGCTTTTGCTGTTAACATAAATTTAGGCCCTTATCACGAGATGCTATGGCACAATAAACTGGAGTTGAACAAACACATAGGGAATCCTTAGTCTGCACAGTAATTTGACCTCTGCACAGTTTAGACCCTAATTTTTCATAGATTACGCATGTGCTTAAATCCATCTACACATAAAATGCTATTACAATTTATCACCAGGAGCAAGCTGGTTGAGTGAATCAGTGAAAGAACATTTACTCCATGTCTTATAATTGGTTGAGTCTGTTTCTTACTAATCAAACCCTGCTTAGCACTTTAGAGTTATGCTTAAATTAAAAAACTGGCTGCCCATTTTGTTTCACGATTCACATTTCTCTTCCACAAGGAAAATTTTTCTCGGTTAACTCCCTGGTCTCTCTAAGGAGAGGTTATGATCAAAATGAACAGCATCACCCAAGGAATTATAAATCTTTTGTTGTACTAAAGGGCCTCAAGGGCAGATTCAAAGAAAGATGTAGACTTGTAAATGGAACTCCAGCACCTAAATTCCCAGTGAGTCCAAAATCATGATCTTGAAAACTTGCTCCACTGATCCTAGAGAGGAATGAACTCCAAAATTCCAACATCTTTATTTTAAACTTGAAGTTGCGCCTTAACTTGGAGCAAGTTTGGGCAGGACCGAGTAATTTTCTACTTTCCTCATTAAAGCTGAGTAGTTCTGCTGAAAATACATGGTGAGGAAGAAAGAAGGGCCCAGGTTCCACAACCTAGTAGGACACACACCTCAAAAAGGAGCCTGACTGGTCATTTACACACAGTAGCTGCTAGAATAATAGCAAAAATCTCACAGGTATGATTCCGTAACCCCTCTACTCACCTCTGTCCCTGCTGTATTTCTGTTAATTCTGCTGTTTGTGTTGATTCCGCTTGCCTCCCCACCCCGCAGCGCGGCAGAGCGGAGGAGCAGCCGCTCGCGCCCCCTCAGGCGAGGGGCGATTGCACACCACACGACACGGCCCGGCCCGGCCCGGCCCGCCCTGCCCCGCGCGGCGGGAGGGAACCGCCGCTTCCTGAGAGGGAGCGGAGCACCGCCGTTCCTTTACAGAAAAGCCTCGCACCGGCGGGTATCTGGTTTTCCTTTTAAAGGCAGCGCTTGGCATTGTCTTCAGAACAGGGAGAGACGTTGAGTAAGGTGAGAGCTGTGGCCGCTGGTTGAATTGTTGAAGTGTGTGCTGGTGGTTGAGCGCCTGTGTTCTCTTGGTTCGCTGAGGAGGATGAGGTTGGTGCAGGAGAAGATGGTTCTAGCTTGCCTTGTCCTGAAGTGGTGGTGGGAGAGGTGGGCGCTGGCAGGCAGCTGGCAAGCAGAGCACCTTGTGCCGCTGTGGCTAGCGGAGCAGCCCCAAAGGCAAGTTCTTGAAGGAGGGGAGCTGGGTCTCCTGCGCCCCTGAGGGGACCTGCTGCCCCACCCGGGGTGCTGCTCCTGCTGCCAGAACAGGCCGCTCTGTAGCTATGCAGGTAAAAGTTAATTTTCAGAGATTTTTTTACTTAATGGCTCAATAGGGAGTTTTGAGGCTTTGGGTGTGTGGTTGTTTCCCTGAGTTTATTTCTCGGGTTTTAGAAGACTTAACTGCAGAGAGTGGCAATCTGATAGACCTATTTCAGGAGAGGTGCAGCTTTGGATGACTCAGGTTCCCGCTTCCTACTGATCAACTCAAAGCAGCTTCCCCACTCATCGTAATAGCCACCATCTTTTACAGAACAACAAATTGCCAAATTCTCTCCGGGCCAAACAGAGACAAGTGTAGAGGCTGCTTTATACAAGGTTCTTAATTCAACTCTCAGGACAACGAGCTTAATGTTTTATGGACGTAGAGCTAATAAATTCAATGTACCAACAGCTTTCTGTATATGCACTTTTGGAGATGTATGGTTGCCATCTTTGAAAGCTTTAAAACATTTGAGAAGATAAAATCACTGGGTAGTGAAAAAGCAGAAACCTCCAGGTTCCATCTGGTTCCTTATCCTTCACTCTACTCAAAATCTGGCTATAATGTGTGAGGAGAGGGTGCTGAACAGCTTGAAAGGTTAGAGTGTGATTAATGGGATGATGTGTGGATACCACGTGGTAATCCCCCTGCATGCTATCCAATTCAATTTGGCCTATATTGCGTTGCAGAAAAGATTTAAATAGTCTTTCAAGGCCAGAAGAATAACATTATCACAATCCTCTATTCATCCTCAATATGATTCTCTCAAAAGTAGATTTAGTGCAAAGAAATTGTTTCAACAACAAGTAGAAATCAGTTAAAATAAAATACTCTTCCACCCCAACACCGAACTCACTTGGGGAATTGTTTATTTGTGAGTTAAACTATTATTTTCAGGCAGGAATTTCCAGTAAGGAAGTTGAAATTTAGCAGTTATGTAATGGTTAAACTATAAGCTGTTAACAATTGGTTTTCCTACAACATGGAGAACTTAGGAAATTGCAAAGAGAAGAACTCTGTATATACAATATTGTGAAAAACCTTAACTAATCAGTCTCTTTTAGAGTAAGCTGGTGATGCAAAAAGGAATTTGAAGAGCTTATGGAGGAAAAGTTAACATTTTCAAGAGGGGGAGGGGGAGTATACATTTATATGTTATTTTTTTTAAGCCACAGTCTGTTTTTCTTCTCACTTTGTTTTGCTCATGAACCATGTTAATCAGAATGCCGGTAATGGCTGTAGCCTTGTGTATGCATTTTGATGAAAATAGCAAGAATGTTTTGGCCACTTAATAATCATGTTACAGATTAGAACTAATTTACCTGAAGAAATTTCCTGTGTGTGTATGGCCATGTATATTAGACTTTTTTCTTCTTTTTTATATAGTAGTGCTATACATTAGATTAATCTTAGTTTCTGAAACCATTCATAGAACAGAAAATACATTTTCATGGACTTATCTTGACATCTTCAAGAACATGATATTTAAAGTGCATGATACTGCTCCAAGGAGATGTTGAATATTGGTGAATTCAATGCAATAAGTAAAAGCCATGTATTCCAGCAGTATATGGAAGAAAAAGAAGGCTAGGTAGGAAAAGAGCTAAAAAACCTCTTTGTGGACTTACTCAGATTTTCATTCTTTTTTGTTAAAAAGGTCCCAGTGAAATTGTGAGGCTTTTAGACTTGAACTTACAGAGGTGGTTAAGTGATTTTTTGATCCAGATTTCAGATATGATGTATTTCTTCGTTATGAACAAAACTAATTGCTGTGGTACATTAAATTGCCACTTTTTTCCTTCTACTGCAAAATGTCTATTTCTCAGTCCCTCTGAAGTCCAATTTTCCTTATTTCTTTTAACTCTGGTTTGCATCTTCCCTCATTATCCAATCACCTTTCAATTCATGACCTACAGAGAATGTGAGAACTTTCCAGCATTCAACTGTTTGGTTAATGAGCCTCCATGAGATGTGGAGATTAAGTTATAATTTTAGTGTTTGTTTCCCTTGGTCAGTTGCACTTCAGTAATTTATACGGTCTATGTATGCTTTACAGTAATATCTCTTTTAAAACCTATTTTTTCTCATTTAAAATGCACTTAATAGTAAATCCAGATGTCAGCAGCATAAAACAGTCATCCTCACCTTTCTCATTCTGTTTGGTAAGGGTTGGGTCTGGCAGTGGCAAATGGCAGACGTAGGCTAAGAACAACTGAACCAGTCTGGCCCTTTCAGACCTTCAAAAAAATGTAAATCTGCTTGCTGTTTTCATGTGACTGTTGGCTTTAAAAAGGGCACAACTGTTCCAGAGAGTGTTCTGGTAAATATGCCAGTGTTACAGTCTTTTAAATAATTTAACTATAGGTTTATTTATTTTTTTCCTACATAGCTAGTTGTAAAGATCCTCAGAGTCATTTAATGTATATCTGCAAACTACTCATTCTTTGGTCAAAGTGTAAATACACATTATGTATTTGCATTACTTATCAATATGGATCAGTTTTCTATTTGGATCTTTTAGTGATTCTTTAAAAACTACATATATAGTTTTTTAAAAAATATAAAGTGTGTGTGTTTATGTGTATATATATACACACTTATGTACAGACACACTTTGAAGGTTAAATATCCAGAGCCAGGTGTTGGAACGGTGAATTTCTACATGTGAGTCACAACTTTGTGTTAGAGAACTGGTATGTACTTGCCCAATTTGTGTGTGCAGTTTGTTTATAGTGAGGATAGAATTTACATGCAATATTCTCCCATTTTCTGCTCTGTGAGAGGAGCAGTAGGGAACAAAGGAGGGAAAAGGTACTTGGGAAATGACATGAAGAAACAGGAAGGTAGACAGTACTTTTATAAGACCACAGCCTTGCTGCTGTACGTGTGCCTCAGAAACACCGCCAACTAAGTAGATGTGCACCTGCAAGAAGGACAAGATTTCCTAAATATTTATGAACCAGAATCAGTAATGTGTGGGTATGAAATACAAGAAGAGGTTATAGGTGTGAAGCATTGCACACTCATCATTGAGACTCTTTACTTGAATGCTGCAAAAAATGGTTCTGTGACGGAATCAGTATCTTTTAATTGTCCCCACTGGTAGGCAGGCTGCAAGTGCTTCTTTTCAGAGTGGACAGCATGAACTGGCATGTACTCCATGTACTACAAAATATGCTAATCCGATGTAGTCAGAATGACATGTTATGATTATGGCAAAGCTTCAGTTAGAGTAGTGAGAAACTGCATGTCCCCTTCATGAAAAGAGTGCATGCTGTGAGTGCTCGAATTCTTGTCTGGGTTATGTCTGCATTACTGAGGGTTAAGCTTCTACAAAAACTGCACCTCACTGACAGGAACAGTTAGCAAGCCAGCATCTATTTCACCAGTATTTCTGCACTGAAGTAGAGATGTAGCTAATGCTGTACTATATAGGAATTTATATATATTATCATGGATGCATATCATGCATCTTTTAATAATTTGTTTGATGCTGCTGTAGTACTGCTAAGGTTATGTTCTTGACACCTATAGATTCCTGATCTTTGTTTTGAACCATTTACATAAATCTCCTTTGTAAAGCTTGTGGAACAATAATGTCGGTATCTGCATGAGACAGCTGGTAGATAAGAATTTTCTGTTCTGAAAATGGACATTTTTTCAGTATTTCCTACCAAACAGAATACAGAGCATGTTTGGTTGAATAAAATCGTAGGTTTTGTTATGATCAAAATATTAAAACTTTAATGTTTCAATTGTAAAATTTCAGGCATAAATAACCATGCCTTTAACTAATATCAGTGAAATAAAGGTGTTGATTAGCTAAGAGTTGTGGGAAAAAAATATACTAAGAAAATAAGCAGTAAGTCCAGATAATTTGCCTTCTCAAGAGCAGTTTCTGAATCAACCTTCTAAAATACATGCGGTTACATGTAACTCAGTGATTAATCTTTATTTTTTTTTTTAGCCATGATAATGGTAAGCAAATTCTTTTTGGCAGTTCTGTGATGCAACACTTTCTTTTTTCTTCAGTTTGTTGGAATCATTGTTTAAGTATGTAAATAACATTACTAATTTCTTACAACCAGTTATAGTAGAAACCTGGTGTGAAACTGACCTGTGCTTAACAGCATGTCTGATTTTTATAATTTAGATGTCTAAATTACTAAATAAGAAATTATAATTCCATCTACAATTAATTAATTTGATTTAGGAACTGATAGAGTTGTGTCTTTAGAACAGTTGTCATTAATTAGGTATGAATATTGCAAAGAAGTTAGTGATGGTGAATTGGCTCTATTGCACTGTTTGCTTTTTGACAAAGTTTTATAAACTGACTGGTATCATCCTGCAGATGGTAACTAATGGAGGGAGTAAAAATATTTATGCAATAAACAGATGGTGAAAATAATTTGCATTGCAGTATACTTCCCTTGACACATTAGCTTATCGTCACATGATCAGAAGTGATCAATGATAAAGTTTGGCAAGGTATTGCTTATAGCTGAGCCATAGTTGATCACGTGCACAGTTGTAGTCCAGCACCAGCTTCCTACCTAACATGCAGAGTTTTAAATAGTAACTGTTGTTACTATTGCGTTGTATGACAGTGACCTTGTTTACAGCCTGGTATTTCAGCTGTGAGTAGTTCTCTTTCTCAGCTGCATAGATGAGATGATCTCCATCCCTCAGGTGCTCTACCAGAATTACTCCTCCTTTAAAAGCTCAGTCCCAGAAGTATATCTATTAAAAACAATGCACTCTTAATATGAAAGACAGTTACCAACCTAATAGTTTAAGTCAGTACATAGCAACAATATCTGCAGACTCATGAACATCTCATATTCAGTGGATCTTTGCTAAGTTTAGCCACCCTGGGGAAGAACTTGATTTGCATGAGACACACAGCATTATTTTGGGGGGTTTGTTTCATAGCAGTGCTGGTAGTTGGTTAAACAGTACTAGGCATTGCTAATACAATTTCCATGAAAATCTACACAAAGCATTTCATTTTAACTTGAGCATCACAATAATGCTAAATCCTTTCATACTTTTCAGTAAGCTCTACTACCACTAGCACCAGGAGTAGACAAGTGGCACCAGGAGCTTCTTGAATTCTCCTGGGAAATGGGAGGCTTTGATTCAACTCACTGCACCAAACTTAGTCTTTTTTCCTATACCCCTCTCTAGACAAACACCTGCTTATCAAGATATTTTATGAAAGTCAACCAGTTTATCTCTAGTCTTACAAAGATTAGGTGAAAAATAATATACAGGTATTGGCCCTAAAAGGCAATTAAAGTCTGCAAAAGCTGTTAGTCCATCTTTTTGGCAGTCTTTGTAAAGAACAATAAAATGCAGGTTAATATAGCCATGCATTCCCTGATGATGATGATAACGTTTTGTTTTCAACCGAATGGATTTTCATGCTATAAACAGCTTACTAGAGTATTACCAAAGGTAATACACTGAGATCTTTTAAATAAATGACTGGATTGTACTATATCTAGTATTTTTCAGGAGGGTTCTCTGCTTATAACTCGCTCATTGGCCATAAACTCTAAACTTTACATAAAAACTACCAAAGTAGTAAGGGTTTACGTTCTTTCCGTATAGATGTCATCTAATGAGCTTTGCTAGATACAATTTTCTGATTAAAATAAAGCCAATTAAAAAATAAATTAAACTCTCAATTGTTTTATATTGAAATGTTTTTAGTCACAGAAGTTATATCAGTTGGGTATATGTTTGCATGACACTATCGTGGCTGCCATGATGCTGGTGTATTTCTGATTGCATGTACCACCGAGTACCTCAGCTGGTCTGGAGAACTGCTGAAGTTGGATATGAAATTCACACATGAGCATTATTAAAATCACAGTCTGATTCAAATTATAGTTTTTAATTTTTGTTCTGGGAAATCAGTATTCTTAATCAGCAGGGTTCCAGGTACTTTCATTGTTCTTTGATTTCAGAGAATGATACCAGTTGTTTAATATTTTTTACAACCTTAGGTTTGAGGAAGGTAAATTACCTTTAATCTCCATAGCCTGTCACTTAAGACATATAATTTGTTTGTCTTTTTTAACCATAAAAAAGTAACTAAAACAGCTGCACTCTTTTTTCATGGCTCTATATTCTCCAAATCACTATCAATAATTTAAAAGAGCCCACACACTGTGAGAAAACCTTGCATGTCAGAATTAATTGTTCCTGTGCCAGTCACTGTGAGTTAGAGAGCTGCTTATCGTACAGCAGGACGCATCTATCTGTAATGTATGACTGCGCACACTGAAATTATGTTAACCGTTGTCTTGACCAAGTTAAACTTGTGTCAGAAAGTGTGTAAATGCATGCATGCAGTCATGAGGAACCAGCAGGACTCCATATACTTCAAACAGCTAGTCATTGTTTGTCTTGCCGTAATTCAATGGTAACTTCATGTGTGGAGCCAGCTCCTCAGCTAGGGTCTTAAATCATTTTAATTCTCTTAACTTCACTAAAACAATGTCACACCACTAAAGAACCTGGTCTTACTGCTTGTTAGAATAAGATCTGCTGGAAAACAGAGCTGAACTAAATTGTTTTTTAAAGGAACATTTCTCTAACTAAGCGCTTGAACTTGCCTTAGGGTTACCAAAGCAAGCAAACAAAAAGTATCACACAGTCTAGCGTGGAAATAAAAATCAAACTCCTTTTAGGTCTACTAGACAATAGCTCAATGTAACATCAGAGTGCCTGATATAATCACCTTGTTCTGCTTGTCTGTATCTGTTTGATTTCTCTAGTACATCAGCTTCCTCCATATCTTTGTCTTCTGTGTCTTTGTCAGTGTTGGGACAGACACTGAGGCCACACATCTTGAAAAAGCATTGAGGAAATACAGAGGTTCTTTTGAAAAGCTGCTTTTAAATTCTTGTTTTACAATTACCAAAAGGTTGATCCTGCCTCCTCTCCTCTAGAAGCAGCTTAGCCTGAAAGGAAAATATTTTCCTTTCCTTATCTGCTGCCTGCCCCAGCCAGGCTATGATGGGACTGTAAGGAAAAGTCTGTTCACCTGACTGCTAAAGCTGACTGAGCAAATCAACTGAGCAAAACCAAAATCCTCCTTTTTAGAGTTCTTAGAATTTTCCTTTACCATCAAAGCAAATATTAAGGCATGTATCATAATCTGTATTTATGTCATAACATAGCAAGTCTAAAGACACTGACCCTCTCATTCTCTGGCTTATAGTCAGTGTAATCCTTAAATTAAAAAAAATAACGTATTCCCAGATCAGCCCTATAGACTTTTTGTAACATACTTTTTGTACATTCTTTAAAACCCTTGTTTTTCACGGAAGTCCTTAGCAAGTGTGTTTTATGGTGAAGGTTAAGAAAAATGGGCATTGTTCAAAATGTAACTGGTTTTATGTATTTACAGCTCCTATGCTACATTCTTGTTAAAGGAAGCAGGAGGAAAGGAGGAGAGAAGGGGGAGAATTGGGTGGATGCTTTTTTCCCTGTGAATTTCATGCTAGTAACATAGCACAGAGAATCAACAACAGCGTGGGTGGTAGTGGTAAGCTTGCATATTCAGCTCAGGCAGTGACCCAGGAGCCAGAGTGAGTGAGGCTCAAAGGAGCTCTGAGACAAGCTTACTCTATGGTGATTTCCATTTTCCATTGTGTTTGACATTTTTGAGGCTGAGGTTTGTTACAGTCTAGAAGTTTACAACACAGTGCTGGCGAGATGAAATCTTACGGCAATATAAAAAAGACATTCTGAAGGAAATGAGTGAGGAACTGAAACAGCTAGGTTTGGGAGCTTTTTGTTAGGTAGTTGCAATAAATTATTCTTTTGTGATACAGTCAAATGAAATATGTACACAGAATTCTTAGAACTTCCAAATATAAACAAATAATTATACTTTCCTTCAACTTAGTATGAAAAAGCTGTCAAGGTGGCTTTTGATGAGTACAATTGCACAATGCAACTACCAGACACTACTGAAGTTTCATATACATTTTTACCTTATTTTACTAATTTGAAGTTTTGACTTCTCTGTCATTTCATGATAAATGGAGGTATTAAAAATAGGCTATGGCTTTCTTGTAGCTTTTAGTTTTATTTTTTGTAAAGGAGCTGTACTACCTTAGTGAATAACCTTTTTAGTATGGGAAATACTCTCAGTGTTCAGAGGTAACAAAGAGAGTGTCATTCTGGTAATTATGTGCTGTTTGCTACAATTATAGCCCTCAACCTGTAATTCAATCTGTGTGGGCAGACCATACGTCCATGTGAAACTTCATTGACTTAATAGGTTTTACATTGGTATAAAGACCAATTTGCACGTCTTAGATTATAGTGTCAGGCTAATGTGCATATCCCATAAGCATTTAAGGACACATTCCTGAACTGTGACAAGCATAGAAATTGCACTAAAATGAGTAATACATCTATGTTTGTCAGCTGTACTTTTGCTCAGCAATACTGAAATTGTGGAACTCATTGCCACAGGTTGTTGTGGAGGCAGAGAGTATAAATGAGGGTTGGACAATTTCATAAAGGAAAAGTCCATCAGGGCTGTAGAACCTCTGAATCAGGTTTTATAGTAAGACCATAACTGCTGATAATTGGAGGCTGGGAGGATATATCTATAAATTATTATTTTGTGTTTATCCTCCTTGTGAAATCCACTGTGGGTCTTACTGGATACTACCAAGTTTCATCTGTTGTGCTGTGAAAGGAAAATTATCAGCCTTCCAGAAGAAGGTAGGGATACAGAAACTGAAAACAACTTGTCTAAGGAAGGGGAGTAAGACATGAAAAAAAGGAAAGAGGGTGAAGTTTAAAGGATCTAAAATTTTAAATGAAGAACCAGAAAGGAGCACAGTAGAAATGCAGTATTGGACTTGATGGGTGTTGATCTTGTCTTCTGTGAACTTTTATTGAAAGCATGCAAGCAAAGAAATGTGGGAAAGGCTTACTTTATTAATGTTACTCTACCTTTAATTTTCGAAATTACTAATTTTTTTCAGAGGTCTCAAATTCCTCACACTTTCTTGAAGTATTGTTAAGAGCTTATCACCTGAAAAGGAAATAAGAGGCTATAACTTAGTAAGCACCTCAGTTGTCATTTCAAGCAGCTATTTGAAATCAAGAGAGATCCTAGGTATTATTTGTAGTTATATTTGTACTTTACCATCTGCTTGGAAGCTTTAATCATGAATGTATGGTAGATAACGGAATTTATGTGTACTTACACTATATATCCCAAAAAGCCAACATACATCTGCAATAATGCAAAAAAGTTTATTGTTTAAAGTGCAAAGAAGGAGTTGCTAAAATATTTGGCCTTTTATTTGTTCTTGTATAATAATATGTTCTGAAGTAAAATCTGAATGCTATCAGCCAAAACAATTATTACAAAGCATACAGGCACAGTTCTGAACAGTTCAGGGATTGTGTATGCCCATCAACAGCTTACTGGAGGCTGACTGCACAGTCTATAATTATCTGAGGCTGAAATTCTGAATTTATCATTCTTTATCATTTATCATTTGCTATCACAAAATAGGCGAGTTGTACGTGTTTAAATAACTGAGTCACTCTATTACTGCAGTAATCATATGTATCTCTAGGTCAGTCCAACAAATTAAAAATGGTGGTGTATTGCAGAGTATGACTGCATCCCAATACCATAAGTACCATAAGTCACTGCTCATATTTTTGTGTTCTAAGATACTTTGTGAATTGACAGAGTTTGCATTATTGGTAAAGTAGGAAGGAAATTTAAGCACAGAAATGGAAACACTGTTTGAAAATGCAAAGCAAAATTGTAGCAGAGATGGAAATAGAATCTCAGAACTCTGATTCAAAGTCAGGTACTGTAAAGACTTGAACATACTTTCATCCAAACCAAAGGCTAAGACAAAGTTGGGATTGAAAAGGTTTTCCATTGGTTTCGTAACTTAGAGTTTAAATATCTTTTAAATTCTTTTTTTATCTTTTTCCTGTTGTTCCTTTTTTCTTTATCTAGTCAGACTTTTCTGAAAAATGTAACAGCTTTTCAGAGAAACCTACAAGCTTTTTTAATCACATCGTGTTTTTAACAAAAGTAAAGAATGACCCAATTCTCTACTTTTCAGGATTAATAACTACCTTCTTTTGATTATATGTAAAGTATTATCTCTGATACCTAATGGAATGTTAGACATGAAGAAAAAGACGGGTATGGAATGACTTAGATGAGATTCTTCCACTTCCTGCCACCCACTGTTGATGATGATATTAATGGTTTTGGAAATAACAAAACAGGAAGTACTTATGTTAGCATGAAAAGTAAGAAAATCACAATATGCTTTGCAAACCTAAGAATCAATTCTTTGGCAAAAATCTACTGCTTATCTCATTAATTTTGTTAAACGTATGAGAAACACTTGTTCCTCTGCATGGTATCATGAAACTGCTTGATTTCCTTCTACTAATTTTTTATGTCACTTTGGGAAAATAGGTTAGCTGTGGGATGCCTACATTGAAGTGCATAAGTGATCTTCTTTAGTCACACAAATCTATTTTTATGTTAAAATTGGTAGCAAGTAACTTAAACTGTGCCATGAAGAAAATATAATAAACTATTTTTATATGTTTACTTAAGCTTTCTTTTTCTTAATATAGCCTGCTTTTCAGAATCTTATTTTGTGTTGTAGGGGGTCCTATTATGTGCAGCTCATTAAAACCTTTACACATCCCCTATACCCTTTCATATTCAAAGTAATCATCTAGGTAGAATGTAAGCACTTTTTGTGGCAATGTTTGGCCTCTGAAGATTTTATGAAGTGCAAGAAATGTACTAATTTACCTTAATTTTATAAAGTACATAAGCCCCTTTAAAATGAAAATGGTCAATAAACTAGGCTGATGTTACAAGATCAATAAGCAGGACAGTTAAAATCTATCAATCTCAGCTATCGGACAAGACAAAAAAAAAAGGCAGTTCCATGAATATTTGAAAGGAACATTCTGATTGCAGTAATAATGGATGATTTTTAGCCATCACAAAGATACAGCAAGTACAGCTAAGAAGCAGTCTTTACATCTAGATTCTTAATCCAACAAATTAGTGAGCAGCTTGAAGCTGGAGCAGTGTGGTGGTAGGGGTGATCATAGAGAACACTTGTGTAAGC
The DNA here is from genome assembly GCA_035590275.1 of Ibycter americanus. NCBI lineage: Eukaryota > Metazoa > Chordata > Aves > Falconiformes > Falconidae > Ibycter > Ibycter americanus. The sequence goes on from JAVJGI010000036.1 coordinate 15,561,102, forward strand.
AGGCTAATACCTTGCAGATCCAAGATGGGGCACAATATGCTGTAACTAAAACATGAAGTCTCTAAGGGAAGGTAAAATAAAAGACAAGTTGAAGTTTGAATATACCCAAAAGTTATAATAATCCTAATGAGTTGCTTATGGCCCAAGCCCCATCCCCTCAGTTAGCATAGCACAGTAATTGGGAACCAAAATAGAAGAATAATTTTTGTTATTTCATTATGTTAGTTATGTCATATAATAACAGTACCTGATGTTAGACACATTCATTTTTAGACAATTTTACATAAACCAGGCAAAATTATTGCAAATAAACTCAATCTCTTCCCTAAAGAGCTGATAGCCTGAAACAGAAGTAGGCACAAAAGCACGGGAGAATGGAGTGGTTTCCTAAAACTACTCAGCAGAGAGCAGCACAGGTAGAACCCAGGCTCCCACATGAGTTAACAGACCTATAGGCGGTCCTTCTGTAGCAAGTCCTAGCAAGACTGATGAAACAGCATGCTAATGAGAAAGGACACTTCACTGTAATTTATTTAAAAGAAGAAAGGAAAAAAAAAAACCAAGCAAACAAAAACAAAAACCAGAGGGCTGTAAACTTGTACCTCTATCAGCAGCTGATTTCAAGCTCCACTGAGGCTAAAGAAGAAACAAAGCTGTTTGAAAAGCAGCTGTTTCAAACAACTAAATTCATTTCCTGATCAGAGCTGAATTTTAAAACTCTTAAAACATCAACTTCCATCTGAAAATGAGGGTAGGAGCAGCCAAGAAATTAAATTATTTACTACCAGACCATTTTTATTAGCAATGTGCCTCCCCACTGGCAATGCAACTTGGGATCCTGGAGCAATTCACTTTCATTCTGTAATGGGTTCCTTCCATGGCCTTCACTCAGAACAGCCAAGAGCAACAGAAGGAGCTTGTGCCTGACCTTTACTCCTAATAGGAAAGAGATAAAGCTATAGCAGTGGTTTCTTGCAGCAGTTTTACAACATACTGCAACAGTTCATTACATATGGCAGGCTGACCTATATATCGAATAGGTCAGCGATTCAGGCAACCTGTCTTCAGCCTTCCAGAATGTCCCATCAACCTCTCCTTGTCATCTCTTGTTCTGCTTTGTTTCTTTCTTTGTTGCTGTGTGTTTCACTATGGACATACTGTGGCATTCTCTCGTGAACAATTTTCTGTGTCTTTTAGGTCTGCTGTACAGTGTTGTCACCCCAAATTCTGAAACTCCTTTCTGGTTTCACTTTCAACACCAATTAGGGAAGATGTTCTTCCCCATTCTCAGAGATGCAGGGCCACTCCTACAAAAGTACTGATACTTGCGTGGCTGCAGTTCCATTCTGGGGAGAAAGGACAGGACCTACAGATGAACCAGAGATCATACATTTCTTTAGCTGGTTCATTTGTGGTAATATGCACAAGGGGATGAGGAAGGAAGAAGGAGGCATTTTTCCATATCACATTGAAACCGATTTTTGTTTTCAAAATTTTATATGCCTTGGTGATACTTCTAGTTCACCAGAGGCTTGATTAAATTATTATGCCTGATTTCCACTGAAGTACAATGTCTGCTGGAAAAGCATAACAGAGTGAAGGTGGAGCTGGGAAATTTACAATAGTAGCTCTAGACCTGTTGCTTATGGACTGAGTAAGGAAGCTTCCGTGTTTCCTCAGCTACATTTCTCAAGTCTCAGGACTTTAAGCTTTGGGATCAAGAGAACTGAAAGCTGAGGATTTGTGTGTAGATTAAAACACTTCCTGTCTCAGGATCTTGGTAACTGCATGGGGGGTCTTTCTTGTGGAATAGTGTCTGTACAGTAAGAACTGGCCTCAGAATAGTAGTATAGTAATGTAGGAATTTTCAGAATGTTTTGATGAAATATTTGGTATTCCTTCACAAAGAGAAAGGACAGGACTTAGAAGTCATCAGTTCGTTTAGCTGGAGCATGTATGTGGGAGTAAAGCAGAAAAGGGGAGAAGGAAATATGTTCAGTTTCATAAGAAACTTTTTTTATGTATCCTCAGACACCTCAGAGCTGCATTCTTTGAAAAGCTTTGGGATTTATTTAGTAAATGATTGCAGTGCAACTTGAGTATCCTGACTTTTACCAGTAAGGCTTTACTTCTTGTCTGTGGGCAGTATTAGAATATGGGATATATTACATCGGTGTGAATAAAACCTTTGAGGTATCATAGTTACCAAACTTACATTTAGACACATGCTAGCAGAGAGCTATCACACTCAGTGCTTTCTTTTAAACAGGCCTAGTAGAAAACTGTCTCCAGCCAGCAAATACAAGTTAAGCACAGATGGGAACTTGGCCTGCAGCCATTTTTTTGACCTGAAAGGAAGGTGCTTTTCAAAACTTAACTGGCACTGTTTAAATAGTAACACCGTAAACAAGAAACAACCTTCTTTCCCCCCACTATCCCCTCCTCCCCCACACCCTTAAAAATCCACATAGTCAAATGTCCAAAGCTGTTAATGCTAAGGTAGGAGGCAAAATAGGGAAGTCAAGAGTTTTAAGAGTGTATGATCAAACTTGTATTCGCGTTTATAGCATTTCCCATCTTTGTTTTTCTGATCAAATATATAAATATAAACACAGAGCTGACAAAAGTCAGATCTTTAGCAAGTCTGTCACATAAGCATTTCACTTGCCACATCAAAGCTGTAAGTAGATATGCAGCTACTTGGCATGTCTTTTCTATGCTTCTCCATGATGGAGATGTATGTAGAAGCAGCAACTGAGATGATGAGCAGGAGCTAGAGGAAGTAAAGGAGACTAGCAGGGCAGATGGCTCCAAGGCAGAATCTTCTCCACCCCAATTTCTCATTCAGCCATCTGCATTCCATGTCACTTTTGACCAAATCTCTAGATAGCTCTCATTTAGGCTCTATCTCTGAATAACTCCGCTTCAGGAAAGGTCACTTACAGAAGTCTCAAATTCATCCATGCTTTATACAGATTTGCATTGCAGAAAACATACCCATAATACAGAGGTGAAACCAAGAGCCTGTATGAAATGTGTTACGCCGTACCTTAAAATTTTTACATTGTCAATACTATATTTCTAGCTTCCAAGTTTTTGGTTATATGTTGTATGCCATTTTTAGGCTTTCACAGTTTGAGAGAAAGTGCCCCAGGGTGCTTAGTGGTTTCCCAGTAGTGGGAATACCAGTGTATTCTTGCAGTATTTTTCCAAGATACCTTGAATTCTTCTTGCTTAACTCCTTCAGGCTGTAGCAGCCTGTGCAGCTTTATATCCAGTCCTGGATGCACAGCATTGGACATAGCAAATAGGAGATATTTGTTCATTGGTAAGGTTTTTGTGCTGCCTAAACAATGACATTTCTGTAGGGATGGAAAATATGTTTTATCTATCCAGAAAAATAATATGGTAGGACTAAAATATGAAATCTTAGGAGGACTAGAAACGCAGTGAGTCACTTGACTCTGAATGTGAAATGGAAAATAAAATGTTTCTTAACTGTTCCTGCCGTGGGGTAATGCATGACAAATACAATGACAGTGTTTCTTGTTAGTTATATGCTATGTTATACTTAGGGATGTATGAAATGCAAGATGATTCAATAGAGTTTTTTTCACCTGGTCTCTTGTAACCCAGTTAAGAACACTGTGCAGAAGCTGCACAGATCCAGGAAAAGAGCTAACAGTTAACACCTAAAGCACCGTAAGCTGCATATAGCCAGAATACAGGGTCTTTTTTTCTTTATAAAACCATTTAAAGTACTAACAATGGCTAGCTTTTATTTTTCTGTATTTTTTTCATATGTATAACATGTATCCCTAATAACTAAAGGGAAGGGAGATCAACAAAGTGGCTGATCCATATAAATAGGGGTAGGTAGTTTGACTCAATAATTCGATGCTAGAGTCCATGCATGAAAATGAACAACTGTCTGACTTCAGGAGATTGTGAGACTGGGGCCTGTAGACCCCTCTCGTGAAAGTTCATGAAGAGCTGTGACTACTGGCAGCTGGGAAGAGGCAGGACTTAGGCTAGGGCAGACTTTTGGGGGAGTTTGAAGAAGCAGTTTTGACTATTCATACAAATTTGAGGAATTGGTATACTGAATATAGATTTATTAGTCTGAATCTCATCAGCCCTATAAGTTGCATCTGAAAAAATTGTGAATGTTTGAAGTACATCCATTTTTCACTGCCCATTGCAGGACATCTCCAGGAGGTGAGTACTCTCTGAAAGCAAGAGCCATCAAAGAGATCTAAGAAGATCTCAGTTTAGATGCTCAGAAGTCTCATTGCTGTTTAAAAGTCTTTAGCGTTCCTTTTAACTGTGCAAAACTACTTTTTGTGAGCATGACGTAATTCTGTGTAATCTTAAAGCTTTTACATCATCTATATTTAAATAAAAACATGCCTTATGGCAAAAATAATGTTACAATGTAATTAGACTCTATAGTCTGGAAATAAACCCTAATTTTAAATGCATTATTACTGGGAAGGTATTTACACAGCAGATGTGAAGATACCTCTGCTTTTCCATTTTGTCAGCTAACCTTACTCTGGCAGTACTAGTTTGTAGTCATACAGACGTAAATTCTCCCTAAGCGATTCGTAATGCTAACAACAAAACTATAAATTGCAGCTAATGCAAGAAGATGTATCTGAAATGCTAAAGCATTTTCTGAAAACGTTCCCTTTTTCTTTGCATTTAAACAGATCCCTACTGATCTCACCTCCTCCAATCTCCAGCCAAAAGTATTTGTTGTGCTTGACTCTATTGGTTTATTCGGCTCAGGAGTAGTAATCAAGTGTTTTGGTTATACTTAGTGAATAGGGTAAATAGTCCCTGTAGTTGTTCATTAAAACCTCCATGATGTATGCATCAATTACCAAACAGCTTGAACAAAACAGAAGTAAATTAACTTTCTGAAACTCACTGTCATAGCCAAAAGGAGGGTAAAGTGATTTCATGGCTTAAAGTTCATCCAAAGTACTATTAGCTTTAAGTCCAATTTTCAACTGTCAAGGGGAATATTTACAATAGTAATTTCAGATCATTATCTTAACATTTCAATGCAAATAGCCACAATTTAATTCATTATTACTCACATTACATCTTTATTTTGCCACCAACTGGTGGCTGACATTTCCCAAGCTACTAGGAAGAAATGCTAATTAGACTGGTGTGCACTCTTACCCTTTCTTAATTTCATCGTGTTTGTTCTTCAGTGACATGAAACATTTCCTTCCTTCTGGTCAACCATTGCCTTTTATCCTCTGCATCTCCTCAGTGGTCCAGTTGGCAAATTGAAATAGAGATAGGGCAAGTAAAATAATTGTCTGCTCTCTGTCTTTTCAGTAAAGTATCTAAGAATATTTTGCTAGTATGACAAAAATGACCCCTTTCCTTCAGCCCACCCACCCAACTTAATTTAGAAAATCTGAAGTGATCTCTGGAGTGGAATACTATATGCATTAATATGCAAATGAACTGCCAAGAAAGTTCAGATTTGCATTTAGACTGGACAAAGGGGAAGGAAATGGCTTTCTCATGCTGTTCCCTTGCATCACCACAATTTCACAAATTACTAATCCCAGAAATGATGCCAGAAGGGACTTTCTCGCTACATTTCATTCATGCTTAGATGAGTTTGATTCATCTCAATGTGCCTGGCATTTTACAGTAAACCTGCAAATTTAAAGTGCAAGCAGAACCTCAGCAGCTTTGCTAAGAATCAAATGTGTCTGAAATAAGCGCAATTAGTAAACATCAAACAAAAGACCCCCTCCTGCTAGGGGGTTAGAACAGTAATAGGCAGGGGGTAAGGTAATTTTAGGAAAGTTTCCCTAAGAATTAACAATTATGCCAGTGAGAACATCTTATGTCCATTAAGAATAATATTATTCCAGCCTGTATATGTGCCACAAATAAAAGATTTAGCTAGCGAATGCTAGAATTATTGAGGTGAAAGGAAAAAAGAACCTTTAAAACAAAACAGTAATCTAGTTTGCAGATGGACAGAGTTTAATCCTTCTCCTCCTGATTTGCAATCTGCAGTTTAGACATCTTACAAAATAAGGAATCATTTCTGGGGTTAAAATTTGGTCCTTTTAAAAACATTCATTTTCCTTCACTTTTGGATAGCGTCCCTCCAAATTAAATAGTATTTTTCAAAGGATGTTTTCCTGAAGACTTTCTGTGTGTCTAATACCTGTTTTAATCAGGGGAGTCTGGATTTATTTATTTTTTTGCAAAATGAGTCAGTGTTTCTGTATCTGAAAACAGACTAGCTTTCCGTAGTGTGGGTGCCCCACTAGGCAGGTACTTTTCAAAAGTAGGTATAATGTTGACAAAGTACCTGCCCTGGGGCATCAACAAATAGGAATTTCAAGATCAGTTTTATGTTTGCTTCTTAATCTTTCTGGGGGATTTTTCTCTCCTCCCAGCTACTGTAGCAAAGAAAATACTGTAAGTCATTGCATTTCTGTTTGCCAACATTTATTTGCCCTTTGGTTTAAATGTGTACAGTGGGAGGGTAATAGGGCAGTGTCTTTTACTACTGGGGATACATTTTGCTGTGTCTGTTTTTTAGATGGCTAGAAATTACATATTGATATTTTTATATTGGAGAAATGCAACAAAGTTTTTCTGTGTCAAAGAGATCTTCCCCTCCTCCCACATCATCCTGCCATCCTCCTCTGAACTTTCCCCTGTGGCTATCTTCTGAGTGAATAAAGAGGCATTTTATTACAAGAGTAATCTGTCCATACTAAAAGCTTCCCCTTGTCTCCACATGAGGAGAAGGCAGACCATTGTAGCCTTCCTTTGTTTTTTGGTGGCTTTTTTTAACGTACTGTGCAGCACAGCTGGTTAAACTTTTCCTGCCCTGCCTTCATAACATTTTTTCTGTACTCAAGTCCCCATTTCAACCTCCTGCTTATAACCAGCAGAAACTGAAATACAGACTTATTTTTAGGGCTTTGATTAAGTCCCATTGTTGTCTGATGCCTAAACTGAAGAATTTTCATACGTATTTCCTAAAATGCAAATGGACAAAGGTATCTGCTTAAATACTTCGTTGACTTGAGGACAGAGCAGCATCCCAGGTGGGGGGCAAGGATTTAGCGGCTGTGGCGCTATGTAGCAAAACCCGTTCTAACAAATGTACTCGTGCTGGTTTGGATAGTGGAAAAAGCCATGTGTGTGAGATGCTAATCACCTGAGTTAGACTTTCAGTCCTTCCCCAAATCAGCAACGTTAGCTTAATACTCCAGGTTTAACTTAACAAATATTCAGAGGTAGCAGATCAAGAAGAGCACCCTGAACCTGATTTGCCATCTGCTTGCACCTTGTGTCATTAAACTAAAGCCATACTCACATGGTGCCCAGGCAACCTGCAGTTCTCTCTACTATAGTTTTTACTTCCATTTTCCATAGGTATACAGTGCACAGGAGGATGATGAGTCCAGCTGCCTTATTTGTTTTGGTGAGGTTTATGGTGCCATGCAATTTGTTTTTCCCATGCTAATATTTCATTTCTTGATAGCCCTCTGATTTCCTTTGTAGTTGATTTATGGTCCTCTGTAGATTGCCCACTATGACTCACTGTCTGTGTGTGCTATTCATAATGTTGTCAAGCATTCTTTTCCTTTGTTTTTAGGCCAGGCAATATTTTTGTTTAGGGGACTGTCTGTTACACTATATTTGTTGGTTTTCTTTTGCTTTCTGATGAGTGGAGTTCTTTTAGTGTTTCCAGTGCTGAGCATGGAAGACAGCTGAACCACAAGACAGCTAATAGTTTGATTGTAGGTGTTTATTTTGCTTTAAAACTTTCCAAGGTCACAAGGGGTGATGTTTAAAAAGCCATTGAGGGTACACAACGTGTTCAACAGTTTAAGAGCAAAGGACATTTTTTCACCCAAGCACTTTCATGCATGTATCTTGTTAGCATCCCACCAGTATTAGAATATTTAATGAACCTCATTGATGACCCTTTTTTTTCCCATTTGGAATGGGTCTTTGGCAGTTTCTGGTTTATAAACTTGTTCACACTGTTAATTAAGGGGAATTAAGTAAAAGTGCAAATGTTAGGCATGTTAATCAAAGTGCATTTAAAAAAGCACACTCTTGATCTCTTTAGTTAAGGCAGGGAAGTTTGTGAGTTTGGTTTAGAGATCTAGAAGTCTTAAGATACTGCAACAGTCTGTACCAGATTTATGGCTTGTGAAAGATTCTGCTGTATGACTTCCCTTCTCCTGGTCACACAGAAATTTAATGCATCTTAACTTCACATTTCTCAGAAATTTACCTTAAGTTTCTATGTAGATACCAACATGGAGATAATAATTAATGATAATCCTCATGCAGATGAAAGAAACAGAAGCACTTGCCAGCTCCTGTTATGTCCCATCTAAATTGTTTAGGAGTAGTGGTGGGGGTGTGTTTTTTAATAGGTTGCAAAATTCCAAGAGAACTTTTAGGTACATGTTCAAAAACTCATTATCACCCTGGTTTCATTGGCTAGTCACCTACCCGTGTCACTGAGGATTAGGATTTCACTGCAGTTTTTTGATTGTCTTTCTGATTGTTTTATCAGACTCTAAAATTTCAGGAACCAGAAATCAAAAAACCCTGAGTCATAGCCTGGAAGCTTCCATTAAATCTCTTCTCTGTGTTTAGAAACACTGGAAATCAGACGTATAATGGGAATCTTCAACTTTAACCTGATGGTAGTTTCTGTAATTGCTGACTGTGTTGTATAAATTAGTGTTGGACCATGTTGACCATGCCCCAGTGAAAGGTCAAAAGCACTTCAGAAGCAGTGGCTAGAACCCGCCTTTCTCTCAGGAATGACAGCACACTAAGTATTGCTGCCAGCAGAGCAAAGGCTAGCATCCTTCTGCATCAGCCTTTCTGCTGTAGCCAGAGGGGAAAAAAACTCAGTCTGATTAATGACTAAATAAAACAGGGAAAATAAGCTTTTTTCCAGTAAAAATATCAGAATAATTAAAGTAGTACAAACAAATGGCAGATCTGGAAGACTGTGGGTGGGCAAAAGGCTTTAAAATTAATACAGTTTTCCAGACCTTTTGTCCTTCACTTCCCTTCCTGCCACCTTTTTCCAAATGACAATTAACATTCAAACCAATCTTCTCCTTACTTTTTTTCTTCCCTACCAACCCAGCTGGGGTCCACCCATCCACCCAAATACTGATACTAAAAATAAAATTCACATCCACCTGAGGCTTGAAGTCTAGGTGCAATTGTGATAAATCAGGAAGGCCGGATCTCTGAATAAACACAGTACCATCCTGTGCAGCAGAGTGTTGGTAGCAATTGAAGACAATGAACAGAATATCTGTCTCTCACACCCTCATCATGAGTGACCACCTCAGAAACCTCTTTGGCACCCTGCAGTTGGAATGCAAAGCATAAACCTCTAAACCTGACCCAGGTATCTGGCAACCATCTGTCTGTGTGTTGGGAGAATATCTCTTTGGGTCAAGGTTAGTTCTGTTGCTTTGTTTGCCTGTCTCCCCTTCCTGACTCCCTCTGAAGCTCCAAGGAAAAGAATACTTCATGTTTTCATTTGTTATTATTCATACCTGTCATCCCTTTTTGTAATTCCTCTCCCATGATGTTGTGTGTCTTCCTCTGCCCTTTTCCTGTTCCCCCTACTCAAAGCACATGCTGCTCTGAATCCAGTCCCAACACAGTGTTCTAATTCTATGAGATGCCACCTGACATATGGTCCTCAGGATTGTCAGCCATATTTATAATGTAGATTTGCTCTTCAGTTCTTGCGCAGCTAAGAAACTGCAGTAGTCCCTTAAGCTCGGAAAGCCTCTCTGTCAAAAATAAGAGATCTAGTAAACAATTAATGGTGGTGCTAAATGAATTGCCGTGCTCTGATAGAAGGCTTCTGTGAAAGTGTGTAAGGGTGAAGACAGAGAAAGTGCCTAAAGTGTGATCACATTTCTGAAACTGCTCATTATTAATAAAAGGGGAGAAAGAAAATGAAAGTGAATGTGAGAAAATGCTTTTTCTCTTTCAAGTCCCAGAACTTCAGGCAGGGAGGCTGACGTTAGAAAGCCTCCACCTTTTGAGATTAAAAAAAATCAGGTTTTTTTTACTTTTGGAAGCCCAGCCCTTCTAGAGCAATGACCAATATATTATATACAGAAACTGTCCTGTCTGAAAGACCACATGAATACTAAACAGACTTGATCTAGTAATTAGGAAAAGTTGTTTCCAGTTGGTTTCTTTTTGTCATCTGATATGGGCGTTTTACACTCTTTTTCTCTCTGGTATTCTTCATATTCTAAGATAAAAATAATTTGCATCCTGTTACAATCTTCTGCAATAGCTTTGCTTCTGGATGCTCTTATTTAATGCTTAGAGGGATGTTCTTATTTCACAATTTGAGTACCCTTTACTTAATCCATGTTGCAAGTAGATTAAAAGGTATTCTTGCAACAAAATACAGTTATTGTCTCACTATTAGCTGCAGCCAAAAATGGTAAGACTGACCGAGTCGCTAGGCCCAGTTCTCTGTGACAGACTTGGCTCTGTCGTTACCATGCCACAGCATGGCCCATAGTGACTTTGAAAAACTTTCCAAACTTGCTGCCAGTCTGCAGTAAGTAAGGAGCTGTTGTGTGGGCTGTTAAACTTCATTGTTTTTGACAAGTCTTTTGGAGGGGGCTGTAGCAAACACTAGGAGAGCGTAACTGCGTCAGCAGTCCTAACGTACTCCATGGACTGTGTTAAGTCGAAACCCTTAGTATTCCCACCTGGTACGTTAGTGAGGAATTGCTCATGTTACATTCATGTTGTAATTTATGCTCAGTAATTTCCTTGTGTAGCCAAGCTCTTAAGGTTAGACTACCTCTGTATACTTTCTTGAAAAGCTTTATCTTAGACTTTCTGATGTAGTGCATAATCAGGCCGATTTTTATTTATGGTTTTCCTTTTGGCCTAAGCCTTTCTTAGGCTTTCAGTTTGAAGAAAATAATCCTGATGAGCAGCAGATTAGCATTAAACAGCTTTTCTAAAAGAATGGTTGTTAAATCATCACAATTTTGTTGTGATTAGTTCCTGCAAACAGTGAATGTCTCTGGGCTAAGCAATTCTCTCTCCCAGTATGAGGAGTCATTGCCATCCTATTTTTGATTATGGCAGCCTGAATGATCTTGTTCTGTCCTTAGCTAATGCTGTGGTTCTTTCTTCCGAGTGCATCTTTTCCTTCTCTGCACAGTAGTATACTGCACCATGAAGTGCAGAAGTCTCCATTATCAGTTCTGAATGGAAGAGAGTCATGTCCAAGGTTATAACATGTCCCTCTATTTTGAGCTCTTGGGTAGGGCTAGAAGTTTCCAGAGTTTTCTGGTACTGTAGCTACTGGAACAACTTCTGTTGGCTTAAAGATAAGGATGCTAGACCTGTTCTGACATCCTGCCAATTTAGGGGTTATAATATCAATGTTAGTATCATCTTAAAGGAATGGTTGTGTCAAGTCTAGCTTGTGGAAAAAATTGTGGAGAATTGCTCTTGTGTACCTACTCTGTCCATACTCTTACATACTCTTACTCTACCATTTGCTTGTAGTGGTATATAGAAAAAATTGTTCTTTATTTGGGTAGTTGTGAGTCTCTACATATTTAAATTTTTATGATTCTGTCTTAACTATCACAATTCTTTCTATGTATAGGGAAACAGTACAATATCTCAGAACACAGAGAACCGTTGAGTTTTTGATAGTACCCAGTACCTGCCCTGTTGTAGCAGTGTGTTGTTAGAGAGGGGTTGGGTTTTGTTTGGGGTTGTTTTGTGGGGTTTGGGTTTATTCAGGTTTTTTTTATTATTATTATTTTTTTTCTGAGGCTAAAGGCTCTCTGAAAACACACAAGTTTTACAGAAAACACTGTTGGTTTTAGCAAGTTGGACTTTCCACCAGCTACTCTAAGTGTCTGTACTCACCTTGTGCTTTAGTTATGGTGTGTGGTATTTTTCCTTACGTACTTCTTTTGACTGTGATGAAATGAGATTCAATGACCTTGCATTATGTAAGAATAATTATGTGATCAAAGACAGCCACTGAGGAAACTGGTGAAACTCTTAGTAGTCTTGATGAGTTGCTTTAAAACGCACAAGGAGTGGAGGGTCTTTGGACATCATGAGACAAGAAATGTATTTATTCCTGCTTAGGACAGGACGTGTACTTTAAAACCGTGAATTCTAAGGTAACTTTTTGTGAAGAAAGAACCCTCTGCAGGACATTAGTGTGCCCCTCTGCCATCACTGCATTACTCAGTTTTCCTTAAAACCTACTGAAAAGGAGACACATTCAGCGTGGAATGTCAGTGACAGGAGTTGTTTCATCTCTCTGTTAGAAAAAGGACCAGTTGGCAAGTACATTGTAAGGTATCCATACAATAGTCATTTTTAATATTAATGAAGGTAGTGTACAAGTGCACTTTCTATCTCAGTACTGCCAATTAGAGAATGATACTCCTACACATTCTTTCTGCACTCTGCTTTTTTGTAGCGCTTTCACCTATGCCATCTGTGATGTTTGTATTTCTTGATGACCTTTTCAACAGTTTGTTGTTCTCATTCTTCTGTCCATGTGAGAGAGATGGAATTCTCCAAGGAAAGCTACTTGAACATATGGCAAGGTACAATATTTTAGCATGTAAACTGGCATTCATTACTGCCTCTCTGTACTGTTGACTTAATTTTTTTTTCTCTAGTTTTTTGTTTGGCAAAAGGTTTTATTATTAGTAACGGTTCTAACTTGGGGAAAGAGCCCCAGTGTGAGAGAACTGGATTGAAGTATGAAGCAAGTTCATACCAGCTGAAGAGCTGGGCCAGGCTGTGGATGGAGTCTTTAGACATGCAAAAAGATGATTGTGGACAAAAGTTAATTTTTAACAAGATGAGGTAGAGACAATGAAGAGCCTAACTTACTGGGGGTTTTTCCTACCAAACTCTACCAAGCATGGGCATAGAAAACTTACTTGAGTACTAGGGCAAAAGCATTTGTGAGTGAGTGGTTTCATAATTGTGGTTATTAAGGCCAAAACTGAATGGAAGAAGAAAGTCATTAGGTGGGAAGGCTGCCATTAGTTAGGAAGTAAAGGTGTAAGTGTAAGGCAGTTTCTCACAAGAAAGGAGTATTACAGTGAAATCAGGGAAAAGCTATGCATATCATGAAGGTAATAAAAAATTTGTCTTGACGGGGTGTGCACAGATGTAGCGAAGGGGCTGAAAGGTAGACCTAGTATGTGTTAAATGATGGGGCTATTTTTGTGGCTTTTATTTCCTGATGACCTTTTCAACAGCTGCCTGCTTTTGTTCTTCTGGCCATATGAGAGAATTCTCCCAGGGAGGCTGCTTGAATACCTGCCATATCCATCCATTTGTGTGAATTAAAAGGGTATTGTGTGGACATCATAAAAATCAAAGAGGTGGAGGCTACTGAATTAAGATGGAAAACAAGTGATGCATTAGCAAGTAGTTTTGTTGTCAGAATGAAAAAGTAGTACTGGATAATTTACAAATCTGTGGATGAACAAATGACAAAACTTTATAGCATGTTACATATGTTAAAAGAAAGATGAATGGACAGTAATCTGATTGACAGGAAGAATAGAGAGAAATCCCCAAGGCAGTGGAGAAAGAAAGCAAAAAAATGTTTTTTGCTTTGGTGGAAAGGAAGCAATCTGAAATTTGACTAAAGATGTGATGGTGAAGAAATTGTTGGTGGATCATAAGCAGAAATGTAGAATGAGGTGTGGGAGGATTAACCAGAAAAAGTGAACCAGCAGCATAGATGGTTGATAGGTGAAGTCAATTTTGAGAAAGAAGAAAAAGGAGAGTACATGAGATGGGATGAGGAAGAGATTAAAGAAAAAAAAAAAAAGGCACTAATATGGCTGCTCAAAATAGCTAGAGAGGATGTTATTATTTACAGCTTACAGCTTCTGCAAGGTCAAGCAAAAATCCACAGATGCAGTTTAGTGAGGGTTTCAATCAAGAAAGTGCAGATTAGTGGGGATATTTATGTTAACACATGAAGTGTAATGGATACTTTCAAATTTAGAACCCAAATTCTAGTTATTGAAAGTCTGTGCAACAGGAGAACAACCTCATTATTTTTTGCACAGTCTTCCTCTGTAATGCATTTATTTCAAATATCTTACCATTCAAAGATATTATCAGGCTGACAGAGGCTCAGGTTTGCTGTTTAACCTACACAAGTTGTTATACAAATCTATGGTGACAAAATAAGGTATGTCACACTGCCTAGTCACAGAAGCTGTAGATTAAACTGTGAAGCATCCACTAGTTTGTAGCACCATATTTAGTAATGTTAACAGCTGTCCTTATTAAGGTTGCCAACAGATAGGAATTTGGGGAGTAAGAAGTGGGTTGCTGATGATCGAGAACTGGAGAGAGCTCCATACATTTTTTCAGGTGAGGTACCACACTGTTGGATTATATCAAAAACAGTAGAGGCTCCCCACTGACAAAGTTGTGGTAAAAGGCTCAGTTGAGTGTTGCAGTTACTAATAACTTCTTATAAAAATACTTTGGTTTCTGCCTATGTTTACTCTTCATGAAGCCATCTTTAAGCTTTAATCTTTTCAAGAAACTCCTTTTTCCTTATTACATTCAAAACTGGTACATTTTTAATCAAGTACTGTGAATAGCATATCAAATGAAGTGGTTGACCCTCAGATCGATGTAGCAGATAACCTAATCCATTTATTACGTTTGAAAGAATAAATGCTTCTATCAACTTTGATAAAGAACAAAACCAGTAATCTCTAGAAGGATCTTCAGCGTGTTTCAAATGTTTCACTCCTATTGGCTTCAGCACAGCTGCCAGCACTTCTGTAATACCAAATTCCAAATATTACAGTGAGTGCGGAGCATGTGCCCAAGGAAAGCACGCACAAAACCAATTCTCTTATTCTGTGTTTACTTACTCTGTGGAGTTGTCTCAAAGCACCAACTACAATCTGCAAAAACAAGATTGCTTCCCTCTGGACCCAACTTGCATGAATATTTCAGTGGATAGATACATAAATTTAAAAAAAAAAATGTTGTGGTAAATAGAAAGGAGGAAAAAACAAATCTAAGATGGACTGATTTGTAAACCAATAAATATTACATCTTCTTTACGCAATAAAGTTCCATAAAGGACATCAGATTATCAATGTTATGAGAAATGTTTACTAGATGTGGAAAAGAATGACTCTCAGAGTCCTAAACAACTTGTAATTCAATTATTGATTTTATTTGGTGGTAGCTTTTTAATAGCCAGCTGTCTGGCATTGGCTATTTGATACTCTATTATTTCTTTATTTTCTGTTACATCCTCTTATCTCTGTCACAATCATCCCTGAGTAATTGTTCAACTTTGAAAGATTCTGCACTGAGCATTCCTAATGTCCTGTGGTTTCTTTGCCCATTTGAACTGTCATATGGTGCTCTTTCCAAAACCACATTTGTAGAGCACAGCTTTGGAACTGTTTAATTTTCTGGAGAAGAGTTTATTATTAAACACTAGACTGTCATCAAAACAATTCAATATGCATGACCCAAATCTATTTGTGGTTAAATAGTAGGGTCTAGAGGTTAATAAAAAGAACTGCAGCAAGCTGCTCACAAAATAATTCAAGACATTTATAAAAGATCACAGAAGTCCAGCCATTTTCCTATTAGGCTTAAGAAAAAAAGTAAATTTAAAAGGAAGGTGATACTTCTATATTACTATGTCCTTAACAATATTGAAAAAGATTCCATTGTTTCAAAGGTTAGGTGAGAGAAAGAAGAATTACAAGCAGTTGGCAAAAAGCTACTTTTTAAACTAAATTTAGCAGAATGTGTTTTTTTTCTTCCCCTTTCTAGTAACTTTTCTTTTGGGGTGCATTCTTTGCTGTCCTTAGCCTTGTGAGTGTGAATTGCTGGAATAAGAAGGAGAAGAGACCTAAATCAGCTTCCAGTTCAGCATTTAGGCAAGCACAGTCACTTCTCAAGTGCTGCTGAGTATCACAGCAAGACAGGGAAGGGAAGTGGCACTAAACGGCTCCTGAAAAGTCACTAGGCTTATTAAGTCTTACTTAAAAAGTTGATTGGGGAGCTAATTTAGAACTCCCCTGTCCTGCCTTTTAAGTATGATGAAAACCCTTAAAAGACTCTCGCTGGTGCTAACAGATTCAGAGTGGCATTGAGTGTAGACATGAAGTGGGAACAAGGAAACACAAAGTTAGAAGAATTGGTTACCTTTAGAATCCATGCCTGTGCATTTTTCCTATAGGAAAAGTGGGAGATTAAGGATGTTTTACTGCTGCTGCTGACATTAATATTTTTTATTGTATAATGTGCTAGAGTCCTGCCGTCAGACTCTGTTTCATCCACTTTGTCAGTGTATAGAGGCCTAATGTGGGTCTAAATGTCATGCTTGCACATTTGATTTCCTAAGTGGTATAAATGGACTGTGGGGTAAATAACAAACCCTGATGCATAGAAGGGTTTTGTTGGTGATAATGGCATTCCCTTACTGTTCACGTGGTAACTGTGATAGCATGTGAAGAGCCAAGCAAGCAATGAAAAGATAGCATTGGAAACTGTTGTTCATGCTCTAAATTGGTTCTAAGCTGAGCCTTTCAAACTGAATGTCATTTCATAGCAAACTGCCTGCCCTTTTAATGGAAATGTCAGTCCTTCAGAAAGTTCTTGTTTAGCGGAACCATGTGGTAGACAATACTCCTAATGAAGATCTTTTTCCTTTGTCTCTGCTTTTTCCCTCTCTTTTACTTTCTTGCATAGAGATACCAGCCAGGACTCTTAAATTACGGAAGAAGATTTTCATTTTAACAACTGTTTTGTAGACATTCTTGCTAATGCATTTTGTCCACCTTTGTTTTCCAGCCTCCCATTTCTATTGTCATCTTTTAAAATGACAGGAGACAGAGCTTTGTCATTAGAAAAAGAGCTAAGATGAGACAGTACAGTTCAGGCTCTGCTTGGAAGAACAAAGGCTTGACTATTTAATTTTAAGATCACTACAGGCACATATTCAAGAAGGTATTATTGTCTTATGGCCTTTAGAAGTGTACCAATTGGAAATATTTTGAGAGAATGAATTTTTAATATGTGACCCACAACAGTGTCTAAGAGTATTTCATTATCCATGGAGTGTGCATATGCTTGCTTTTACCCTCTCCCAGTAAAGAGTTAACATACATTATTAGTTTAAACTTCAGGGAAAGAAGATTATGATTAAATTGAAGTGGGTTTTGCCCTCCAAGTGGAGCAAGCTGAACAGTATATGTTTAGGTAGTTATGGTACCCCTTGACTTCCTAAACAGACACAGGTATTGTGCATCCTATTGTGTTTCACGGCACCATGCCAACAGGAGTGTTGATGTTGGAGCTGATTTTGATACTAGTTTTGTACCTAAATCTCCGTTTATGCTAAACATTGGCTTTTGGACCCTGGAAAGATGGCAGGGTGTCTATCCACATACGGTAACAGAGTTTCCTCTGTTCGTGATTTCAGATTTGTTAGACAAAACATATCCTGTGTGGATATTTGTAGGCATTCTTAAGTTTCTTCCTGCCCCCTACCATACTTCTTTTTGCATCAGAAATTTCTGGAATCTCTTTCAGGCTACTGAAAGAAGCGTCATGGCTCCTACTATAAATGGATAAGATAATCCACTTTTAGATTCTCCATCACAACTTTAAATCCATAGCTACCAGCTATCAGAGAATGTAGAGCATTTGTACATATGCCTCAAGTTTTTGTAACATCTCTGGCCACTGTTGAAACAGAAAAACAATCCATAAGAGGATATTTCCAAGCATTATTGAAATCACTATTCCCTATTACTAAACAACATGTTAACTGTCCAAAAGCTGTCCAAATTTAAAGAATATTTCCATCTTTGTGTTGCTTTCCCTGAGATAGAAAAAAAGCAATATTAAATTGTCTGTCCATGAGAGTCAGCGAAACGTTAACACTTCATATATATATATATATATATATACACACACACACACACGGAGATATACAGGGATAGATATTTAACAAGCCCATTACTTGCTATATTCTTTGTTAAGTAATGATAAGGCAAAAACCAAGTGTGTGGTGCTATGCGTGATGTTTTTGTCCACTGAGGAATACCTCAGTCTTCTAAAATGCAGGCCATTGTAAATATGTATAGATAGTAAATGCGTTATTTAATCTCTAGGATAGCAATAAGAGAAACAACAGGCTGACCCCTCAGATCTCTAAACACGTACCCTTCACAAATACACATTACCACTATGTTAGCACAGTCTTTCCTTGTACCAAATTGTGTGTTGAATTCACTCTCTGCATGTCATTTCTGTACTATTATTATTATAATCAGGAAGTTGAATTAATTGCTCCAGCATTTAGAGCGTACTCTAAATTTGAAATATTATTGAACCTGCCTTGAAAGGGAGACAAACTAATTTTATTATTAATGATAGGTTGAAATAGATAAAAGAAGCATTATTCTTTCTGTATTTCTAGTTAAACGCACAGCAAACTATGCTGGATATGCAAGACGATCCTCTAACATTGAAAGAATGACTTCCAGCTGAGACCAGTTTAGCATACACTTAACACCTGCTGGCTTTCCCAGAGGGAGGCTCCCTTTTGGCTCCTCAGGCAGAGCTGCTGCCAGGGCACCACATGAATCCCATTTTGAGTGTCAGATGCAGTAGTGCGTAGGACAAACACACAGCATGACACCCTGCCAGATGAGGACTCCGCTAATTGGTGAGTCTTCCCTAGTTTCTTACCACCTGTTGACAGACGCAGTAACAACACCCCAAAAGGGGGAGTTGTTGTGCCAGGATGAAACAAATTCTGATGGCTTACTCCAGTGATTTTTCTGCCATTGTGTTACATGTTTCTGCAAAATAATAATGGTTTGTGGGCCTGAGCCTGTAAAGAGATGTTTAAGTGCTCCATGTGACTGCTAATTCTGTACTGAATCCAGGTTCTTTCATCTATCTGAAATAAGTTAGTGCTTCCACGTTGCTTCCTTTCTGAAAGCACCAATGTGTTTTGGAATCTGGGACAATCTAGGGACAGTTATTTTGTTATTGGTGCCTGACAGGCCATGGTAGCATATGATAGAAGTGCTTTAGGCAAATATATAGGATGTTTCTTCCCGTAAAGCTCCAGAGTTCTTTTACGGTCCAAAGCCTGGTTCATATCTTAGTGTTCAGCTTCTTCAGCACCATTGATTGAAGTTCAGTTACTGTGCGCCGTAGCTGACTGACAACAAAATATGCTGTTCTAACCTCATCATCAGTTTAAACAGATACATCTCTGTAGGGAAGAAGAAAAAAAAAAAAGGAAAAAAAAAAAAGAAAAAGAGTGAGGGTCAAGTAGGCAGAGGCAGAAATGAGTGTAGGAGTACCTACATGAGAGAGTGAGCATGGGGGAATGGCAATGCCAATCAAGAAAACACAAATGTGTAAGACTAAAGGAGTCTGAATGTGAGGGAACTTGGAGGAAGGCAGGAAGAGAAATAGCGGCCCAAGGTCAGAGAGCGAAGAGTAACAGGAGAACTTAACTCTAGACACTAAGCTACCACAAATGATGTATTAGGCTGCGGGAATAGTTCTCCCCTGTGAACTTTTTCATCTGGATGGTGTCTGGGGTTCTTGGGCTAGAGCTTGGTCTACACCTATGGTAAAGAGTAAGGTTTGGAGAGAGCCAAAGGCTAGCACTGCAGCTGGAGTGAGACTGCAAAAGGATGCTAAGGGAAAGTGTGTATTGCATAAAGAATTCTCTTCTGAGACTGTTTTCATCCTTTTCCACATCCTGACTTCCTGCTGTTGCCTTCTGCACTGGAAGGCAGCTGTGGGAATTATCTGACAAAGTCAGATCGTCTGAAGATAAAAATAAGTGAGACAAAGGAATTGAAAATGCCAATATGAAACCAAAACCATTCCCAAATAAAATGCTTTACTCTGTTTCCTGATCTATACAATGGTGGCAGTGACACTACTGCAGAGGTAGGAACAGGTAAATCCAAGCAGATTCTCTTCTCTGCTCACCTGAGTATATAAAATACATACTCAGTTACATATCTATAGGGATCAAGAGACCTGCAAAACAGTAGTTTTTTCTTGTTCACTTAAACTTGAGGGCAGAGAGTAGTGAGAAAGGACAGCAGAGCAATTGTCTTTCCAGAGGAACAATTTTCAAAATTTGTATAGTGTGTTGGAGCAGATGTTGTATTAAACCTTTTTTAGCCTTTGTTGCAGATTCCATGAGCATTAGCTAAATATTAACCTGATTACCACAGGGTAGGGTGATAATCCTGTAATATAATACCCATTTATAAAGAAGACCAAAACAGAATAAAAGTGAGATATGTTTAATATTCAGCATATTCACCAAAACTGTTTTATCACTGAATATCTGTTGCACAAGTAAAGTGACTGTGTGCAGACCCTTAGAATGAGGGTACAATTGCTTCTTTCTGAGGTGGATTAGAATCATATGGGTAACTGACTCTCAGCTTGGTGCTAGGCTGTTTTGAATGTCCTCTGGTAGGTAGCCAAAGGAAATTTTCTTGTTGAAATGACAGGAATTCTTTGACATAACATGTTCTGTTAAAGCATATGTTGAAACGTCTATATCATTTCAATGATGAGCTTCCTTTCTGGCACCTATCAATGTATGTTCGTGCTAATCACAAGCAATATCTTGTCAACAGCCATCTAGCATAAGTGATCCTAATCTACTTTGCAATCATGTTCAAAGCCTCTTTATTTTCACTGAAAGGATTGTTTTGTTTAGAAGAATTCTTACTAATGTGCAAAATTGCCCTTAGTTAAATCCATTGTAGGAGCTGAAAAGGAGTGCAAATATAAACCTTCACAGCTGGAGTACAGATAGCTACTGTGGATGTAGCTTATACTTCTCATTTTTCACATGCAGCATATGCTTGGAGAGTGATGAACAGATGCAACTAGTTTAATGGGGCAAATAACATGCATTTTATCTTCATGACTCCAGATCTGGCGAGTGCACTCCCTCTTTACCTATGCTTAATATGACTTCAAATACGTGTGAATAGCTGTGGCAGAATATTGACCTGGTTTAGTTTAAGCTAGAAAACAAAGGTTACATGGCCTTCCTGTTTGAAGTTCATGAAAACAGACAATATAGACAATATGCGGTATACAGGTGGCAGCAAAAATGCAGCCTTCAGTGTTTTGACTGGACTCAGACTGCTGATGCGGAGGGAGGGCTTGGCATCTGAAGGTGCTCCCTGTAAGTATTGACTAGGGCTGGAGGCCATGGCCTTACCTGCTGGTCTGGGCCCCTGCCAAACCCTATCTGGCACCAGTAAAAGTATTTTTTATGCTTCTTTCTCCACTGACTCTCTGGCTGCATTGCTACAGGAAGATAAAGGCAATCCTGTCACACTATATGCAGAATTTTACCAGTCTGGAGATAAAATAAGCAGCTGTACTGGACATGACTTCTGCTATTTTCAGCATCCTACATACGAAATACTCTCCAAATATCCTGACATGTGCCCACATTCACTGAAGTGATGCACCTTCTTTGTTTTATTCATCTGGAATGCTGGAGAATAAGTAGGTTTATTTTTTTAACATTGCTGCCCTTCTTCCTGCACTCTAGCAATCAAGTAGTATTTCTGCTGGTGCAAAGATAGAATATTGGCCTTGTCCTAACCCTGTTTGAGGTAGGGGAGACAGACAAGTC
Organism: Ibycter americanus; assembly: GCA_035590275.1. Lineage (NCBI taxonomy): Eukaryota > Metazoa > Chordata > Aves > Falconiformes > Falconidae > Ibycter > Ibycter americanus. The sequence continues at coordinate 15,582,898 of JAVJGI010000036.1, forward strand.
CATATTTTAACTTCACACACAAACTGGGATTAACAGCAAAAAATTATACAAAATGGCATAGGACAAATTCAGTGTTCTCTTCCTATGGGGTTATGGGCTGATTTCAGTGGTGCTTCTCTGGATTCTTTTTTAACAATAGCTGACAACTGAATCTGATCCCAGCTTCCTTCTCCTAAATCAAGATCTGTACTTTCATATGGGCAGAAGGTAATGGATATGGATATGTTTACTAAAGCCATGCATAAGGGATGTTAAGTCCTAAGGAACTTGAGAAAAACAGATAATTAGAATAATTTTTTTTAGCCAACTCTTGGTCTAAACGATCAGATTTTTCAGGGATATTTTGGGTTTAGGTTTTGGTTTGGTTTTGTTCTTGATTAGGAGCTGGTAACAGTGGAATGAATACTTGAATGCAAAAATGTTTTCTTGGCAGAAGTCCAAACATACATCTCTGAAAAGTTATATTTTCTCTCTCTCATTTTGTCTTCTTTGCCTTCCCTGTTATTGATGCACATAATAAAACACTACAAAAAAAGACAAATCCATCCAAAAGGTCAAAATCAATGATCCTTTTACAGATGGCACCTTTGGGAATCCTGGGTACTTCACCATCAGCTTGTGTTTGAGACTGTTACTTGAATACTTGTTTTTTGATGACAAAAATCAATGACTTCTTTAAAGAAGACACCCTTGGGGCTAGAGAGATGCAGACTTTGAAATGTTTACTAGTCTGTTTCTGACTCTGAAAGACTAATAAACATATTTATAAGTTTATGAGCTCCTATTTAATTTTATGGATTGGAAATGGTGTATGGTTTCAACAAGAATATTTAAGCTAATATGCCCCAATGAGACACATTCTGTATCACTTTGCAAATTTGCATAGAAATTCTGATCCAAAACTGGTTGAAATCAACAGATATATTTACATCAGGTTTAAATTTATCCCTGTGAAAAAGCCACTGAAAGTATTTCAGTTATCTCGTTAATGAGTTTGATCCAATGGCCAAATACTAAATCAATTCTCAAAATAAAAAGATAAAAAACCAACTCACATAAAGGTAAGAAATCTACTGCTCTCAGCAGATTATTTCCTTTATTTTTATATACAAATATGTGCTTATTGTTATTTTGAGATGCAGAAAGCATTTGCTTTTTAGAAAACAGACATGTTTTTTACCTTATTTTTTTGCTGCTAATTTAGCATTACGTTTATTTATGGTACCATAATTTACTTTGACACCAGGATTGATATTCCTTGATTTTACTGACTGAGTAGGGTTATAACAGGCTCTTGTAACTTAATAGGACACTTGATCTGGATATCCTGTGATGTGGTGTTGAGGCTTTGGTGCTGGAGTCTGGACAATCAGTTTTCTCACCAGCTGTGCAGATACAGACTTTGCCAGAATTTTTTTTCCCCTTCCCCCCCCCCCCCCAAGATTTACAGTTGTTTTATTCTTGGGTTTTGCAAGTTGGTTTCCAGGGAATCAGTCACAGAAATTACTTTTGAAATAGACTGGCAGTGTATAGTAGTAGCCTTGCAGTAATTAGAAAAACTAATTTGTATTCATTTTCCTTTGACTCTAGATCTAATCAGTAAATACAGTGACATAAAATGTCAACCCTAACCAAACAAATTCCTTGAAAGGACAGTTGTAGATAACATCATTTATGAATTAAAACACGGAGCATGCGTGACATTAAAAGACTTACTGTATTAGACATTCCTTCCCATCTCTTACTAATCTTGATTTAAGTTTATTGATTTCAGCCTCATAAATCAGTATTATTCTGGTATGTAGAATGTCATCCCATTCTTAAGACAGCAAAAATGCTTTGCTCTTGAGGACTGTGGGGAGAACTGCTGGATAATTGCTTCTGTGCCACAGCTCTGTGCAGAGACAGATTAAAGCCTGGAATGCCTCTGGAAAAACTCAGCTGCAGTAGAAATGGTTGGTGCATGGGATCCTATCACCTCCATGCAGAGCTGTGCAATGTGAAGTAGTGTAGACATGAAGTTCAGGACCACTCCTGTGAGAACGGTTTGTACATACATGCAGAGTAAGGACTACCCTTGTGCTATCTCTCACATTGTACTGACCCACAGTAGGCTGACTTGTAGTGAACAAGCCCTTGCTTTTGTCCCTGAGCTAAATGGAATCTGTGTTTTCCTAATCAAAGTCATGCTGACATCACTCCCAACTGCACCTGTGGCCATTTATTTTTCATTGTCTATTTTTTACAGGTCAAGTTCCTCAATCTCATTTTGTTTCATTTTCCCAAATATGCATTGAAAATGTTAAAACTTTCTTCTCTCAGATTTTGGCCATTTAAAGGGTATCTTCTTTCATTCTCAGACTTTCATTGATTGGAGATCACATGTACAATGGTGGTAAGGCTGATCATGGAAGAGGTGAGAGAAACCCCTGTCACTAGAATGGGATAGCTTCATCTGTCTGCAGGATGGGACAAGCAGAAGGGATATTTGCAATAGCTGTACTTACTCTTGTCTAGGTATCTGATGCTGGTCACAGTCCAAGGATGCTTGGAGGATGCTGGGCTCAAAGGAATTTCAGATCCTTGGCTGGCTTTTTGATACTAAGTTATGACTCTGGCTTCATATCATTCCCCAGCTTCATAGCCCTGACGGAACTGGCTGCCTTGTGCTGCCTGAATCCTTCCATGGGTCAGAGAGTTTTAATATGCAGATAAGAGAGTACACAAGGGAGAATAGTACTTCTGTAATTTTTAGCTCTTGAACTTGTCTGAGGGTTTCACCATTTTGATAAAAGGATTCTTTTCATAATAAGTGTGACACTGCCTCTGTGAATTAACTCTTTCTTCCCTAGGAAAGGGAGTTCAGTTGTATAATCAGAAGCAATTGCCTCATAATGTTGGCATCCTTTTTAGCTCACAGTATTCTTATATCCAAATTAGGACTATATAGTCTGATTGGGTGGACAACTAGATGGGTAAAAAACTGGCTGGATGATCATGCTCAGAGCATAGTGGTTAGTATGTCATGCATTAACCCTGATGCTCATAACAAGTGGAGTACAGCAAGTGGCTTAGTGATAGAACATAGTCTTGTCACATTTGTGGATGACACCAGATTGGAAGGGTTGATATTTGGTACATTAGAAGATAGAAGCCCCTCAGCTGTTCAAAGGGACCTATTCAGGCTGGATGAATGGGCCAACAGGGACCTTACGAAATTCAGAAAGTACAAATGCAAAGGCCTGTACTTCGGAAGGAATAATCCTTTATAACAACAAAGGCTGGGAACTGGGTGCCTGGGATCAGCTCTGCTGGGAAAGAGCTGGAGTCTGGCAGACAGCAAGCTGAGCAAGAACTAGCAGAGTCCTGGCAGCAAAGAAGGCCAACAGCATGCTGGGCTATATTAACAGGAGCATAGCCATTAGACTGAGTAGAGCAATTGTTTTCTTCTGCTCAGCACTTGCGAGACTAGAATAATGTGTCTAGTTTTGGGTCCCTCTATCAAGAAAGACATCACTAAACTGTAGCAAGTTCAACAGAGAGCCACCAAGTTGTTCAGGGGCTGGAACGCTTGCCCTGGGAGTAAAGGCTGAACACACTGGGCCTTGAGAAGAAAGGGCATCTAGGGGAGCTAAGAGCAACCTCCTAATACCTACAAGAAGATTGTCCAGAAAATAAAACTAGGCTGTTCACAGTACTGCATGTTGAAAGACCAAGACATAAATTGAAACAAGAATTGAGAATTGATATAAAGAGGTATCTGTTTGCCAGAATAACAGTTAAACATCAGGACAAGCTGTCCAGTCTCCATCCTTGGGAGTTTTCAGGACCTGAATGAATAAAACCCAGAGCAAACTGATCAGATCTCAGCTGACCCTGCTTTAAGCAGGAGGTTGGACTACAGATCTCCTTAGGTCCCTTCTACATGATTCCTAAGATTCTCTACATTACAATATAAATCTGTGTTGTTGTAACTATGTATGTAGACAGAATCACAATACAAGTTTGCTTTAGTTATTTTCTTCCATTTTCTGTGACAAGACTTTGTTTTGGGCTGCTACAGTTTTATAACTTTGTCAAACCCCATGTGTTTGAGCTGAAATTTGAGAAGCGTTTATTAATTACCTGTACAGCTTCAGTTATCTGAAAAGGAGGCTAGGGCAAATATATTTTTGTACTTCTAGTAAAATGCCCTGTGTCCTTTGGGTGGTGGAGGGGGGAGTAACTCGGAGAACCCTGGTGATGTCAAGTTATTGTTCGATGCAAGAAGAGGATAGGAGCCTGTCTTCAAACTCCTGCTTGGTTTAAAGGCTGTTAGTATGGAGTTTTACTTTCACATTCATATTAAAATGTGAAATTATAATTTACTTGAAAGACTTTGCTAAAAGTCTTAAAGATTTTGCAACTGAGGCAGTATTTTGTTGGATTTTTTTTTTTCTTATTTACTATACCAAAGGAAAAAATATACTGATACTACTTGAGCAGTTGACAACTCTGATGCTATTTTACCTTAAAGAGGAACAATTGGTTGAACTTATTTAATGTTGGAAAGAGAGTCATGAATCCCAATAAGGCCATGAATACATTTATTATTAATTTTATCCTCATTCATTTTTAATTTTCTGTCAGACAGAATCAAAGGCAGAATTGGTGACTTCAGTGTTTTCTACCTTGCTCTATTGGCTTCAGAAGTCCTTTAATAAGGCAATTATTTATTCTGGACATCACTGGGAAATCAAAGGTGAAGAAATCAGGGATATCTAAACCCTGTAGTGCATTAATTCAAACAGCACTCACATTGTTGGATAGAGTTCATGCCTCTAGTTCTTTAATGCTGCCTGGTTTGGTACTTGTTTCATTTTGAAATTAACTGGAATGTGTAGAATGGAAAGTGAGGGGAAACCACAAAGGTATTTAGCTTATAGAAGCAAGAATTACTGGAATCAGCAGGGGTTCTGGTTTCTGGATTGAGAGTAGGCTGGTTCATCGTACTGAGAGAAGGCAAGCAGAGTATCTTTGAGAAGGATTTAATGCATGCCCACAAGGCTTTCATTAGGAAGTTGTGGTATAGTAGTGGCTATATATGCCTGTTATCTCCTGGAAACAAGGAGTAGATCTGACTTCACTGCAATTCTCTCATCTAAGGCATGATACTTCACTGAAGTCAGTGAAAAAGCTTGCATGCATTTTACTGCCTCAGGTTTTCCAATAGACTATGAAATGTTTATCTGACTCTAGTACATAGTTGATATTTCTATTTTGGTTTTTTCAAGTGAACAGAAGGTAGGGAAAAGAAGGCTGGTAAAGACATGTATGTATGTGTGATTGAGGAGGAGGAGTTACCTGTGCGAAGACAGCCACAAGGTAGAAAGGCTGGATTTGTTTTCATTTAAGAAACTTTAGTTTTACCTGTACAGACTTCCATGTCTAGTACATGTGTGAAACATTTAAGCTCCATATAGTTTGCTTTTTGTACATTATTGATAGGTTTCCACCACAATCAAGAGGCAGTGTTTATTCCATTTTCAGGAATTATATAAAACCCTCTGTTATTCACACTGCTTTGCTGTCAGGATGTTACTGCAGTCTCTTACTGCTTTGGATTTGCTCATTCTTCAGAATTTTGGCCTTCTATGAAGTTGATGAAACAAGAACTGAAAAGGAGACAACATATCAAACCTGTCATTTAAAGGTTCAAACCTTCAATGTACTGAGCACATAGTCTAAAGAAAAGTTACAGAATTTTCTTGTCTTGTTTCCTGAATTCTTCCTGCAGACCTCCTTGACACTAAGCTGCCTTACTGCAACATGATGTAGTTTAAATGTGATTTAATATTCCACACAGAGCAGGTAACACTTTGCTCTAATGCTCTATGTTGAGCAAAGCAACAAGAGGCTATTTGAAAACGTTTAGCCACGTGCTCCTGAGGAAAAAAAAGTCTCTGTTCCTTTCTAATCATTCTGCTGATCAGAATGCTATCTTAAGAAAAAGGAATATTGTACAAGTTGCCATAAAGTTTTATGAGCCAATTATTACAGATATAATTGTCCAAGGTTATAGAGGTCTATAGATGTCTTATTTTCCATAGGCCAGTGCCCTTTTATGCTCCTTTTTTATAGTTAATGCAATGCCTCATTTAATAATTTAAAAATAATTTATTGGAGTTAAATTGCTTTTTTAGAAGGCATAATCTTATCATTCTCATTTTTATAAGAAACTCATTTTAATTTGTTTGCTGTGCCATTCTCACATGAATTTAGGAATTTAATGGAGTGAAAATTGAAGGTTGATGGCATCAATGAAATTATTAATTTGGTAACTGAAAGATTTATTTGGTTGATTTAGATGGAATTTTCAATACCCAATTATCTTCGGACTCTATTAAAGAATGAAGCCTCGCCAAATAACAGTTCTCACTCAAAGTTCCCCAGGACGTATTGAAAAGGACATCTTCATTATTGCTATTGATGTTAATGTGGAAATCACTTACTGTTAATAATCCTGAAGGACAGATAAAGGTTTATTTTTACCCTCAAGAAGCTAGGTTCCAAACCCTAAAAATGTTATCTTAGCGAATGAATATTACCTGCAGATAGCAGACTTAACCATGCAGAATATTTTAACAGTTTACTTTTATCTCTACAAAGTCCTATTAGAATAATTTAGAAGAAGGAAAATATCTTTGTCATGCAAATAAGTTTGTCTGATTTTTTTTATGAAGGTGGCAATATAACTATACAAAGAGACTATCTGCAAACTGAGATATGAGCATATCAAAGAAATATTTATTTTCTATTATATTCTGTAAGCCTTTATTTTTAAGGTTTTGAAGAACCCTTCCATAAAACCCACTTTCACAGATTCAAATTATTCTTAAGAATTACTTTAATAGTACCCTTTGCCAATATAAACATTTATATATTCAACGCATGTTGTTTCCTGAAGAGAAGCAAACACCAATATGACAGCATACCCCAGTGAAAGGGTCATAGTCTTTTTTTGTTGTTTGAAACTGTCCTAGCTGACACAGCTATAATCTAGAGAAGTATATTTCCCAGTAGTTCTACAGTTGGTAAATGCAAATGCAGAAGGAACTGCAAATGAAGCATTAATTGCTTTAAAGTTGGTGTCAGATGTTAAAGAGAATCTTAGTGATTTTTAAAGTCAAAAATCACACATGCTAAAAATATAGAGTATGAAACTACTTAACAACTAAAGATAGTCAAATACTAATACCAATAAACAGTGTGTGTTTAAGTGATCATTGCCAATTCATAGCTGTATTACATTGTTGTAACATCTGGACTATTAAAGTTAGGTATTAAAAGATTTCTTGGCAGCATAAGAATGGAAGCTTACTTTGGTTTCAGTTTTTTTGAGTGAAAGTTAGACAATTTGAGGAAGAAAGTAAATTCCGTACAAAAGTTGTGTTCCCAGAGTGCCAGAGGTTAATTGCTTGAGACTTCCACTTTTGATCCTCACAGCATATGCTTTTCTAGTCAGGTAATATCAATCATATGTGTCAGTTATGTGATTTTCTGTATTCAGATTTGGTTTTGAAATGAGGAGATGAGAGATTTAATAATTTAAAATAGGCTTGAAAATAGTTAAATAACTCTTGCAAAAGGACATAAATATTTAAAGGCAAACACAATGTATCAAGGTCTCTGCATTGGCTTGCTTCAAATTTGGCAATGTTCAAGTGTAGCAAACCAACAGCAAGCAGCGCAGTACATGGGTTACCCACAGAGCCAGTCCGGAGCCTTCATTCTCAGTGGCTATTTACTTCTTACTCAGTCACTAACCAAAAAGGTTATCCTATGATTCTGCTTCTCCCTCCAGTGCTCTTATTTTCCCAACCTCTTTTCATTTAGTGGAGACGGTTTTCTGTTGTACTTAGGATTTGTCTTCATACTGTAGTGGAGGTTGCCATGAGCAATTATGCCTGTGCTCAGAAACTGATCTGGCAATTTATGCCTAGGTTGGTCCATATCCTATTGATAGCAATATGCATTTTCCCATCAGGATCAGTAGACTTTGATTTAAGCCTTATAGACAAACAAGAAATTATATAGATGTGATTAGTACACAGTGAGATGTCTACATTGAAATTAATCCCCTTCTGTCTGCAACGTTAGTAATGCCAGCAAGGATGGCTGAAGAAGTGCATTTTGCTGAAGTGGTCTAAGAAAGAATGAATGATATATATGCATTTAAACTTTCAGCATTTTCCTCTTGGGTCCCAGCTCAGAGGGTAACTTTGAGTAAAAGCTGCATGTCTTGTTGCAGCTTTCAGCTCTTACGAATTTAGAGGTTATAGCTTAATCCCTGATGTAGAGCCCTCTACCTTTCTGTGCTATATATAGTTTTTACACCTGGATACAGGTGATATTCTGTGGTCAACAGACAGACAGAACAGAACTAGAATGAAGACTGAAACACTTCTTTATGCTAGCAGACAATATCTCAGATCAAAAAGGGCATCATTTCTAGGGTAAGGAGAAGAACAGGTGCTGTCTACAGTATATCTGACCTTTTTATAAAAGCCTTCAGCTTCCTGTAGTTCCACTCAGTCAAAGTGTCGCAGGGAAAAATTATGCACATGACTTGATGAGTGAAACTAAAGAAAAAAATATTCTACATTTTAGTCATATGGTAGTTATGAAGGCAATTCACGTAACATTTTTCTCCCTAAATATTATGTGAATTTTTGATGGATTCTCTAACTCCTGTTAGACTGTTAAAGCTGTTCAGGTATGAGTAGAAGGGGTACGTTTTCCCTTTCCTTTTGCCGTACCCTTAGTAATTTAAAGCAATTTACAAAACTTTTTACACCACAGTTGAAAAGCTGCCTCCATTCCATCATCAACAAAACATCACTTGTAATTATTTTTACCACTTTGTACAATAAAGAAGAATGCCTAGAACTGTATCCCAAACCAGAAATCAAGCTCAATTCATTTAATTATCAACAACAGAAAGTGATTCCAGCTTCTCAGAGAGCTCTGATACAGGCATAATTAGCTCATTTAACCTCAAAGAAATAATTAGCCAACATGAGAGGATGAGAAAGAGAAGTTAAAATGCCACAGCAGTATATTATCCCCTTTTTTCTAGCAAAACTATTATCACAGGAGAGGAGGGCTGTATGATACTGACTTGCCGAGTTATTTAGAATAACAAAGTGTTAAGGTAGAAACGGAAGTAGAAAAGCTCCTCAGGTCCATCAGCTGTCTGAAGAACCACAGGTTCATTCAGACACTTTTCAATTCTGAGATGACTTTCTCTGTCTTTAGTGGCTGATACGCATTCCTAAATCTGACCCCCAATTAGTCGTCCTACTAGCAATGTAAAAAATGTGTCACACTGCAAGAGACAACCACACAAAACAACAAAAATCCAAGTGATATAAAATTCAATTTCTAATCCTAGCTACAACTGATATTTTTAGCAGAAATTATGAAAAAGATTTGAATTGGAATTAGTTCCCTTTAGTTCAGGAACTTGAGGCAAATAGCAAATAACTTGTTTATCTAGAACCTTACTCAGCATGACTCTAGTAGGCCACTGCAGTGTCACTTCATAGAGGAATCTCAGGGAGTTCCTTCTTTTCCCCCCTTTCCCCTTACTCTTTAGAACATCTGGATTCCTATGGTACTGCTGCTCATGTAAGATGTCAAAGATCCTTTCTGAGATTTGTAAACCTCAGTGCAGGGAGCATTTTAACTTACAGTGGAAGTAGTTTGACCCTTAAAAATTCTTAACATTTCATCAATACAGCTAGTGATAAATCACGCTTGACTTAAAACTATACAGTAACTAATCTGATCAGCTAGAACTTCTGAATCCTTCCAGCCTTTCTAGTAATTATATATTCTTAAAATCTTATTCTCTAAACACTCAACAGAAAAGTGGGATTAAAAGTGGGCAAAATGTGCAAAAATTAGGAGCAAAACTTATTGAGCTGTTACCAATGAAAATTTTGTCTCTAGTACTGAAGCAAGAATTTTTCTTAAATATCTGTGGAAATTAGACCAGTGGCTGGTTATTTTTGCTGTAATGAACATTCTAAAAGATTTTACTGTTGATTCTTAACAAGTTAAAAAGGATGCTCATTGTCTCAAACATCAGTCTGGGAAGGGTTTCAAAATGGTCTTAATGTCTTAAGCCTGCTCTTCACAGAGCTGGGAGTTCACAAGATACAGACATAGGGTTTACCTGAGGAACTATTAAAAGAGAGTGAGGCCTCTGTGTCAAGTTCCAGACAAGCAAGGTGCTTTGTAGTCATGGTAAAAATAAGTTAATAAAGTGCTGACAAAACCTTAGCTGTAGTATCATGAACTTTGCTGTTGTAAAAACACCAAGATTAACTAGAGGTGTGTGGATAATAAAACCTCCAAAGGCACAAATTGACTATGAATGTATAATTATGACTTTCTCAAGGATTTAAGACTGTGTGCGTATTTTTCCTTTTTATTTCACTCCAGCAGCTAAAGGACCATTGGCAGGATGTTGTCAGTGTTTAAAGCTACAAAAATCTTTGAAACAACAGCCTGAGGCTTTTTGTGTGGTACATACTACTTTTACTATTCAGTGAATATCAGTTTTACATGATGCAAACATTGTCAAAAATCAAAGGGAACAAATAGAGAGGAACAACAGTCTTGAACAGAACTGCCATCCTATGCACTTGATACAAGCCCGCTGATACATGTGGGAGTTGGTTCATTCTTGAGAAGTATTTTAAGGCAGGTCAGATGTTACATTTGCCTCATCTTCTATATAGGACAGTGTAAAGGGGAAAGAAGTGCATGAGGGTTGTTGGGTTTTTTAATCTAAATACATCAGCATTTGGCATCAGCCTTGCAAAATGTAATTGGTGTTGAGTGCACCTGTTTGCCCATGCAAAACCGTACATTCACAAATGCAAATTGACTGAGCATGACATTCGCACAAGCAGAGAAAGTGTGAAGTGAAGCTTGCAAGTGTGAAATAGATGCTGCAAGCAGTTGCAGGGCTTCATGTGTGCAATTAAAGGGAGACTGATAATGTATGTCACAATACAGCAACATTTATTACATTATATGTACTGTACAATCAGGTTCACATCTGATGTTATTTGCCTATCAGGGACCAGATATTTCATGCATTTAGGATTTTAACACAATGTGAATGCCTTGTGAGTTTTACAGAAGCACTCAAGTATTTTTAATACCTAACATACCATCTAGCTTTAGGTACCTAAATACCTTGGCAGCTTTGACCCTAGGTCAGTTCATATATAAAGGAACTTCTGTAGCTAACCTTGCCTTAAGGCCTTTGTCATTTTTTTTTTAAAGTTCTGACTGTCAGATGTAACATTTTCATTAGCTAACCGACAAAGGGGCTATTCTTATAACAAAAGCATGGACAAATGTTGCTTCTACTTGAGAAGGGCATGTATTTCACAGGTGTCCACATGTCTAGCCTTTTTGTTGCAGCTGATTGTTCTTTAGGGCATGCTGGTGAAATGTTAGAATGTTGGCGTCATGTTTATTTTGATCTTCTTTATGAAAGGGCAGGAAGGGGTAAAGGGTGAAGGCAAGAACAGATTATGATGTGCCTCAACAAACCAACAGGAAAGCCATCTCTGATGGGACAACACATTTCTCAAGGGAATGTGCTGCCCTTCAGGAAGAGTGTCATGAGTATGAAAAATGATGTTATCGTTAGTATTTTAGCGATTGTAAATTATACATTGAAACATAGGGCTCGTATTTAAGAGATTGTCAAAGAACCATAAGCAGAACATCTTCACAGTATAACTCTGGTGTTTTACATGATTGGCCAAAGAGAACACAGTGGTCAATACACTATTTTTGTAGTGTTACAAAACTGACTATCCTTTTGGCAGTGTAAACAAATACCACCAGTGTGGTACTTTGATTGGTATTGGAAAGGAAGGTCTTTTTACCATTGGGTATAAAGACATATGGATGAGGTCTGATGGTGGAGTACTGAGCTGTACCTCATACTGTTACTGTATAATAGGTTAAGAAAAGGTGAATTAGTACAATTCTGTGTGAAGACAAAATCTGAGGACATTAATCAAGATTTGCAGACCTTGTAAATACCTGTACGTGGCAGTTTTAGAAGCCAGAGAGTCAAAGGAAATGTCCATTTAGTCAGTGTAAGTACAGTGCAGAAAGTTGTAATGACAAATGCAGAGTCGTCTTGCGAGTTCCAAACATAAATGGCTGCATTCAATGAAATAGCTGGGTAGGAAAGAACATTCCTAGGATGCTGCATATTTCTAAACACAGCCATATCATGAATTAGGACTTACACTAAGTATTTGGTAGCTTTGATTGAAATATTTAGTACCACTTGACTCTTTCTATACCCCCTTTCCCTGTTGCTCAGAGGAATTGCTTTAATACTACCACTGCTACTATAACTGATACTTAGTGGGAGATGGTGTTTCTGGGGATTGCGTTTCAGAGCCCATAAATCAGCATTTCAATCAATGTAACTTACATGCCCTATATATCAAGTAATCTTCAGGAGTGAACCCTGGGCGGCAGTGTATGAATTCCAGCGCTAATAATGGTTATTGCCACTCTGTCTTTCCTGCTATTTCAATTTTGTATTGTTTGAAGAGAACGAGAAAGAGTGCAGGAAGTTACACTTGTCCACTGCAGGATCCTTGCAGTTTCTGTGGTTTTGGATACTGGCGTTCGTAAGAGATAGGATATTGCAATTGGATGGATCCAGCATGGCAATTCCTCTGATCCAAAATTTCAGGATACCGCAAATACTGGGGTCTTTCCATATCTATTTTGCACATGGCTGAACCAACTGAGTGGCTAATGCTAGGGAAATCTTCCGTGATGTTTCTCATCTAACATAAGTATGAGAAAAACCCTCCTATAACTCAACATGCCCAGATAAAATGCATATCGGCTCTGTCCTTGAAGAGAGATGCCTTGTGTTCCCTCAAAATCTGAACAATGGATTTAATAACAACCCTAAAATATTGTTTCTTATTGCTATAATTTCAAGCATCAAGTTATTTAAGAGAATAACAATATTTTGTTTCTTTTTTCCTTTTATGTTTCTCTTCTTGTTTCAGAAGGTAATTTTTGGTTCAGACAAGGCTAAAGACAAAGCAAAATAGATGTACTGAAGCATATGAGTACCAGGAATGTGATTTCCTTGGCAATGATAATCCTGTCACAGCTGTCAAAATTTACTCCTTTATCCATATGACATTTTAAGAGGATGGAAACACCATGTTAGAATAAGCAGCTATAAAGGACTCGGTCCAAAATTACTAACAACAGCAGGCTCTCCCAGGCAATATATTGTTTACAAATTTCAGAGAAATTGCTTTACCAATATTACATTTGATTTTGATGCTCCAAAGCCTAGCCATAACTCTTCTCTTTTATTGTGGCAAAGTTAAAACAGGCAGTTAGAAATGTTAATTTAATTTCCGCAGGGATCCAGAGGAAAAGATAAATGTAAAATTATTATGCCAAAAAATAAACAGTACAGGAAATGTAATTCCTCAGGCTTCATGAGTAGTTTTGGTTTTTATCAGTTTGTTGTCGAGAGAGGAATCACCAACAAATTATAATTTGTTGTCTAGTTTTTGCCTTAGCTGAAACAAAGGTAAATTCTGGAACTTTCACATGTGTAGGTGACATTACTGGTGCCTGTAATAGCTCACCCTTTTGCAAAGTAGGTTTGCAGTTCTGCAGTAATGTTGCCGTATTGCAGTTACGTTGCAACACCGGCCCTAAATTTTGAACATTCAAAGCATCATAAAACTTTTAATGGTACTGCAAATGGAAGTTAAGAGATACAGGTGAGGACGGAGGGAGTCACCTCCTCAACCTGTATCATTTTGTAGAATACATTTTTCCTTCCTGAAATTTCTCAATATGCTAATTTAGTAACCTAGGTTGGATAGGACTTTGGTAATTCCATTCCCTGCTAGCTCTTAAACTTGTATTCTGTGTTCTACACAAAGTTGTTGATAACATCTGCATCCAGGTATAGATGTTCCCTATGATCTAGTTTATACTTGGATGGTGTTTTAAATATATAGCAACGAAGCAGCTTTCTGACAAGTTCAGAGGAGACCAATTACTGTCTCTTCACCATCACTATCCACTTTCCTTCCTGGCTGCCCTTTGAATGATGTGTTACTTGTTGTGCTCCCCAGGAAGGTCTTTGTTTGGTATTTTATGCAGAGCCTTTTTAATGCATGGATTAAATATGACACAAAGTTATGATACTATCATCAGAATGGCTTCTTCAGGCTATGAATGACCATGCTGTCTTGGAGGTAAACTAAAAGTCCTATTCATGTACTTGTCACTTCTAGCATGCTTTATCAGAAAAGTTTCACTGGGGTCATTGCCAAGCTACCAGAAGGACTTTACATTTAGATATCTTTTTAATTTCATCACATTAAACTCTGTTCACCTTAAAAAGACACCTTTCTACACAGCTCTCAAAAGAAAACAAATTGTGAGTCTGTAGGTCAAACTGGAAGTAAAAAAAGAAATACGTATTTTTAACGTTGTGATAGAGGACATATTTAAATTAAAGAGATCAGACCTTCATGTTTTAAATTCTTGCATCAACTAATGTAATTGATTTATTCCTCTAACTATAAATATGGCTCAGTTAAACTAAGCCATGTCTTAGGTGAACTCCTTGTCCTAGTGAGTTTTAATGTCAATTTCAATGTGGCAAAAGTAGCTTTAAAAGCTTCCAGTGAAGAATAGTTCAGAAAGTCCTTCTGGCAGGGACAGAATATAGCTGTATTTATCCCAATCTTGCTGCTTTTTCCAGGAGTGCCTAATGCTGGAAACATCCAAGGCTTAAGAGACTTGCAACTCCTGTTTTTGTCCCGTGCGGTTTCTGAAGCCGTAGTTGAAGTAAGGCATGACAATTACATAATGATTGAAGTAATTGCTATTCAGGTGTCCAATACATCATGATAATCCTGCAGGGCTTTGATAAAAATGTGTGTGCTTTTTCTTTAATACCTGATCTCTTTAATACCTGATCTGTATTGTATTCTAATTATTTCCAAAGAATTTTCTGTCTGTTGTATTTCTCCTCACATTTTCAGGAAAGGTGCTATACAAGACTAATCTGGCACTAACCAATATATCCAGTGCACACTTAAAAAAATACCCACTCTGTCTGGGTCTTTTAACATGTTTCTAATTTTACTTGCCCAGTGCTAAATGTAGTGCAGTGCTAGTTGTATCAAAGCATTCAATCTTTCTTTAAAAGTGTCTGCTTGATGTTGTATTTTTCAACATTGATTTTAAAATAATGCTAGCTCATTATGCTAATGTTCATTTGTACTTTATGTATCATTAATATAAGAAGACATGATGTAATATTTGAAGAAATCTGTTTGAAATTGAAAAATGACTGAACAATGAGGTAAACTGTTCTTAAACTACTAAAAATCAACTTCCTTGAAAATATGTACAAAGCATGGATTTTTCAGTTAATAAAATGAGCATTATTATGTTGTTAGAATAGCTCTAGAACTTCAGCTCATCTTGTTCTGTAATAAAAAACATAAGATGTTATAAAGGTATATGTTGACAAAAAGTATTTCATTAACTCACTTGTGCCTTTGAGGGGAGAGAGAAATTACAGTAGAAATGGGAGGGAACCAGTGACAGTATAGTGTTCCAGGGTAACATACTGCACACCTGAATGCAGCAAATGTAGAGAATATGGAAACCAAAACCAGACTGCTTAAGTCTATGTCATTTAATAAGATGCTCCTGACTTTTCCTTCTTACTCTGGTGGGAAAATCCATTTGTAACAGATTGAGAAGTCTTTCATTTAACATGTCATTTTAAGTTTAGTTACCCTGACCAACATTCTTGCAGTCTGTGTACCAGCAAAGTAACTTTGAACTCTAGCAGGATTTCATCCTGGGTTAATACTGCATGAACCAGGCCCTTGATTTTGGGGCAGATACAATCACAAAGTAGCACAAGAAAGACTCAGTCTGTATATGGAAATCTTGTTCGCTTTAGTGATCTCTGTGTCAGTGGGATTGATTGTAAAGCTTGAAGCTTGCAGATTGTCTTCAAAAGGATTAGAACGTAAGTTAATAATGTTTATTATTTTACATAAAATAATATGTAAGTTGTTTTTTTTTATTATAATGATGTAGCATTAGGAAAGAGAAGCAAATGCAACTGTACACTGCTCAGTGTGTGTGTGTGCATTCAGGAACTCCTGTGTTGTCAGAATATTGGTGGTTTGTATAGCATGTCTAGAGAGCAAATGAAGCTTAGTATTGTCTTCCAGGATACCCACAGGGTACTCTGTGCCCCTCTTCTCCTATCACATCCTGCCAAGCATTGCTGGAAGAGATGGGTGGCCTGACATTTAGGAGACACTTTCATTCATATTTTCACAGGCTTAATGTGATTACATCTTCTTTCTTTAGCACACACTTAAGAGATAAAGGAGGTGCAGGGAGAGGTGAGAGAGAGACACACAGGGAAAAAAATCTTACTGGGATTCTCCTGATGCCATTCTAAAGAGCCTAATTGCCTCTGGGCGTAGTCAGAAGGTCCAGAGTTGCTAAACAGTATATAAATTTTCCCTGAAGAATTATGATTATCCACAGCAAATACAGAGCTCAAATGGCTGCCAGACCATCTGTGATGACAGCAGTCACTAAGAGTAGAGATTCCTTAATGACTGGAATCCCAAATTACGGTATTTTTATACACTATTCTGATTACTTTTGTATGCTATTTGTAACAGATAACTGACTAGTTTGTTGTGAGCACTGAAAACCAGAAGCACTGTGATGTAGTAATAGGGGCTGAACATACTATGGTTAGCACTGAAATGCTTATGTATGGGCTTCTGTGGCCACATGAATTGCAACTGTTTGATCTATCTTAGTGTTTGCACCACATTAGGTTAAGGACTCTGCTCTTGAGACAGCCTGTCTTTTCCATGAGGATCCCTTCTTCTTTCTCTTCCAAGCCGTAGGCCTGTATGTGAATGTGTATGGTGCTCACTATCAGAGCAAGCTTGAGCATATCATGTCACCCCTGTGCCAGCTTCCCCAGCTTCAAGTAAGTAAGGATACTGACCACTTTAATGTTTTGAAAAGAAACCTGTAAAACAAGGTTTTCTTATTTTACCAGTATCTTAGTAAACTTTGTTAGTCCACGTATGAATAAAATGGAGATAATTACTATCTTCTGCTGTGAAGTGTTTTGAGATCTATAGAGGGAAAGGATTTATAAGAGGCATTATTGGAGCTATTTCACCTTCACTTCTAAATAAAGGAAGATTTTGGTGGTGTTGCTCTGAGCAAGTATTCATACTTGAACTGATTATCTGTTTAGTGGATATGCTAGATAGAATGTGTTTTACTCATTTGTTCTTAATTTGTGTTATGTTCTCAGTGACTGTGACTGTGTCAAGTGGGCCCTCTGGAAGGACAAGGAGAGGTTTTATATGCAGTTGTCAGCTGAGAATATTCAAGGCAGAGAGGATTCCAGATACCGCAGTGGGAGGCAGGCAGTGAGATATATGGAGAGTATGGAGAGGGTCACAACAAGGATTTGTGAGCTTGTAGATCAGAGGGAGTGAAAGGAGCAGACAGCAGGCATCCAGGTCACAGAAAAGACAGAAAGAAAAACTTCAAAGAGGTTAAAGGGGATGGGTTGGAGTTCCCACAATTCGCAAGTCAGTGATTCATCTAAAAGTCAGGAGGCAAGGATGCATCTGTAGAGACAGACTTAACTAAGGAAGAGTTACTTATATACCTTTTAATTTCTGCTCTTCTCGCTTATATTCTAATAAAATCTGACTTTTTTTCTTTTTTTTTTTTTTTTGTGAGAAAGTTCACTATGTGCTTTGGAAAGCTCGGTACAGGACAAGTCCTAGGCAGATCTTTCCCCAAGTTTGGGCCATTTTGACCAAGTTTGGGCCATTTTGAGTCCCAAGATAGGACCTTTTTGCGTCTCTATACTTAATGAAACATTTTGGATGAAAAAACAACTCCAGAATGGTTATTTGTTTTATAAAAGCATTTTTGTGGAAACTATAATGACTTAGTGTTTCATAGATCTGTCTGTACCTGATATTTTTTTCACAGTGTGAATCTGTTCCATTTTTGTCATTGTCACCTACCACACTGGAGTCTGGTGAAGGGCAGTTCTCTCCAACTGAAACACATCCATGTCTAGACTCACCAGTAAAACATGGTCACTCAGCAGAATAATGAGTTCTGTGGAGGGTCAGGCCTCTGGAAGTTGAACAGTGATGGAACATATGGGAGCTAACCACAGACCTAGTAAGTGGTGCTGAATTAGTCTGGCATAGTGATTCCTGTGATTTATGGCTACCTGTTGGGCTGGAAGATAAAGCTTTCAATTAAGGAAGCTCTAAGTCACCATTAAAATAATGTAAAGAACTATCTAGTAGTGAATGAGAACTACTCCTTTTAAATAACTTGCTATTGATTTAGCAAAAATTGATGCTATCAATATGGTGGGAGTAAGTCAGCACCATTATAAATTCAGCAAATATTCCAGATGTAAACAAGCCCACAATGGACAGAGAAAAATCAGTGTATTAATTTGCAGTGGGAGGAATCATTATAACTACAACTAAGTTTCAGAGAGTTCATGGATGATTTTTGAAGACACCATGCTGATGAGTGTAATTGCCTTTAAGATAAGCTTTATGCTACTTAAGACTGATTACTGCCAGTGTTGTTATTCATCTAAAATTGCTTGGAAAAGGGCATAAACTGTTTCATATTGAAACTGATAACTCTGGAGCCTTGCAGTTGACTAACTACATTTCCAATACATTCAATTCATATTCTGAATATTCAAGTGTTTTAAATATTTTCCTATTGATCCAAATTTCTTTGCAATTTATGTACAGGCTGAAAACTCAGTTATTTTGCTTTATATTTTTATAAATTGCTAACAATAAGGAGACAGCAGCTTAGGAGAAGTATGTACATAATACATCATAAAATTGCAAAACAAATATACTTGCATTGAACAATGCCTTTTCCTATTAGAAGATGTTGTTATCTATAATTATACAAACAAGCATGTAAGTCTTAAGAAGCAAGCCTGTGTTGCTGGAGTATGATTCTAAATCTTTCCTTTCCTAGTGGCTAATAATTTATCATTTAGAATTCTGCAGTTGCTCATATTGTTATGGGTGGAAACATTCCTACAGGGCACATTGCACTGGAGAACTGGGATCTTGGTTTATGGCTAAACACAAGAGCTGTTTGGTTTTTTCTGTGTGATGAGCTGGATTCCAGGAAAGGAAGTACTCCCAGATGGAAGGATTCAGGATGAGTTATCAGCGTGAATCTATTAGTCACTGAACATAATCTGCCTTTGCCCTGCCATATGCAAGTATGAAAGGGCAACAGGATTTTGAGGCAGTTTCAAGCAACCATTTTACCTTGGCAAGCCATGGAAATAAGACAGGCAAAATAAGGAGAGTAAGTCTTCGCATTTCCAATGACTGTTCCAAGCTTTCCTATGTGCTTTTGTTAAATTCACTGAATTAAAGCTAAATCAGTGCTTCTCCATGAAGATATGAAAATCTGGTACAAGGTGCAGTGGGGAAGAGATACACTATCCAGCTCCAAATGGTGTCCTAGTGTCTTACTACTGTACCCTTGCTCTGGAAGCAGGTGAATGCTGCTGGGCTGCAAAGATTCTGTGAGCATTAGCTAAAGGAGTGTATGTTTTCTGCTTCAGTCTCATTTTGAAGCCAAAAATCAAGCCTCAAATGTGCTTTTAGGAAAAGGAAGATGATTGGTGATTTTCTTTCTAACTTACAAAGGGAATACCAAAGGCTGATTTGTGACTGCTCATGACTGTATGAGTAATACATCTTTCCATAACATAATTTTCTCAGTGAAAATGTCCTATATCACTGTAATTGCCAATCACAGAGAAATGAGAGACAGTAAATTATTTGCATAGTCTGCTGAAATGGTAAATTGCAGCAAACAAGGACCCCTTACAGAAATATTTAAATCTTCTCTTTTAGGAAATACAGACTAACTTAAACTAGTTCTATGACCTGTCTCCATGTTTTGTCTGATTATGATAGAATTACTACATTAGATGTCAGCATGTAAAAGATTATTTTTCTTCTGATATAGATTTTTGGCCCCCAAAGGGCACTGAATTAGCTTTTTTGTATGGTTATATATAGTAGCACAAAATCTATATGCTAGTTTTGAGCAATGGACACAATAATAAGCACTTCTGACTATAAAGAGCTGCAGATCTAAAATTCTTTTCTATACAATAGTTATCCATGATGGTAGACACTCAGAAGAATAAGGTCATACTTAGCTAAGGTTTATGAGTACAATTTCCTATCTAAATGAGAAAGCATTTCCATTTGAAGGCAGGGGTGGTTTTTTTCTCTTACTGTTTTTCCTACTTGTTATGGTAGGCACTCTTTCCTTCAGCTAATGCTTTCAATACATTCACTTACAAATGCAGTTCAGGTCTTCAAAACATCAAAGCCATAATGACACTATCTTTTTGAAGTCTTTTATCAAACTGCTGAGGTTGACCTATTTAATTGTGCAGCCTAAGATGATCTGGATTGACTAGAAGAACATATCTATGCTTTTAGGGATTTTATTTGTGCACCGTAACAGTTTACATAAGGTCAGATTCTTAGCAGGGTAAACTAGTATTGCTCAGTTAAATCAGAGACAGTTGTCATGGTTCCAATAGCTTGGGATCTATTAATCCTCAAGAGAAGGCAAAAATACTAATTCCATATGGTTTTCCTTGCTGCTTTATTTTGTAGTACTCCAATGCTTTATGCAAAAGGCTATAGTACAGTTCACAAGTGATATTTATGCCCATGATCAGTGCTTATAGAGCTGGTATTAGAAGGTTGCTTCCTGTGATGATCTCTGGCATAAAAGCACTATTGTCTATTATTTTGTAAAATGAAATTTTTATATGATTTTTCTCTGATGGAGTTTATTTATTGGTATGCAGCAGTTTACTGGTTGATTGAAGTGTGAACAGGATTTATACCTGAAACCCATTCAGCATCCCAGAGGGCTGTAGTTACAGTCAAGTCTTATGGTCTACAGTTTGTCATTTCAAATCAAACTTAACTTGAATGTCTGCCAGAGCTTTGATCTCAGCCAAATTATGATTCTCTGGAATCCTTCAGGGATATTTCACGTAGATTAAGCACATCAGAATTCACAAAATGAGAGAAGATTTTATCAGAATTAACAAACCTAATGCTGACTTCTGTGAATGGAACTGAATGCATGAGAATCATCTACTTGAGCTGCTGACAGCAAGAAAATTGATAGCAGTCTATCTTTACAGTTGAGAGCAGAGTCAAATGTCTGATAGATTGGGTATGTTGGCAACATACATCATTGCTCAACGGATTTTTTATTTTTTTTTATATGATTATAACGGTCAAGGAAAGTGCAAGGATTTATAGCTCTTATTCATCAATTCAAATTTTAACCAAGTTCAGCAAAGAATAGAGGATTATCACAACCATCTGATGGCTTTTGAAGCTATGTGAAATGAATAGTTGGTCTTAGAATTCCCAGAGCCCTAAAAACTCGTTAAAAGAGGTTGGACAGATATTCATGGGTTGATACAAGGGAGTCGTTCAAGAGTCTGGAGATGCAAAAATGTTTTGCTGATTTGTCAGATGTAATTGTCTGTAGTGAATTTGTATGCATTTTCCAAAAGATACTAAACAGGTCAGCTACCTTGGAAAGGAACAATAAAAGCTAGGTGTGAATGAGGACTAGCTTAGAGGGACAGAACAAACTTGGATGATAAAAAAATTACCCTTGGCAACTCTACACTTTTGGCTATTGTGAGTAGCAAGAAAAAGAAAAACTTTCCCCACAATAAAGGGTGAAATAGCTTAGAATGACAGTCAGACTTTATAATCCCAAAGTTATGGTTTCAGTCTTGGAAATACTTTTTTGATGTATAACTTCACAAATCTAAATAATCCACTGAGCTTCTAGGGACTAGTTGTGCAAATGAGTTTCAATACATGTATGATTAAGTATGTATTTGACCATTTTTCTTATGTTTTACCTATATGTACATGTATGTATGTATTTTTAACTAAAATACATTCAGCATGGTCTCCCAGTACTTTATTATACAGCATATTCTTCAGGCATTTGTATTTTAAGGTCTGGATATGAATTGAAGGATACAGTATCTTGCTTTTATGTATTGGTCTAACCAGTGTTTGCCGAAGGCATGTTCTCTTACAAATGAAGGGAAATCACGGGTAAACAGTTCCTTAACTTCTAGGAACAGAAGCTGAGTGTGCAGGACCCAAATGAGGTTTATATTGATCTGACAGACCATGAAATCAAACATAGGGACAGAAAATGAAGTGAGGAGGGTAGTCGCTCTGAACTTTGTAGACTACGATTAAATTGTTATTGAGCACTGGAATAGGTTGCTCAGAGAGGTTGTGGAATCTCCATCCTTGGAGATACTCAAAATGTAAGTGGACATAGTCCTGAGCAATTTGGTTTAGTTGATGCTGCTCTGAGCAAGGGAGAGGGGTGGACTAAGCAATTGCTAGAGGTCCCTTCCAACCTCTACTCTTCTATAGCTTTATGGATTGCAATAACTGTGTTTGAACTAAAATTTCCAAGTATTGAACATTAGCATTCTTGGCACTTTAGACAGGGTGATCAGTTACAATTTTTGTCTCTCAGCCTTAGAAGGTCCCATGTTACACTTAACTATGTTCAGGATGTATCCATAGTTCATACAAAAATCTTTCCTAGAGCTTAGATTTTTCAGTGTGAGGATCAATTTTAACAAGTGATGTACTCAGATGCAGATACCAGCACCTCTCAGTGTTGTATCCTAGTGATGAGAAACTTTGCGTCCTATTAGAGACTGCCCTGTGGGCAAGCTGGAACTCTTGCAACAACAGATAAAATTCACTTGGTTGTGTATCTATTTGTGAGTATATTCAGATAAGACATTAAAAGATATATGCAGTCTGACTTCCTGTCCCACAACCCACCTGGGTAGTATTTCTTAACATGGAAATGGCAAGAGCCCACATCCAGTACATGCCAGCTGGGCTACTCTCAATAAATGCTCATATTCTTCTCCATGATGCACAATCATGACAGGACCTCCAGCTTATGTCTGATCTAGCAGTCTGTGTTCTGAGGTCAGAGTATCTCAGACTATAAACTGTCTTTCTGTGTGAGTTGATTTATCATGACAGCCATGCTCTTTAGTCAAGAGAGCACTTGACAGAAGGAGTTACTTTCCAGAGAGTGGGCAGTGTCCTTTTTGCTGCTGCTCTCCTGGGGCTGCATCTCTCCTGGGGCATTCCCAGCTTAGAATCAGAGTGGAGTTTATAGTGGTAAGGAACATGTTTACATTGCAATACTTTATTTTAGTCGTCTTTTCTTCCCAGTGATCTTTCTATAATGATCTGAACAGCGAAGGGTGTGTTGCTGATGCATGGAACAGAGGGAAAATCAAAGGTCAGGGTATCTGCATTTTTTGTCTAGTTAGTGAGGTATATTGGTAACAAGGTAAGTACAGCACCAGCCGGAAGAGAGAGAAGCACTGTAGCTAAACCAAAATCAGTAACAAATTCATAAAAGCCACTTTTTTCTGTTTCAGTTCTTTGTTGTTTAAAGGAAGAACATAAATGGCAGAAGTCAAGACTCCTCTGAGATCTTTAGGAAATCAATGGAAGAAAATGTGGTATGAATTTGGGGGGCAGAGATGTCTCTTCACAATTTAGGAGATGCACTTAGTGATCTAGTAAGAGAGTAATTCCTGCCTTTTGCCATTTCATTCAGACCCTCAAGGCACTTATCTCTATATTTTCCTCCATCTGTATGCAAGCAACTTCAGTTAAGATGAATTGTGAATGATTCTGAAGGCCAAGGATATAATGTAGCCCTCAATTCTGCCGTTTCTGGTGTAGTACATAGCATGATGCTCAGTTTATTTCCACTCTGAAAATTCTGAAACTGCAGCATTCTGACCTCATGCATTGTCTCTCCTAGGGACCTCATTTTGATTGCTTCCCTGATGTTTCAGACAATCTGAGATTTCAGTTTGAAGCAGACAGAGTTTTGAGGTTTTTGTTAAGAAAGCACACTTTTCATCAGAACCCAAAGGACAGATAGAATTTCTTGACTTATTTTTTCTTCTAGATCCAGTGAGTGAACAGAAATTAATTTCTTGTGAGACTGTTGATTCCTGAATATTGAGTATTGGTGCTGAGAAACATTTTGGAGTTTTCTACTTCGACAGCTAGCTTCTGAGGACCCCTGTTTGTGCACTAGAAAAATCTTCATATTCATATTGTACTGGATGACTGTGGCTTGCAGTATCTCATGTCCAGTTGGATCCATCATACAGTACTGTATCACTGCTGCTGACTTGTCAGCTCAGTAGAACATTAGATGTTCTGTCCAGTCTTGATTCAGTAGTATATGTCAGTGGATGGCTTTCTACTTTATTACTTTGGAGAGCCAAAATTCAGTTGTTCTTTGGTTGCTTGGTAAATCTTTTTATCCAAGATACCATTAATAATAGCTAAAGTCAAACTTAATTGAGTGTATTCCCTGTTGAATGTCTGTTAAAGATAAAAGGTGCAGAGGACGTTTTCATTTTGTAAAGGAGAGAATTGAGCAGGTTATCTACAGTCCTTTTTCCTTTATTTCTCCACACCTTTAGATTTTTCAAGTGCAGGAGCCAAGCTTGGTTCACAGATGGGCAGTGTAGGAGGTCAGAGATGGGTTTTAGTTTTCTGCATGCTTTATTCTATTTGGAAACTTCTGTGAGGAGTTTTTGTTTGTTTCTTTCCAACCATAAGAGACTGAGCTGACCAGACAGTTCATTAAATTACTCCAAAAGAGTGAAGTTTTGCAGTCAGTTCCCAGATGGCTGTGAATGTCACATGTCACAATCATTCAGGATGTTTCTTTTTGCTGATATGTTTGTATTCTTATTATGACTTTTTTTAATAACTAGCATAGTAGCCACTAATCGATGGGGTTTTTATGTAATATCCAAATAAAGCACAGATGTGTTTTAATCCCATTTGTAAGGATATGGACTGAAAGGTTTAATCAACATGCAGAAGATCACAAAGGAAATTAGTACCAAAACCTGAAAGGTAACCTAGACTTTAGTCTAAAGACTCCAAGCACAACATCACTTCAGCCTCTCTCATGTAATTATGCGGTGGGGGAGACATTCCAGAAGGACACCAGATTCTTCTTGAAGGATTATAAACGTAAATCACATTCTGAATAAGACTAGTTAAGCATGTATGAGATTTTGCTAAGTCATCATCCCTTTGCATATCCCTAAATCTCTACAACAAATTATTGAGCAGAGAGCTTTCCCAAAATATTTGTGTGAAATTCCAGGCTCTGTAGAAGCCAGGAAAAAATTTCATCCTGTTCCTAGCACACAGAAGTGAAAGTATCAATATATATAAAATAATTGATAAAGGTTTTAATCCTCTTCACCTGCATAAGTTTGACCGTAATGTTAGCTTCATGAGTGACAGAATATGGCTGGTGGCTCCAGACAGTGATGATACATTTATTTCAAGTCACAAGAGCCGAGAAACTGCAAGTCCAAAACCCCAGTGGGATACTCTTTCATCCTAACTACTTGTGCAGTGTCTCTCTTCAGGTACTAGTGACCTTGGTTCTCCCATTGCGGCCTCTCTAGCTGACAGCAGCAAGCCACATAGTTTATATAAAAAATTGTAACAAAAAAAAAAAAAAAAAGTGTGTGTGTGTGTGAGAGAGAGAGGGGACGACAGAAGAAATCTGTTTC
>JAVJGI010000036.1:15608819-15686952 GCA_035590275.1 Ibycter americanus
AAGTTTTTTTTAAGGAATGCAATTGTTTTGTAGATTGAGACATAAGATGCTACACTAGTGATACAATTCAATGGACAACGAACTTTAGGATGAGAAAAAACTAAAGCAAATTAGTGCTGATGACAGTAACACTTCAGCTGAGCCCAGTGCTTCATGAGTCATCTGAAGTTTTGCTTTAACCAATGTCTTAAATCTAGGGGAAACTATAGTAAGGACATTCAGTGATTCAAATTCACTGTAAGTACTGTTGGCTAAATGCTGGGTTTTGGACAATTTTCTGGTTTACGTAAAGCTAGCAAAAATTCTATCAAAAACTTTTCTCCTCATGAAAAAAAAGGCAAATTGTTTTCTAGCAGAGCATAAAAGAGGGATTGCTGTGTTTTCTATTAGAGCCACCAAAACTGTGCACAGAGGATGGTAAATTTTGTTCATGCTGTGCAGAATTTTTGAACCAGATGACAAGTCCAACAGCCTGGATTCTCTGGAAGGTGAGATTTCAGTGGCTCCAAATGAAAATGAAAAAGCAAGATTGAGGGACGCCAAAATGAAAGCCACTTGGATGAGTGACAAACACAAATCAATCAACTTTATTGTGCCCTGTTTCTCCTGTAGAGTTCTGGGGCCAGGAAGGCAGAGTGCATGACAGGTATATCCAAAAATGTCAACAAATGTACTGCCTTCGGCTCTTCTGTGTGTTACCACCCAACGCAAACATTGCCAACAAAGGAATGGCAAGTTTGCATCATTGGTGGCATATTCTGGGAAAGCAAAGGCGTTACCCTGGCACTTCATGCTTAATTTTGATCTGATTGTGCCATATGGTGGCATTTTCATTTTGTAGTTAAACGCAACACTTGTCTCTGCCCGCCTCATCCAGATCCCTTTGTGAAATTTATGGTTGGTGAAGAGGAGATTGGAAATATGAAAGAAGGTGAGGGTGATTAGCAGTGGTCTTAGTTGCACAGTGAATGAAGTACCTGGATGGGATCAACAACTGGAACAGGAGGCTTAGGTGGAAAGGTGCAACGAAAGCAGCAAGTGGTAGAAATTTTGCTAGAGAAACAGGTGGAGATGAGCAGAGTAGGGAAAGGTGGAGTAGCAGAAGGTTGGGTTAGTGGAACATCAAAAGAGACTGAAGAAGGGAAAGTGGGACAACACATTTGTGCCAATAGCTAGCAATGCAAAGGCAGTGCAGAATATAAGCTGTCAGAGAAAAAAGAAAGGACAGATAATACAGCGAAGCATCACCTGAATGTTAGCCCAGCCATGGATACTTCTGTACGGGATTTAGCAAAACTTTTTATTTAGAGGAAGAAGGGGGTGGGGGGGAAAACATCATTATAGTGGCTCTCCAAAGTTGGCTATTTGAAGAACCATACATGGTTTTATTTGTAAAGAGATATTTTACAAGAAGTGAGGAATATTACACTAACATCTGATAAAGAAGCAGCAACCAGTCCCTACCATATAATTATTCTGTGTAAGACCACTAGAAACATGGATGGAAAAGGAGTCACAACAAAAGGAATCATGCAAGGTACAGGTTCCTCACCTATCTGCATGGATCTGTGCTCAGTGAATAAATTACTGAGCACTCAATGAGCTGTTCTTTAAATATATTCTCCTTCAGCCTTCAACACCTTTTTCATTACAGAGCCACATAAAAACAGAGATTAATAGCTACTGCTTCAGTAGGAGGAAGAGATCTCAAATCATATTTTTTTAATTTTTTTTTTACAAAATAATACCGCTTCCCTACTCATTGGACAGCTGCATTTACAGTCAGAATTTTATTCAAAGCAGCATGTGTCAACTTTAAAATTAACAGGAACAAAAGTTCCCAGGAGATCCTTATCATTTAAGGCAGTAGGAATCTCATGAAGAGCATTAGGTTTCATAAACTTTGCACTAATTTCTATAAAAGTCTTGTATAATATGGCTGAAAATATTCTACAGCTCTTGAATTTATGTTGGAAGAATCTCTAGACTATAATTTGGATTTTTCTTTGGATAGCCAGTACAAATTCAGTTATGCTCTGGATCTGGATCAGACTGTTTCTGCCGTTTTTGTTGAAGCAGGGAATAATTTTTAGAGGGGCACATGGGAGTTTTTTACTGTGAGATTTTTGTTGCTGCAAAAACGTGTCCTTTGTACACCTCCTTAGTCTTTCATTTCAGCCATTAGTACAAAGGAACCAATAACTCTGCTGAGTTTCAGCCAGTGTGGTGAATTTAATTTTATGATACTGGACTGTCATTGCATAGTTGCAACACTGTGTAACATTCCATAAAATCAAGCAGTCTATTAGCTTCTAGAAATGAAAGAGCTTAGCTTTTCTTCATTCTCCCTTTTTTTCCCCACTTTGTACAAAGTGATAATATAAATCACGTTTTGTACATATTTCAGGAATGCATGTTTGTTCTCCTGTGATGCTAAATAAATCTCTAAATTTAAACTGTCCCTAAAATATTTTGGGTTTTTTGCTTCTCTGTAGCATATACACTTAAATAGCCCTGTGGCGTGGGCAAATAATCTTTTCGTTATGTGATGAATCTGCAGGCCCTTCACAACAAAAGATCTCCTAAAGCAGCAGGGCCAATCCTTTAAGTTGAGAAACAGTATATCAATAAAGGTCAGTGTGACAATGTGATTTATTGAAATACTGTGCTGCTCCTAGCAGTTAGTATTTTATATTATATGATACACGGCAGGTATTTTTATTCGCATTTGGGTTCCCCACTGAAACCTTGTTCAACCTGTTTTATTATTTATTGTTGCCTTTTAGAGATGAAAGAAACCAATTTATTCAGCTTTCATAACCATTCCTAACAGGTACAAAGAGGTTAAGGACTAACAGGAAAAATCAATTGGTTAATAAAATAGTTAATTGACTAAATGCTTCTTCTAAGAGGCCATGAATGTAGACTGTGCAGAACCAAAGGAGGTTGGTTTAATTATAATGGGATCTCACTGCATAAAAGCCTTCTCTGCAGATAACGTTTTCAAACTTGTGTGTACTTGTTCCTATTTTTTTATAGTTTACATATGCATCAAATCGGTACCATAATTAAATCTTTTCACAGTTGTTAGTATCTACTTTTTCCTTTTATGGTTGTGGCAGATTGCAAAATTACAATGAAAGCATATCTAAACATTGAAAGATCGGTCAACATGTTCATTATAGATCTGGAAAGGTTTTTAAGGTAAATGTGTAAAACACTGATGAACAAATACCTCCCAATTCTGTCTCATTCTGCTGGACTGTCTGGCAGGTTTTTTCAGTTGGTTTTATGGTGCTATTACTTCTGAAATCCAGGATTTTTAAAAGGCACAGGGAGGTGGAGAGTGACTCCCTTTAACCACTCTGAAATCCTAGCGGAAGAACATCCAAAATTAGTTTCAGGCACAGTAATGCTAGCCACTGAACGCCTTTCAGAAAAATACTGAATGTCTTCAACTCACTTTGATGTAATATAGTCATCACTCTATGGGAGCCTCCTAAGCATCTGAGCTCCCAATATTTTCATGGTATGTTTAGTGTTATAAGCACATTTTAAAAAGAGATGTTTAATGGACACCATTAAAACCTTGAAACATACTTGTCAGTAGGTAAATTCACCTTTTGTGCAAACATTATACTACAGCTCTCCAGTACTGTAAATGCAAGTAAGAATTTTTTTTTTGTTTAAATTCAGGTTGCTTGTAAGTTTCCTTGTCACATTGCACCAAAGAGGCCAAGGCATGTAATATAGAATCTGTGTAATAACCTTGCCTTGGCTAACCCTCCCCAGTCGTCATCTCTGGAATCAGGAGTCTGCTAGTTCTCAAAACATTTCAGTGGTGAGTGATGAGGTTGCCTGACTGACTGAGAGGAAAAGTACATGATGAGGCATATCAGGTTGTAGAGGATTTGGGGCTAATGAATAATGATAGTAATTGAGGTGGTATTCAAATGATGTGTACACAGGTAATAGAACAAGAGGATTCCTGATTGATTAACAGGATACTTTGGTGGTGACAGAAAAGAATGTTTTGAAATATATTTGTATCTGGATACGCCCAAACTATGTACGTTTTTCATCCTTATTACTAACCCTGGTTTTCCCGCCATGGTGTTATAGCCCATTCTTTCATGCAGGTTTTCCTGTATCCTCAAATTTCCTGGGGCATAGATTACTTTCATTGTCTGAAAACCAGAAAAACCTACTGGTGGAGTGTTTGGGATACTCAAGCAGTTTAACATCTAGTATTGTCAGCACCTCTGTTACCCTCACAAACCATGGCAAAACCAGGGAAGCAGCAGCTGAGCCATCTCTTGGTCTCTTCCTTGTAACCAACATCATGGCTGGGATTCAGAATGGAGGCTGATGTTCACAGCTGCTGGGCATCATCTGTTTTTATTGACACCAGTGGAAATGTAATGCTCAGCCCTGGTAGTACTGGTAACAAATGTTTCTGTGCCTCCCTTTATTTGACATTTAATTTCCAAATATCGACGTTGTTGTTCCCTTTATAAATAAAATGCCTCTTGAGGGCAAATATCCTTTATTCCATCCCAAAGACAATGGGTCTGCTTTTACCTAATGTCACAGTTATCCAGCTCAGTTACACATAATGGCACTTCACAGCTCCCTACCTCCCCACTGCACTTACCAAGGTGTCTCTAGTTCACTGAGTCTGTCAACAAGCTCTACATTTAATTGAAATACATTTTAAAAAAATCTTGTGATTTCAAGAATGTAAGTTCTGCTGATGTTGCTTAGTGTTTCATTTGCCTGACTCCCAACAAGTACAATATGTTGATAAAGGACATGGTGTGAACAGCAAGTCTTTCTCATTGACCTTCACTGTTGCCTCATATTGACATTCAGGCAGGAGAGATATTCAAACAGTTAAGGTTAAAAGAAAGGGGACTTTGATTAACAGCAAAGTAATGCATCGAAATTCCAAATTATGTAGGAGTCTGTTCAGGCTACAGTGTGTCTTGTTTGTTTTTAATTTTAGATTCAATGTCAATCCAAGATTTTAACTGTCTGGTTACAGTTCTTTATCCGTGTAATTCTCTAATGTAATTGTGATATAATCCTCAATTTTATTAAGAGCAAAGTTTAAAAAAGTCAATATGTTATTCAGAACATTACCTTCACTGGCAGTTTAAGCTAGTATAATGGCCTGGGAACTGCTTTTCTGAGGAGAAAGTATATATTTGCTTCTGCTGTAGGGGGCACCTTCAGTATTGAAAGGTGAAGTAAACACTAGCGTTGAACCATCACCAAAGCTCCTGAGTCAGAACCCTCCATGACGAATTTGATGAATTCTGGTTTGAATGGATGCTAGACAGGAGCTGAATTGGATTGCTGCTTCAGACTATGGAGGACTTGAACTGTACATCCTGACCATATGATCTTCTCTAACACCACTAAGCACTGAAATCCCAGATTTTGGTGATTTTGTATAGGTCAGTGCTTTTTGGTGTATTGTAAACCTCTATTTCAACTAACAGCAATCTAGAACTTTAACATATGAAGACTTGAAAAGTTGTGTAGATGTGGCATTCAGGGACATAGTTTAGTGGTGGACTTGGCAGTATTGGGTTAGCAGTTGGACTTGATAAGCTTAAGGGTCTTTTCCAACCTAAATGATTCTGTGATTCATTTGCACAGCTGTAAAGGTGGATCTGTGCTAGAATGTCATGCTCTGCATTGTAATGGATGAAGGCTGGGCGTACATTTCCTTCTGCTGTGGGAGTGGTTAACTGGCATAGGAGCGGAGAGCGTAGCTGGGGAAGTAACTTTTAAAACCATCATAACAGGATTTGTTAGAGCCTGAATGCCCAGCCATGCAGCTCTGCAATGTTCACCATTGTAGCACCTAATGCTTTTGTGGGTTGCGGTTCCACAATAATGACAAGAAATCAATACTAATTTTCATTTTACCGCTCTAAAAAGCACAGCAAAAAATGGCTGGTAAAAGATTTTCTAAAAAGAACTGTTCACATCTTTCGTTATGAAAATTGAAATCATGACAGGCTCAGCTGGGCATGGTGCTTTGTTGCAGCTCAGCTACCCTGGCCGAAAGGCTGAAAACAGTGCCAGCTTAAGATGTTAAAAGCTAAAATCTTTCTCTTTTCCTGGTGACTTCCTTGTCTGCAAAATACACACACTGACATTCCAGCACATGTTATTGAGAGGGCTGCTTCTCCCATGTTCAATTTTAATCCCAAACAAACAGCTTGAGATTTTTGTTGGATAATTGGGCTTTACCTACATTTTAAACAAAAATCCTTGTCCTTTTATAAACTGCTTGAGTTGGGAGACATGCAGAGCTTTTGCTGAAAGAAATGCATTAATCCTTTTAAGTTTGATAAAAGGTTCTTTTATACTATACTGTATAGTTTCCAGCTGTGGGACCACATTTGTGTAGAATCTCCATTTGTGGGGAAAGACAGACACAGACTCCTCCTAATGGCTTGAAGGAAAGACTAGTAAGGGAAAATAATACACATTTGGACTTAAAACTGAACAAAATTCAGGGGAGGTTTATTGCATTAATTGGAGTTAATGGACATGGTCTGTCCCTTTTCTTTGTACTTCCCCAGTATGCTCCCAGAAACTGTAGGTGATCACCCTTTCTTTGAGGCTGGCATTACAGCAAGTCCAAGACTGAACTCTCTACAAGGATATGCAAGGCCCCAGCATACTCAGTTTTCCTTGTCCTGCTGCTGCGTCTGCTACAGGTATAAGTCCTGTGTCTGACAATGACAGTGTAAGGATTTTAGTAATTTACTGCCAAGCAAGCAAAACAAATGCCTAGTTTGCTTTGTTTCAAACCCCAGCTGGCCTGGATTTTTTTTGGTGCCTCTGATATTTTATTATGACCAGGCTAGTGCTGATCATTGCTGGGCAACATGACACTCAATGTTCTTGACTTACTGTATCCGACACATCAGTAGTGACTACTGTCAAGCCATTTAGACTACTACTGTTCACTCATCAGGTATTATTAATTTTTTATTTCTCTGTCTCTTTTTATGTAGAACATTCCACTTTTACCAACCCAGTGGAGTAAAATATTTTGAACCATCCACTTGGACAAAGCTTTATGTGTAGAGCAGCTACAGTAAGGCACGGTACAGATCTAGGAATAGTTCTCCTTGGAAACCCTTGTATTGTGTATTGAGCTTGTATCTGAGTCCAAACTCAGTCCAATTAAGCCTAGTTCCAGAAAACAATATAAGCAAAACTTTTATGAGTAAGTTCACATCTTGTGGTATGAATTTATCTAGCATAAACAACAAACTCATCATTGTAGCACAAATGGGGAAGGAGATCCCACTTCCACTATTCCTTTGCTTCTGTGTTGTAGAACATTAGGGAGTACATAAAAATGCTCATGAAAAGATCAAACAGATGAAATGCTGGGAAACAATCCTGGCCATAAGGTCTACTCCATCAAACAGAAGCTAAATGTAAGCAGATGGCTGCTGTACCTTGTAAAGAGCTAGTGCAGGCTCTTCTCCATCCTCCTTTTGGTAAATGGGAGTCTTGAAAAAAAGGTGTCTGTGTGTCTAATTGCTTTCATGGTGTTGATTCTGGGCTGATATAGTTTTGTGCAACCTCATAAAAGAAGCACTGTCCAATTTTGTGAATTTATCTGCTGCTCATAGCTAATACAAGGTATCAAAAAAATCTATTCTCAACTGCATCCTGAGCCAGGGGATCATTTCTGAAGGCATGGGTTTAAAACACATCATGTTTCTATGTGTGTTTCTGTGCCATCTCTGCTGTAAAATCTCAGGCTAGCACACACAGAGATGTGCAGTCACATCACATAGTATTACCACCTATAATTCAGTATGGCCAATATAAGACCAGATTTGACAAATTCTCTGAACTGAAGCTTAGTTCAGAGCTGAAGATAAAGTCAGTGTTTTAGTATCTTACAAGTCTGTTATTTTTGACAGTAGCAAACCTATAAGGATATAAATGCATCAAGCATTCTTTTAGGACATCCAGCGGAAGCATTAATGACAAAAAATGTACTCCTAAGAAAATAAGCAAGTCAGTTCAGATGTTGTTATGTGCAAGAGGACTGAAGTCTCCTGACCCAGAAGACTACAGCATATGTAAATTATAGTTTCTATTGACATGAATCCTCTTCTGTTAAGTCTTTGATAGGACACCATGCCACCTTAATATCTTGACAAAGAAAGAAATTTGTTTTTACATTATAGATAACTATGATATAGTTTACACATTCTCTCTAGCCAGTTAAATGGCTCCATAGCCTTATTTATACAAAAAGGAGAGCTGTGACTTCATTAGAAAAATGAACGGACAAGTAAGACACCATTCTTTATAGATTGGTTAGGGGGATGGGTGACACAGTAATTAAACAAAAAAGTTTTGTGGATCAAAAACCATTTCTGATATCCCTTTGGGGAACAGTGCATTTCTCAGAATACCCCAGGAAGCTCCCTACCAACTACCACGTGTATTTTGGAATCTGCTCCTTCTGCTGAACTATATGAAAATGTTCCCAGACAATACAGAAAAAACTCAATTTTTATTTTTTTTTAATGTAGATGTTAATAATGTGAGCACTTCCTGTTAGGAAATATGTAGAAGTAGTATGTACAAAAAAAGTTAGTGTTTAAATGTTTGAGAAAGGCAGGAGAAGCATTAATGACAAGCAGTATCATCATCTACGATGACAGTGTTCAAGAATTGACAGCTTTAAAGAACCCTGCAAGTGGATCTTGCAAAATCTGTATTTTGGGCATCTTCAGATATCCTCAGATGATCTGTGAGCATATAAAAGGTGTCATTCCATTTATAAGGTGAAATTTCATGGAAATATTTCTGAGGTGTCTCATCATACATTAAAAACAAATGAAGCAAGAATATTCATAGAGACTATTTTATAAATACCTCAAGCTCATCAGAACTCCATGGGATCCACCTAACACAGACATGGCCTTTTGCCTTTATGAGAAACGTCCTTTCTCCATAGATATTAATCATGCTGACTTACATTTTTGGAGTGTTAAATCCAGCCCGCCGTAACATCACAAATAAATTTAGTCCTTGAAGGTGATACTAACAGACTGCTGGCCTTATCATTTAGATTGCAATGTTCTAGCTACAGCTAGTTTGAACGTTTTCCCTTTATATTTTTTCAGTTGAACATGTGACTTAGGCAAAATAAAATTAAAAAATATGCATGAAACAGTCCATTTTGTCAAAATGTGATCCATGAGGGAACCTGAATGAATTTCAAAAGCAATAAGCTAGCTTGGTATTAAAGGGGTTTTAATTATTAAAACCTTGAGGGATGTACATTTTTGCACCATTCATTGAACTGTGGGTGCAATTTATTTAATAGGCACACATTTTACTGGGCAACTTATGCCACCAGAAAAGGATTTCAAGCCTCAGCCAAGTGCAAAATATATCCCAAGGTATCTGTGTTGCCTAGTAAAACTAGGAGATTTAAACAGTCAAGATACAAGCCGACTGAAAGCACCTACCACTAATATAAAACTATGCAGTTCTAAAATGATGCTGACAACGCTCACAAACCTTTAAATAGCCATTTCCAAGCTGGCAGGTCTAAATTGCAGGAAAACAAAGTAATCACTCAAGGAATTCTTTGCAAATTAAACCAGTTCCTTGTTGTTGCTTTGTGTGTTTCACAAACAATAATACAGTCTCAGAAGCCATTTTCCTATTTCCTTTTGTATCAAGTACTTTTTCTGTAAGAGTAAATACTCTGTCAATAATGAAAAGAAATTGTTGGTAGATAATGCTAAGCACAAGCAAGAACCATACATTTTAAAGCAGATTTAAGAAATACGTGATATATCTGTGTGTATCTTATTTTTATGTAAAATAAGAAGAGAAGTTACTTGCTCTTATATCAGTTCCGGCCCACTGTAGTGTCTCAAGATGCTTTTGCTGAATTTGTATTTGTGTAAAAGCATAGTTCAAGGTTAGTACACAATGTGAGGTACTAAGTATTGTTACAAAGGACCTAGGTTTTGTGCTGCCTCTCCACAAAGGATGACATACAGAGGAGCCTCTTCAAAATGGAGAGAGAAGAGTCCCCTGAATAAAAATACCCCTGCAGATGCTTATTCAACCTGGCATATATTTGTGGCAATTATAAAAATAAAACCAAACTCGGATACTTGTCTGCAAGAAAAGAAACGCTTACAACATTGTAATTTATTATATGAATTAGAAGTTTGTAGAAAGTCATAACACAGCATGAAATTAGATTGCAGAGTGAGTGCAAAATTCAAGTCTGAAAAACTCAAGAGCTCTTCAGATGTTCATCTGGCAAAGAGGCTGAGCCCTGGCGCAAAGTGCATCATGGCAACTGCCTGTGCCTGAAAGTAGAAGCCATCCTCACACAAAGTATCAGTGCTTCTTGGACCTCACCAGTGACATTTCCTTGGCGAAGCCATTGATTATATCACTAGTCTTAGTGCTGGAATGTTGCTGCTACACCCACACAACTGTAGACCTGCTGGTGTCTTCCTGCAGGCCAGGATTCCACTCCTGATATAAAGGAGTGAAAGTATTACTGGAATACTACACAAATGTTTTAGTATTTGAATATTTTTGTAATATTCCTGTGAAGAACAGGCATTATTCATCTTACCCATGTACTTTGCTACTGAGGTAAAAGAGCAAATTTCTCTTCAGGGATAGAAAAACAGAAGCTGTGAGGTGCTGATGTCAGAGCCTTCCTGCATAGATACAAATCACTGCAAATAAAGCTGGCAATACGGTCTTAGTGTTGTATGGCAGGCCTGACTGAACCTGTAGCAGTATTACTTTTCAGAGGTTCGAGACAATTTTTTTAGGTACTACCAGAACCAACATCCACTTGTAGCTGTGGAAACAAAGACCCTCCAGAAAAGAATCAAATCTACGGTACTCTGATAGCACTTTGTGGCCTTTGAGCTCTGCTTCCTGAAGCCAAATGGCAAATGGCTAGGCAGTGGCTGCAATGAAAGGGTTTGCTGGGTATTAGTTCTGCCTTGAAAGGCCTATTTCTACTTCTTCCTTTCCAGAGCTCCTCAACATTTTATTTTAAAACAAAACTACTTTGTGTGAATAACTGGTTAGATCGCTGGTTATGCATATTAATACAGTCACCATTAAAATTACAAAGTTAAAAAAAAAGTGTATCTGCACAAACATTTTCTAGGCTTCCATTTTCTGCTTAAATCCTGAAAATCATTCCAATACTAGCAAAATCTGTATATTGTTACAATTGGCAATTTTCAAATAATCCAAAGCTAAAGTCAGAGGTAAAGGGCATATCCAAGATCTTCATTGAACAAAAGAGTGTTCTAGCATTGTAGCATATTGAAAGATCTCATACATGCGCTGGTAGCCGCCTGGTCCAGTTGTGTGAATAGCTGAAATAAAACTGTTTGTATGAAATGTTAAACTAGGATCAGCTGTGCTGGAGCACTGTCTGCCAAGGTTAAAATTACTGGAATAGTAAGTAGGAAATGAAGAGAAAGTCTTGTATCAGCTGATGTATCCTGAGAATATTTAAGGGTCTCTACCTTTCAGAGGCCAGCTCTACTATGTTCTAATGGTTATAAACAAATGATCTGAGCTGAAACACCTATGTGCAAATAATTAGTGAATAAAGTGAAATATATGTTAGCTGTCTAGAAGCTGTACTTTGTGAAGCCTCACAAAATAATGAGCATCCAGTTTCTAACAAAGAGAGAGACATACGTATATACACATATGTATATACTGTTTACCATTGTAATTCACTGACACCTTGCTTATTTAAAGTACCAGATAAAAAGCCAGGCATGTGGCATAATTTGGTAACCTTCTCTGAGCTAATGTTTCAGAATATCAGGTGTTCAATTCTTGTACTAAGAAAAGGATAAAATATTCTGGGGGCTGCATTATTTTTAAACATAGTGTGTGGCTGGGCACCCACCCAGTTTAACTGCATTAGTTGTCAACAATAATGTCATGATGACTCTCTGTTTTATTCTCTCTTTTGCATTCCTGGCTGTGCTCAAAAGACTTTTTGTCAGAAAGCTCACCTTCCCAGGAAGATGAGAAACAGAGGAGAGGAAGTAGGGGAGCCATTTTATGACATGGCCTTCAGCCCTTTACTTTTGAAAGGATTCTTCCTGCAATTTACGTTGGTTTGCATTAGAAGTATGTTTCAATTCTGCCCTTGAGATGTGGTGCAAGTACTGATGATAGCATATATTCATCTCTGGCAAGCGTGAGGGATGACAATTTATTAAAACTAATTTCCAATGTCACATCCAAATCTCTTCCCATTCATTCAGCAAAATATGTAGTAGTTTAAGATAAGTACCAATACAAAAACCCTTTTAGCATTATTGCTCTTTTCGCTAGGGGGACACCATAATGAAACAAATGGATTTTTAAAGATGTACATGACAAAGAGTACTGTAGCATTGGTGGGATAGCCTGAAAATAAATGTTTTATTTGTTGGCAAATCACAGTTCTGCCAAAGTTTAACAGTTAAGGGACAGTTTCTTAAGTTAATAATACCAACTAATTGCATCAGCTGCTCTCTATTGAATAACTTTTTGTGATACAAAAAGATTTACTAATAGGGCTCGAGGCAACATTTTCTGTTAATATTGAGTTTAGCATATCTGTACTGCATATGTTGCAGTAGGTATATAGCTTGTTTATCTTTGAGCTAGGATCCCTATAGCTGACCTAACGAGAACACAGACCTTAGGCCAGGAAGGCTGTTCAAGTATGTTCCTAAATCCTCACACAGGTTTCACAATGCACACCAAATTCTCTGCTGGCACTGCTAAACTGTGATTGACCCCCAGACTCTAGAATTTAAAACTATCATCTCAGGTATGTATATATTATGATACAGTAAATTTCATTCTACAATGCAGGAGTGACTGTCAACCATTAGAGAAACTATATGCTTGGAAGGTTTTTTCAGTGGAGATCATGTGCTGGAAAGAAATTTGTTTTATTGCTGCCAGTAGTTAAAAATCTGTCATCAGTTTGAAAGGGTCAGAAATACGCTTCTGAGAGAATATAGTTCTTCAGATGATGCCAAAAGAACAATTTTAAACCTTTTTGATAAAGACACTTGCAGAAACCTGTGCAGATGATAGTAGCAGTGATGATAAACTGGCATGAGAATTTTTTTTCTTATATGGTGACATATTGCATTTTTATATATACAGGGGATACAATTTCACATGATCCATTTGGCCATCTTCATTAACAACCTAGTATGGCAATGGAAAAGTGAAACACTGAAAATATGTAATGAAAGATAAAACGGTAGGTGACTCCTGATAAGCATATCATAGCTCATCCATCTTGGGCAAACCTGAGTTTATGAACTTTTCTTCAGTAGCAGGCATAAGTGCTCTGACTACTAATAACAGAAGCTGAGTCCAGTTGCTCCCTCCACAGAAGATATATAATTCAAAATTATCTGAACCAATGGACCTGCTTCATATTGCATTCATTTTCAAAACCACTTTTTGAAAAGCCACATCCTGAACCTGAACATTATCATCTTCAGCCACTAATCGCCATTTCAAAAGCTCCTAGCTGAAGAGCACAGGACCATCAATATAATTATTGTATATATATTTCTATTGACACTCTACAGCCTTTTTTCAGCAAGTGGATTTAAGCTAAGTGGATATTGTCAAGGTTGTTGCCTCTTTTGGTTACTGAGAGGTGTGTAATGGTTCTTCTCAAATGAGAACAAAAGAACAATCTCCTTAGTCTCTTGTCCTTCTAAAGGGATATATATACCTACATACATTTTTTTAAGTCGCTGTTCTTGCTGGAGATATAATTAACATGTCACTGAACTGTCCTTGGTGTGTCCCTTGAACTTACAATGCGTCACATGAGATAAACTTAAAGTGTCACCCGAATGATTGTGAGGCTGTATCGTGTGACATTTTAAATTGAGAAGGCTGGATATGCGTGACTGATTTTTTTTTTTCCTTTGGAAGAAGAAACAAAAATCAATTTACAAGCAGCAAATATTTTCCTTCATGGTGAGGACACCTCTGGCCTTAATTGGGCAGCTGGCCAGACAGCAGCTACTAGCTGAGATTTATAGCTGCACTTTAATTTCCTTGAGTAGCATGCACACAGATTTTCCTGTATGAGCACAGATTCTGTTCCTGGGGAACTACGGTTTAGTTAATTGGGCATGGCATTCAGAGGCGGGAGAGCTGGTCTTAGTTCTGATTCTGAGACTAACTGTCACTTCAGGAAAGGCGCTTTGTGTTTGAGTGTCTGAACTAGACACAGTAATATCAATGTTCTTTACCTATAAATGAGCAATTAAAAAGTATTAACATCAAATAACTGTGGCCAGTAATTTCAATGTAGATGTATCATTCTCTGAATATAATTATTATCCCAATGTCAGACTGCATCTTCTCTTTTCATTGACTTTGTCATTTTCTAGCTGTATTTGGAGGTTCTGACTCAGCTTCTGTTAAACTCAATTTTCAAGTAGATCTGTACAGTAAACCTTGTAACACTTTGAAGACATTCTGGTCTTGGCTGTGATTTGGAGAGCTAGGCAGATGCATTTTCTGCTAGGGCAGATCACAGTATAGGATTAGGGCCATACTTTGTACTGCTCACACAGTGCATTGGAAAACGATGCTACCTCAAACAATGAAACAGTTGTGGTACGAAAGAGGCTCTGTAGGGGTTTTATTGTCTGCTTAACTGCAGAGATTAATATGTTCAAATACTGCTGGTCTTTTTATGGCAAGATGCAAAAAACCCCCATCATTAGAACAGAAATAAATATTCAGTGGGAATTTTACTTAGAAGAAAGAATTTAATTAGTTAACAATTTTGATGCCAGAATAAAGGACAAAGTGTAAACTGAAGATAGGAGAAAAATTCCATCCCCCCTGTGGCTTATGTTTTTAAGAAGATTTTGTTTGTTTAAATCCTATTTCATTTTCCTCTGTGTCTTATGACACAAGATTTTGCTGTAGGTCAAAGCCAGTGAATAGTGCTTACAGCTTAAGAAACAAGAAAATCAAAGACATAATCATTTATTAGACCCTTTTAGTGGCATTTCTTATTTGGCTGTTTGCTCTGCTTGCATTCACCATTGTTGTGAGCTTAGTCTTTGTTTTGGGAAGGACTCATTTGCTTCCTTGGGGTTTCTTTATGCCCTTTTAATACACTGGATTTCTTGACAGTGGAAAAAAATTTCTCTTGACCACACTATGTACACTGTCTTTTAAAGAAACTGCAATTTTAACAGGTAGTGAGTATGTTTGCTTTATCCCTTTGCTGTAAACCAAGAGCATCTCAAAATATCATCTTTGCAAAGCTATTCGAAATCTGAAATGGCAATATTTGGCTTAACTTACAATATTTCACCACTTGTTGTGTATCAGTCACCTTCTGGATACTGCTAGAAGAATCCAATAGAAAGCGGTGTTGCAAGATGATGCTTAGCATCTCCGCTAGTGTTTGCCTAGAGATAATCAAAACTGGCTGATTTAATTCTCCTGGCCTGATATCATTGCAAAACACGGTCTTTACTAATGAGGGCTGGTTAAACATTTTCCCCAAAACTATTTGTAATAAGTTTGATTTTCTGATACTGATTTGTGTCTGAAAGCTTCCCAACTTCTATATAAGATAAATTATTTTCCATGGGTAAACAGGACTAAATAGTCACCCAGATTTGCTTTTTGAAGTACTTTTTTCCATTGAGTTGTGATATTATTTTTTTTTTACTTCATTGGGAGGAATAAAACCCCCTAATTTCTATTGAAATTCAAACCTTTTAAACATAATGGATCTGATTTCATGTCAGTGGTTTACAAGAGATAACTGGGTTATCAGTTATCTTTTTGCCAAGATAAAGGCTGTGCTTTAAGAGCTCTGATGAATGTGGGGCATAACCAATAGCATTGGAATAATAATACTGGGGAAATTTCAGGTAAGAAATAAAAATGGTTTCATGAGAATCTCAGGAGAAAACTTGCAAAATGTTGATAACGACTGTTGATAGAAACCCTTACACTCATTTCGTTTGTTGTTGCCCTGTTTACAAAGTTTTAAGTTAGATGATGAAATCTAATGAATTCCCATTAACTAACTCAATGAGAGGATTTCACACATGATTTATTGGGGAAAATGAGAGAAGAGAGTGAATAGGACTGGTGTGGGAGAGCTGTCCCATAGGTTGCAGGTTTTTTCCTACACACTGAGCAGTGAAGCCACAAAGAAGTGATCCAGTGCCAAAATTAATACAGCTGTTACAAAGGCTAGCTCCCTTGGTCACGAAATGTTCTTTGCAGAGATTTAGCAGGTGCTTGCATGATTCAAACCTTCCCTGAACTGTGCGCACTGCAAAAAGTTTATCTATACAATACTTTTGTTTTATTATTTAAAATATGACTTGCCAGGAACTGCAATCCAGTGTTTTCATTGTAATTGTATTTTTCTAAACTCATATGCCTCATTGAAAATTAAGTGAAACTAGAATAAACGGCTTTGTCAACTCCACAATCCTTAAGTAAGTTTAATGCTCACTACTACCATTGGTATTCAATATCACTAGATATTTTACCTTGAATAATCACTGATGGACATTGATTTTGTCTTTGCTCTTCACAGCACAGCAAAATTAATGTGAAAGTCAGAGTTAAATGAGTCCCAGTGGTGTCCTCCACTCTGCTGAGAGTACGTTTCAGATACTGAAGAACTGGCAACCGGCTCAAACCTACAGTATCTTGTATTGCAACAATTAATGGATATGAATAGTCCTTACAGGGGGGAATTGGGTTACCTTTACATCAACTTTAGAGGTTAGACTCCTGAAGCAGACAATGAGGTTAATGTATAGTACTTTATGAACTGATTAAGTCTCTTTAAATTCAATTTAAAACTTTAGTTCTTTTCCTTTCTGAAAATTATTGTCACTTGTAAAGTATTAACAACAGGAATTTAAATTATTATAAACTTAAGTGTCAGAAAAATATTATGTGCTAAATAGATTTTTTCTAATATTAATGAAGGGGTTGGCAGAGCAATACTTGCTTCTATATTTTTCCTTCTAAGTCTAGAATGTGTTCGCAGGCTTCATTTAGGTCATAATCACATAAGCACAAAATCCGTGGTGGCTGTGAGACCAAGGTTAGGCATGTGGATATGGCAGCTAAATGCATTATGAAAAATAAACATGTAACTGAGGGAAGCATCTGGTTAACAGCTTTGAAGTCAAAGTCATGGCATATATACGCTATGGGACAAATTTCTGCTTTGCTTCTCTGCTCTAGTGGTGGATGGATTGGCATTATATCAACTGCAGGAGGTTTCCTGAGAACAGACCAAAATGCCTCAGGGGAACCAGAGGGCAGCAA
This sequence comes from Ibycter americanus, assembly GCA_035590275.1. Taxonomy (NCBI): domain Eukaryota; kingdom Metazoa; phylum Chordata; class Aves; order Falconiformes; family Falconidae; genus Ibycter; species Ibycter americanus. Next base: position 15,626,253 of record JAVJGI010000036.1, read on the forward strand.
TCCTTGTAGCACTCTTTACAGCTGCTTTGTAAAGAGCATGTGTTGTCAGATGCTAATTAATATTCAGGGATAAGTACAGAGGGGTGCACATGTGAAAAGCAGCCATTCTGCCTCATGTCTACACAGATACTCTAGGGAGTGGTGAAAAGAGTAGGCAGGCTGCTTAGGACTGATTCTCAGTATTGTGAGCTACAACAGATGAAAAATTATAAATCAGCTCTCCAAAGATCGTGAGATGTAAAAAGAAGAAAGAGAATGTTTTTAGATTTTAAAACCCCTCTCTACTTTGTCAGCATATCAAAATACGTGGAAATTTCAACCCAACCAACTGATTTTTAGGGCATACAAAACAGGCATTTCAGAGAATCACAGAATCATTTAGGTTGGAGAAAACCTTTGAGATCATCAGCTCCAACCATTAACCCAGGACTGCCAAGTCCATCACTAAACCATGTCCCTAAGCACTGCAGCTATGCATTTTTAAACACTTCAAGGGATGGTGATTCCACCACCTCCCTAGGCAGCCTGTTCCAATGCTTGACCACCCTTGCCACGATGAAGTTTTTCTTAATATCCAGTCTAAACCTCTCCTGGTGCAACTTGAGGCCGTTTCCTCTTGTCCTGTCACTTGTTACCTGCGAAAAGAGACCGACCCCCATCTGCCTGCAGCTCCTTTCAGGTAGTTGTAGAGAGCAGTAGGGTCCCCCTGAATCTCCTCTTCTCCAGACTAAACAACCCCAGTTCCCTCAGCTGCTCTCATAGGACTTGTGCTCTAGACCCTTCACCAGCCTCACTGCCTGTCTGGACACACTCCAGCACCTCTAGATCCCTCCTGAAGTGAAGGGCCCACACCTGTACATAGTGTTTGAGGTGTGGCCTCATCAGTGCTGAGTACAGGGGGACAATCGCTTCCCTTATCCTGCTGGCCACCCTGGTTTGGATACAAGCCAGGATGCTGTTGGCCTTCTTGCCCACCCAGGCACACTGCTGGCTCATGTTCAGCAGCCGTCAACCAGCACCCCCAGGTCTTTTTCTGCTGGACAGCTTTCCAGCCACTCTTCGCCAAGCCTGTAGCTTTGTGTGGAGTTGTTGTGACTGCAGTGCAGAACCCAGCACTTCTCCTTGTTGAACCTCATACAAATTGGCCTCAGCCCATCGGTCCAGCCTACGCAGATCCCTCTGCAGACCCCTCCTGCCTTCGAGCAGATTAACACTGCCACCCAGCTTGGTGTCATCTGCAAACTTACTGAGGGTGCACTCGATCCCCTTGTCCAGATCATTGATATTGAACAGCACTGGCCGCAATACTGAGCCCTGGAGAACAAGTCTGACAGTGCCAAGCTTTCTGACTTTACAGTCTACACAGCAAAACCTGCAGTGGGAAGAGAAGTTACTTGGACCTAGGAAGAAAACAATAGAAATGAAAAAAAGAAAGGTAGGAAAGAAAGGTTACAGGGATTGGTACTGCAACTCTTGCAGTAGGTAGTCTCTGATTCTGCTTTTCCTGGCTTTGTGGTGCTCAGGCATTTTCTTTGCTACTATCAAAGGACCAGGCCTTATACAAAAGCAGTGGCTCAGGATGGAGTGAAGATTCTTGCAAGGACTTTTATCCAGCACAGAAGGCAGCCTTCGTTCTGAGAGGGAAACTTCTTCTGCAGGAAAAATTCAATTCAGTGAAAGAATCCAGAGGTATTTTCAGGTTCAGACACGTTTTTGTAGCCTTGATTAAAAAGTTTATTGAAATCCTGATCCTAAGAGATCAGTGCATTTCAGTGTGAGAGCATCAAGACACACCAATGCAGAAAACATCCTGCTTGCAGGAAGCACAGTGAGCATTAAAAAGAATGCATGGGATATAAACTGTGGTTTCAAACTCTAGTTGTTGTTCTTGACAACCTCGTACTTTGGCAGAAACTAATACAAGGGGACAAGATATTTCTGTCACTGATTTCTGCCTGCTGCCTGCACAGAAAAGGGAGAACTCAGCATAGCACCATAGCTTTCAAAGTTACACCGAATCTCTCTCTTTTTTTACTTTTTTTTTTTTTTTTAAGTTTTCAAACTTCTCTACAAGTAAATGATTGGAAAGTTAGTGATATGTGCAAAGAACATTTTTTCAATTAGCAATGCCCATTAGCTGAATGAGTATGAAAGGCTGGTATTTTTCCCCCTGAATTAGCAGGTACACATATGGAATTTGGGCTATAAATCATTACTTAATAATTCACTAGAAAATAAATATGACATAAAAGATAATTAGAGATTTGTACCACTTGCCTTCACCTTAATTATGAATGAAGGATATTTGGCATTGTCTGCAGGACTGTTAAATTTTGTTATATTGAGATGGGTCTGGAAAAGGAAGATACAGCACAATCATTTTACGAAAGAATATAGCTTCTGGCAGAGTGGGTCTTGTACATCATTGCAGGATAGGTATCCAACAGTTATGATCTTAAAATCTAAATGCAATGTGCTGGAACAAGAATGGTGAACAGGTTTGTTTTGCTATTTCAGTAATGACCTGTTGCCTGGCTCACAGAAACACATATGCCAGCCAATTTCATTGGAACAAAATTAATATTATCTCTCTGTGCTGTAATAATAGTTAACTTTGGCAGGGCAGAAACAGTTAGATATACTTTCCTGTTCTAGGATTTGCTGGAGATACCTGGACATGTAGTGTATACTAATCATTTAAATTCACAGTGGATTTGAATACTCTGCTGTAACATAAACAACCACAGTATGAAATACAGCTTTCTTCCTTGCCTAGGCTTTGCAAACTTGAAAACAAGGGACAGATTTTCAGTCCTGCTGTGCTCCCTTTGTTGCTATTAAGCAGCCACATAAGAATTCCCCTTTTATAGCCAAGGCTGTATATAAAAAGTGTACTACACTTTTTCTGTTGATGATCACATCCTCTCCCAGCTTAGGAGATATACAGGACACATGTTAAAAAGCCCAACAAGCATATTGTACCTCAGCATACACTAATGATGGAATGACTGCACTGGTTACTTATTGCCTGGGACTACAAAGGAATATAGGTGCCAGGAAGCTGGCTAGGGTGTAGTAAGATCTCCAAGCGTGCTAGTCTAGTTTATATAAACTAATCTGAACATGCACTTTCAGTCCAGAATTCAACACTGTGTGTTATCCAGGATCAACAGAGAAAAAGACTTCTGAAATTCATCTGCAGTCATCTTTACACTTCCTGTAAATAGCAGCTGTGAGGTGCAGGAGAAGAAAGCTCTTACTGCTCTAGGTCTGTGTTCAGTAATATATTGCCTACTTTCCTTTAGTTTGGGGGACTTAGTACTCAGAGGGCTGTTCCTTTAGCTCCATGTTTATGGCCATGCTCATCCAATCACACAGCTCCTGTCAAACATAACAAACTTCTAAAAAGTACCAGTCTTTTCAGGTATTGCCTGCTTTAGTAAAGGGACAGAACTTTGAAGTGAGCCTCATGAATGGGGAGACATTGGCAGATGGGAAGATCTGGAATGTAATACTATCTTCCACTCTTGCTGCATCAGAAATAGCCCACTGAAGTCTGATTTATCTGCAGTTTTCCTAAGAACTTTGGATTAGACCCAAACAGACTGAATTAGTGTATCAGCCTGGAACAAAGACAAGCCAGGCCATCATCTGAGAAGATTAAGAAAAGCCTTTCCACTGGCTGAAGATGAAGAATTTTCTTTGGATGATTTTGACACTACAGAGGCAGTATGATGCCCAACATGAACCAGTACCAATTGCTGCTTTACCTGCAATATCCAGAATGGATAAATGGTGACATTGTGCACAGGTTCTTTAAAACACATTACTTCTGACAGGTTTTGATTAATTTAGTTTTTCCTGATGTTTTTCATTTTACTTATTTATACTCAGACTCTGATGTCTAGTCTTCATTGAAATGGCACAGTCAGAGCTGGATAAAAACAAAACAAAACAAAACACCCAAAAACATGAGTGGCCTGTCAAAGACATGCTGGCAGTTGCTTTCAGAGTATCCCTTGATGGTTCTACGGAGATGTCAAGTAAAAGTAGTGGCAGGATTGAGCCATGGCAGTTCTGCTTGTCAGGGCAGAGAGCATGCTTAGGAGTGATAGAAATGATAGACGATCTGCTTATCACAGTACTGGATATCATAACAGAGCAATGAACAATCCCTAGGTTTTGCCATGAACTGAAGAAAGAGCTTCCTATATCCATTAATACATCTACCACCAAACCCACGAGTAAATATTTTATTCTTGTGGGACAATAAGTTATAAGTCGTACTTTCATTATAAGAGGTGGAAATACTTTAAAAAGTTGAGAGAGAATTGTCTGCTAAGGCAGACAGTAACCCTATTGACATGTAACAGACTAAAGCTCCAGCTCAGTTTTCATTGCAGCTACAAACATAATGCTAATGTATTTTTGAATCTGTGAACTTGCAAGTGTAACAGTTGGGAAGCAGGAATAGCAGAATGCCACAAGAAACTCATGTCCTGATAGGCTCCCAATACGTATTGAGAGTAATAGGTCTCAATTTATGTAAGGTGCTTAAGCATTCATACTAATTGTAAGCATGCTAGTAGTGCCACCGATTTCAGCTGGTGATTACCATTAAGCACATGCTTAAGTATCTTGCAAAATTAAGGTTTCAAGAGAGTTCTGTTGAGTTAAAAAAGCTCAGTTATGATCTCAGACTTTAATGTTCATTCCCAAATCCAACTAGATTTATAATCGTTGTGAAGTTTTTTCCCTTCATTGCAAGTGAAATATCTAAGTGATGAAAATACATCTTTTTGAAAGAATCTAGGCAGATGAAGGTTTTTTGAGATGTAGATTGAATGTATGATCTTGCTTCTTCCACTTGCCACCCCTGGCATTCACAAGATACTGCTGATTCATACCAATTCTTACGAATCTGCTCTTGGGTTTTCCCTGTGTCACTTGGTTTTTCAATGAGGCACAGAGAGATTTTTTTCCTTCTTTTTTTCCTCTGACATCAAATGAATGCTGTGCTTGCAGTGGCTGTTTTGTTTTAACGTCTCTGTAATTCTGACCTTTTGGCACAGATCTTCACAAAATAAAGACTGAAAGGTCCTGGGCATTTGCACGTCTGCATTCAGCACATATTTACTGCATTTATGTGTGTGAGAGTGCATCTACACTTGTCAGTAAATAGTTAGTCCAAAAGTTAATGGAAAGGTGTACATGGATTTCAGGGGTCAGAATGAAGACCTTTCCAGCTAAATCAAACACTTCATATCTGTGGTCTTAACTCTTGTCTTTTGTGACTTTTTGTTGTAATGACTTAAGGAAACAACAAAACTCCTGTATGATTTCTTCTGCTTTAATTTGTCACATGGGAAAAACTTACCAGAAGGTTCTAACAGAGTCAGCAGCTTTCAGGAAGTAACACCTTGATTTCCATGAAGCACTGCATTGCAAAGCAATCAATTCACATGTGTCGTGCTGGTCATGTGTCCACTTTGGAACAGCCTTTCTCATGGCTTCAGCTAGGGAAGATAACTCCAGACAGCATCAGCTCTTCCAGCTGAGTCCTCACATCTGTGATCCGCAGTGCTCCTGCCAGGCATTAGAGCAGATCATTTACCATGTGGATTTGTCACTCTGCCCTTGATCCAGTCCTTTCTTTGTCTTTCCTTTCGCAGGTGGCCCTACAGTTTGCAGACAAAGCTTCTGAACAAAACACAGGGTGAAAAGTAAGAGAAAAGAAGTCAGCAGAGCACAGGCGGGGCCAAGAAACAAACTATATTGGAGAAAATAAGGCTTACTGGGAGCTCACGTGTCTAAAACCTTATTTCGTGGAATAAAGAAGATATCTATTAAAAGCTTTCTTTTTGACCACTGGTGTCAATTTTGCCTGCAGGGTGACATGGGGAGTCTAAGTGCATCCTGCTAGTGAGGCACTATGCAATGTGGGTTCAATTTAGGTATGAAATAATCAAGGTGAGAAACAAACCCCACATCACAACTTTACTATAATTGATAAATATTTAACATGCTTCTTCCAAAGCAGGCCGTTTCCCTTGAAGCCCAGCAGAGGTGGTTTTTTATTTATGTACTCTGCAGGCCCTTCCCGCTTCTTCCCAGTAGGAGCAGATACTGTCTGTGCTTCTAGTTGTCTGCAAGGAGAGCTGTGACAGCTTAGAAGCCAGGCAGTATAGGCCTGATTATACAGCTCCTCTTTGTCGTGGTGGGTGAGCGCTTATGTTCTCTCTTAAGGGCTGTGCTCACACTTTGTTTATGTATGCTATTGATCAGATATATACACATATATCTAGCTTTGAATATAGGTCTCAGAATCTACTTTAGATACAGCGATGAATGCTCCAGGAGTATTTCAGTTTTTCAGGATTTCAGTATTTCAGGATTCCCGTTGGAGGAGGTCATGTGCTCACTAGTAGAGTAGGAGGCATTCGAATGTGACACCTGTGCTTCACAGTAACAGGCCAGATTGCAATTCCCTCACTGGTACTGAGGAGCAATTATCTGTGTGAGTAATTCTGTTGTCTAAGGGTCCTAATTGTACCAACATAACATCTGTAAGTCTGGCAACCACCACCTGTGGGCTTTTTCTGTGGCTTCACAGATCCATGTCCTTTCTGCATTCTCACCCTGCCCCAGACTTCCTCAGTACCTCTAGTTGTCTTCATTAACATAATTTTCACATAGATGACCCTGGGCTGACTTATCATCAAGGACTCCTTTCAGTGTGCTTGCTTCTTTAGGGAAAGTATAATAGTAGTCTCAGCTACAGGCTCCCCAGCCTTAAAACTTCCACATTTCTTCACTTTCCCTTTCTAGAATTTATCCTGACTGTCTGTCTCCTTCTCTGGCATGACCATAGTATTTCTTCTTTACCTGTGCTGCCAGTTTGGTTCTCAACATATCAGAGTATCAAATAACAGAGGTAAAAAAATCATCCCTAAAATCAACTTGGTATTCTGGAAGGAGCTAGGTGTGCTATTATTCAGCATTCTTTGTAAATCATTTTTTCCTGATTTTCCTTTCTTTTATTTTGCTTGGCTGCTGGTTTTGTGGTTGTTTATTTTTCCTCTTCTCTGCTGTTCCTTCTTCCCCTTTTTGCTTCTTGTCCTCTGTTCTTTGATATTATATTTCACATCATAAGATCCTCACAGTTTCTGACGTAAAATAATAAAGTGGGACATTAGTCAGCATGGCAGACAGCCTTCAATTTCCCTTTCAGTAAGCTAATTCCCTGTGTTCCTGACAGCGGCCTGCAGAAGCAGCTGGAGTATATGTTCTTAACAGGCAGAGCATATGCTCATATATGTAATGAGCAGCCTTCCTTTTATATTTCCTCTAGCATTGTGCTGTGCATTTGCAACATGTAGAAGGAAAATGGGAAAACGCATTCTGTATGAAGAGCTGAAACACAAAAGAAGTAACTATCAGATTTGCGATCAGTAAGAAAGGGCTGCCAAAAAGACTAGGACAGAAAACGATCTCTAAAAAGGATCCTGCTAAAAAGGATGCACAGTTACTGCTTAGTCTTAGCTTATGATCTCTTGCCAGTACCAGCTGATTTTCTGAAATGGAGGATAAGAGATGCTGACAGCTGTGCCCTGTATGGAAACTGCCAAACTGCAGCACAATCTTGTCAGGCTGCCATGTGGCTTTAGGCCAAACAAGATATCGATGACACGTATAATGAGATACTAAAAGAAATAGCATGTATCATAGATTCTAAGGAGAACTGGCAGAGCATAGGGATGGCCTTATGTTCCTAAATACAGTATAGTGTAGTACTAGAAGGCTAGATCTTTATTATAACTACGTTTCTGAACCTGAAAGGGAAAAATCATGAAGTGTGGTACCCCAGGTAAAACAAAAGGAACAATGAGATACACCAGAGTGATCATGCTGCAGTGACACCTGACTATTGTTTGCAAGTAGGGAAAACTGGCAGTGTTTGCAAGTAGGGAAAACTGCCAGGTGTGGAGAGAACCAAGCAAAAGGTACAGAGCAGTGACAAAGCAGCAGAACTATAGACTCAGACTCAGGGGTTAAAGGAAAAAAGGGGAAAACAGAAATTGCTGTCCTACAATAGATCCAGCCATCTGACTTAAACAAGCAGTGCTGCAAGAAAAAATGAAACAGAATGAGTTGGGCCAGTTAGAAAGAATTAAAATCTTGCAAATGCTAACATGTCCTGGAAGATGTTATTCTTTATCTAAATTAGATAAAAAACGTATTGAACTCCTGACAGATTATCAGAAGGAGAATCTAAGAAAGTGCTTGGGAGTGAAAATACACTGAAAATGTGATGTTCTTTAAAAAACAAACAAACAAACAAACAAAAAAAACCCCCAAACAAACACAAAACCCCTCCATTTTCTCTGTTTATATTCAATCTATACTGGGTCAACAGCATTTGCAATTAGCCTAACTTGGAATCCTGTCCTGTGGCCAAGAGTAAACAACGGTCTTTTTAGGTGCTGCTGCCTTTGCCTTATAAATAGTCAGAGCCTCTCTGTCTCATCCTGAAATGCCTTTTGATGGCATATGTCAGCACATCAGGATTCTGAGACAACATGCTTAATTTAATACCTTTGCTCTTTGGGTCTTTACTGTTAGGACTTTCCAGCAATATGCTTCCCTGAAGTGTTTTAATTCCTTACTGTCTCCTTAAAGTCTGAATTTCTGCCTAGTTCCAGAAATTTATCTCTGAAACTTCACCACCTCCTGAGAGATCTACAAGAATTGTACATGTACTACCAGTGTTGTAACCCCTGTGGTATAAGGGACTGAATTGGCTGTACTACAGCTCCTTCTAGCAAAGAAAAAAAAAAAAAGAAACCCTGGCTCTATTCTCATTGGCAGTGAAGCAGAAGCCTTGGCAATACTACTCAATCCAATGGGAAATTCTCATGAAGGGATCAGTCACCCATTATCACTGAGTTTGTCTGAACTGGAAAGAGGCTTATAAATGCCATGGGTTTCTTTCTGCTTTCAGTAGTCCGTTAGAATATACTTTGCTAAGCCACCTTGCATATATGCCAGAAAATCCCCAAATAATCCAGTCTAGTTTCTCCTGTAATGCTTGTTTTTATGATCTCCCCGCTTCAAAAAATCTGTACTACATCTGGTAGGAGGAAATGGGTCCAGAAAGCATGCTAGATTTTCTGGTTTATACAGAACCCAGCCATGAGCAGGTCTAGAATTTTACTCCCAAGTAGTTTATTTCCAAAACAGACATCTCTTTGTCTAGTGATCCACAGATGCCATGAGCTCCTTTCTTTATAATTCTGCTTTGCTGGCCATGGCTCAATTCACATTATACCTTTTATTTATGAATAAGCGTTCCCATCACAAGTGCCATGTTCCTAGCCCTCTGTCTTGGGCTAGGTACCTTTGGTAAGCTTTGACTCAGCTACTGGAAAGATGCCATCTCTATAATGCATGTAAGCAAATACCTCTCCCCTTTCTGCATAATTTACTTTTCACCCCAAATAGGATCCACGTGATTTTATCATCCTGTTTCTTGAAAAAATACGAAAACATGGTGTCATCTTCAATAAATGGGGCAATCTATATCAATGGATGTACTACCTCTACATTTATACTGTGCTCATGCTACAGCCTCTTCTGTGCAAATAAAAACAAAGACCCTGAGATGACCTACTGCACACCAGCAATAAAATCTCCTAGGCAGATGTTTCTTTTGGACTTGTGCCTTGCTTCAGTAGGTTGCTCTTGAGGCGGTGATTCAGAGCTGATGACAGGCATAAAATTTAAGACTCGGCAGAGAACTGCTATAAGGTTCATGTCTCCTGTTCTGCATAGAAAGAAGGTCTGAACAAGACCAGTTAGTCCAGTTTGTTGAAACAGTGATCCCCATCCCTTATTTGTAACCTCTTTGTTTTAGACTCCCTACTTACCTTTCTCCAGGATGGTCATGAATTTCTCTCCTCACACAGACAAACACCCACACAGTTTTTAATCTGGAAATGAGCAGAAATAATTTACACGTCTTATGAATTATACATATCTCTTCTTTTATTCCTTTTGCACCTTATGCATTTGAAATTCTCCACGTGTAAGAGAGGTTATGGAAGCAACAGAAAGCTGTTTGTGCAGCTTCACATGGTACAATGGCTTCACAATCGCCTCATGTTTTTTACAATAAGCCTTATGTCCTGCCAATGGATTCCTTGATAGTGATCTCTGCATGCAGTTGGAGGTGGTGCTCTCACTGCAGCTTAGTGTGGTTAATGAGTTGCTGCATCCAGCTGCTCACTACCCCTCTCCCTTTTCGTCCAGAGGTTATATTCCCTTTGGCACTGATGGCATAACTGCATGTGTGGTTGCTTACTTGCCCAGTCCTGTTAAAAATGGTTAATTAGCCATGCCTAACACCAAGGTTTTTAACCTGGTTCATTTTTGCGCAAGCGTGTTGCAGAAACTGTTTTATGTTTTTAAGTCATCCAGTATGAAGGGTGCCATTTTCCAAGAAAGAAAGTGAAGAATATAGGTGGTAGATGAAGCTGATTAGCAGCAGCAGATGATGACTGGGGTAAGCTTTAGCTGAAACAGACACATCTGGCCACTGCCTGTTCAGTTTTCTGTGGCAGAAATCTTTTGTTGTGATTTTAAACTTTCTTTTGTATAAAGCCATGAAAGGAAACATTAAAGAGGCTTCCTGATAAGTCTAACATAGACTCTGAATAAAACATAGACTCACAGAATCAGAAAAATGTGCACTGGAAGAGATCCCTGGAGGTTATCTGTTCCAACCTCCTGCCTGGCACAGGGCTACTGCTAATATGTGTCAGGACAGCTGCAGGTTTTTCTGGCCAAACCTTGAAAGCCTCCACAGATGATGATTCTCCTTTATTTCTGAATAACTTGTTCCACTGCTGCCATAACCTCAAAGTGAAGAAATTTCTCTTAATCTCCAGTTGGAGCCTCCCAAGTTGCAGTTTGTGGCTGTTGCCCCTTGTTTTACCATCTGGCAGTACTGAGGGTTGTCTCCATTGTCTTTGTAATTTCCTTCAAAATAATTGTAGGCTGCTATTAGATTGCCTTTTAGCCTCCTCTTCACCAGACTAAAGCAGCCCAGCTGCCTAGGTCTCTCCTTATAGGTCATATGTCAGAGGTAACTTTGGTAATTCCCTGTGTGTTTCTCCCCAGTTTCTCAACATCCTTCTTGAACTGGGCAGCCTTCCAAAATCTGTCCTTCCACAACTGGACACTGTGTTCCAGGTGTGGTCTTACCAGTGCCAAGTAAAAGGGAATAATAACTTCCCTTGTTCTGCTGGCCATGCTCCTGCTTATACAGCTTGTCTTACCTGCAATGAGAGCACACTGCTGGTTTGCATTCAGTCTGGCACTGTGACCCTGGTCCTTTCAGCAGGGCTGTTCCTTAGCCAGTTGGTTCGCAGCCTCTAATGAGGTAGGTGCAAAACTGGATGATTCTGCACTTCTTGAACTTCATGAGGTTTCTGTTGGCTTCATCCTCGGTTTTCTTAAGGTCACTCCAAACTGGAAGTCTGATGTTTTGTATGCCACCCAACTCCTCCAATTTAGCATCATCTACAACTGATTATCCTTTGAGCCCAGCAGTCCAGCCAGTTTTCAGTCATTCTAAAGTTGATTAGTCCAGTTCATACCAAAATACACGAAAATACAAAAAATACTAAATAAATTCTTTATAAGAGAACATGGCAGCACGGTCCAATATTCTGTTTTCAGTGAATTACAGCTCTTAAGTCTACCTTCCTTTCATCTAAGCTAGTGCTTAATAATTATGTATAGGACTCCTATTGCAGGTGTTACTTACGTTTAAACAATAAAGAAGAATGAGTTTCATTTCTCCTCTTTCCCATCGCTCCTAAAAATACAAATTCTAACTTTGCTCTTCTGTTTGGGATTTCTCCTTTCTGTGAAAATCTGCTGTTATTCAGGAAAGTGGTTTTTCACTTTGTCACAGTGATCTGGCTAAGAATGAAGAATTCCCGAAGAAAAAGATCTCCTTGGGGGAATAACTTTTGGCTGGATTGACAGACTCTATATTAAAGACATCAAAGAGGAAGTTCAAATTGGACCAGATTTCAAGAGCATTTAATCAGCTTCTGTAAGGTTGGGATCCAGTTCTGGGAGTGGACAAGTCCAGTTTTATGAGATGCAATGTGTGTCCAGCTGAAGCAAAACAGCTTGAGGTAACAGAACCTTTATCCACAGTAGTAGTAAATCTTGCCTTTAGAATAACGGCTTTAATTCCTGTTGCCTAGTGCTAAGAGACTGCTAACAGACTTGAGAGGTTTTGAGGATGAGTAACAGAAGCTGTAAAGGGAATAACAAGGAAAGATTATGAGTACTATATATGCCTTGCTTGGTCAGAGAATGTACTAATTATCTTCTAGTATTACATAGCTGTGAACTTCAAAAAAGGAAAACATTTGTTTAGCACAGTCACAAGGTATATGACTAGGATTAATGAGGTGAGATTTAACAAGGGAAAACGTAGACTCAGGGTCTTCTAAATAAGAGATTAGTCAAAGGAATAGTTTGCCGAGTGATTAAAACAGTGGAATCTCACCTCTAGCATCAGAAGAGGGCAAGGTTAGAGGCAACAAAATTAGTTACTTTTGCCAAAACTGAAACTCTTCTCTAAATTCAATAACCATGTATGCAATCTGTGGCTTAAAATTTTGGGAAGAATGTGAAAGATTCATTTATTTTTAAAATTTTCAATTTTTTTTTTTAATAAGAGGCTATGATAATGAAATGCTTAATCCTAAGAGACAGTTTCTATCACTAAAGCATGCAAAATATATATGAAGTGCATATATGATAAATACATTAATTTCATCCCTAGTCTTAGTAAAATGCCATTGAGACAACTGATTTAAAATAAGGTTGTATTTGGCCTATTGTGTGTGTAAGATACATATAAAATTACAAAGAAAAGGAAAAAAGATAAAATAAATTGGCCTGTACTACAATGTTACATGTTCAATTATTTCATAATATTCCAGTCACATGTAACTGGTATTTCTGGGATGTATGGGGAATCAGATAGGGTATAGCCATAAATCTCTGTAAAAACCAAGTTTGGAAGGATGCAGCATAGCAAACTTTGTTCCTTAGGAAAGAGAAAAGTGAACTGCACTACTCAAGTCTGGACATAATGACAGCATGAACAAGAATCTTGGCATCTGCATGTGAGAGCACACATTTTAATCTGGTCACATCCCTAAAGTGGTAATAAGATAGCTTGATAATGTGTCAAATGTCAGCCTCAAAGCTCTGTTCCTCATTGAATAGTACATCTAGGTGTTTGACCAAGCAGACAAGTGCCACCAATTGAGATGGCAATGTGAGAAGCATCTCTGAGCAGGTGGTGAGAGCTAAGCAGAAGGACATCAGACTTACCAAAATTAAATCTATGAAACTTAAAGGACATCCCTAATTGAAGCTCCTACAGTCATTTACTTTGTTAGAAAATGCTAACGTGAAAGCTGCTGGCGTGGGCAACTACATTACTTATCTTTCTCCTGGCAATGACTGTTCAGAGCAAAATGCTTCAAACTGTGACAAAGCAGCAGATATTTACATAGGCCCCAGAGTGCTGAGGCCACTGCAGTATATATGGCAAGAAACAACATAATACTCGTGTTTATCTGGGTAATTGATGTAAAACTCACCCCACTTCCTCAAGCTGTAGTTGTCCCCTATGCAGTGATAACTGTCTTATGTGTCTGCTATGGAAGAAACATGTATTCTGAAGGAGTCCCTAACACCCTTTGTGTCAATGAGGAAGAAGTACTGTAAAATGATGTAAGTAAAAGCTGTATTATACCATGAAAAGGGCTGGAGTAAGGTTGAAAGGGTAATTGAAAGAAAAGTGGAGTAACAACTTTCAAATGTTTGATTTCATAGCCTCAGCTTTCCTTAAATATATTTTGTTTATATGCTATGGGAGTATATCTATAAAATAGCAGAATATTTATTATAATGCACTGATGGTATATAAATCAGGGATACACTTTTACAACATTGATAAGAAGTTATTCTTATGGATGTTGAATGTTTATGCATACATACATCACTTTTGATGTACAAACATGAAGCAGACCTGATTTTAAGAGGAGTAATGAAAAAAACATAACTTAGCTAGTTGAGACTACAGAGAGAAGGAGTATGGAATGATTTAGCAGGATGCTGCAAAGTAACCGGGTGCTTGCAAAAATATTCAACTTATATTTAATACATTGGAGCTGTTGGGACTTAAGTTTTACCAGAAATGCTACCTTGCCAGTGAGTCAGTGCTTATTAATAGTCCATAGAAATGCTAAGCTGATGGGACAGAAATTTCATCTTGAACAGCAGTCTCACTTCTGAAGTGGGTGTCTTGTCTTCTTAGATGGAGAGGGAAATTGGAGAGGTGGCACTAATCATCTGTTCAAGTTGACTTCGAGTGAAATGGCTGAAACAAAAGGAAATGGGGATATAAATACAATGGTTAAATGTGACTGGACTGTACTATGGCAAGAGAAAGTGAGTTCTTGTACTGCTTACATATGGCAGTTTTTCTGGTTTGTAGTAGTTTGCTTCCTTTTCATCAGAGAAGGCATAGATGGTGGATAGGGTAGTCAAAATAACAGCCTGCTGGTACAAGTACTATCCTAGAAGAGACCTAAAGATTGATTTATTGGCTGAGCATTGCTTAGGAACTCCAGTTTTAGATGCAAACATATACATAGATCCCACAATTTCTTCATTGTAAAGACAATATTTCGCTTGTGGTTTTGACATGGACTTGCTGCCCTGTAAAATACTTCAGAAAAGGATCCTTATACAGCTGGAATGACACTGTGATCTGTTAGAATCTACACACACCGCATGGCCAATAACATGCGTCAAAGTGGAACTGGCTGGATGAAACATTTTCATACAGCCAAAGTAAAACAATAAGCTGCTTATGGTCACAGCAGCTAAGCAATTCACCTGAATAAGAGCAAAATCTTATTAGACGGAGATAGCTATGAATAGAGAAAGCACAGACTATGTCCCCTGAGCTTAGCAGGCAGTTTTCATCTGTTGGCTCACTCTTGCTTTGTACTAAGATTCCCGTCTTCAGATGGAGTAGCACGCTATGAATAGCTGCAAAAGTAGTGTAGTTACACTAATGCTGACTTCTGCCTAGGCTAGTATTTCCTGCTGAGAAGGAGGAAAAGCACTATACAGTGCCATGTAAATATACCGTAGGGAAGCAAAGAAGTCTAATTTTCCTCTAAGGTAAAGCATAATTCCCTCTCTCCCTTAGATGATCTGCAGATTATCTCTGAATTTGGCCCTGAACAGCGTAGTTTATTGTATTTGTTTTCACCAGAAACTTCAGGGAAAAACCCCACTTGTTTTTTGTTTGCTTGAGAGATGCTATACCAAAATTTAAAACTGTAGATGTTTGTTTAATGTCTGATGGTTGATTTCTATCCACACTGCTTTGGTGTTTTGCAATGTGCCGTGGGCCAGCTAGAAACTGTGGAATTAGTTGCATTTCAAAGGTTATATTCATGTATAGCTTAGGAAATACTTTGGGACCTTCTGAAAGAAAAAAACTGTATAAAGTGAGAATTGATATGTGAAACATCAAAATTAATTCTATTTTTGCAGTTAAGCCCTAAACCCTGACAAATAAGGGCTTATAAATGAACCAGTGACAGTTCCTTCACTATTGCAACAGGTGATGAAATAGCAAAATGTAATGTGAAATTTATCATAAAACATAAACCAGGTAGGAATAAGATAACCTGCAGAACTACTTTTAAAAATTTAGCACATCGATAAATGGTTTGGGGTTTTGTTTGGTGTCCCCCCAATACACACACACACGCACGCACACACACACAGCCCTCATCACTATCTTTCTAATAGGAGTCTCAGTAGAGAAAAGGAAAATTTTCATCACTGGTGTGCTTGAAGCTCAAATGGAAGATCACTGTAAGTAAATGCTGTCCTGTCTTTCTATTTTAAGTGCAATGAATAGAATAGATAAACATCAAATGAAAGTAAGGGTCTCTTTTTTCAGTGTGGGAGCTGAAGGCATAGAGCAGATTTTGGATGAGGTAAAAGGCTTGAGCTGTCAAAGATTTCTGGCTTCCCAGAATTCCTCTCCCATTTCCCAAGGTTAAACGCATAGCCTCAAGGCAGCTGCTTAGAATGATAAAAGGGGCACTACAGGACAGCAGTGCTCTTTGTAATGTTAATAAACCTTGATTTTGATATCAGATGCAACCCTGGGAAAACCTGCCAGTTTTAGACTTAAAAAATCTAACACTATTTAACAGAAGTTCGTGTAAAGAAGTATTAGTTTGGGAATGGTGATAGGCTAGTTTGAGTGACATATGAAAGCAACAAATACACTCTCTTCTCTGCCTTGTCAAATCTTACTGTTGTTTACCCAGAACAAAAGGAATTGCCCAAGTGCTAATTAAACTGAATGCCATATTAAAATGCACTGTGAAGTTTCTGCTTTAAATTCAGCTTTTGAGGTTAACTGTCAGCTGAGCTAGAACTCCCCCGAAAAATGAATGAGGTGCAGTTTCCCTGAGCTAGCTACCTGCCTGTGAACTCAGTGGCCTGTCTGGAGCCAAATCAAGGAGTGTTTTCTTGTGCTAATTCGCTGATAAACCTCTGACAAGAGAGTATGGAAATAATTTACTGCAATAAAGGCAAAGCCACAGGACTGTTGATTAGATAGCGTGGAGTTTTATCCAGAAAGAATGTGAACTTTATTAAATTCTTCTCTTCCTAAAGTTGTGCTTAAAAATGACAGACGTCTAAATTGTATTGGCCATTAAGTCAGACTGTCATTGTTAGCTAGATATTTCTGAATCAACAATAAATATGTAAGTTAAAACTTCAGGGGAGTGACTCAGAATAAAGTAAAATGAGACATATTTATGATCAAGGCAGCTATAAATGAACAATGCATTTTGATCATGTGGAGTTTGGCAAAATGGAGCTCCAGCTTATCCTCACAAAGAAGCTCTGCCTCTTTGAATCCATGACAAAACTCCCACTGACTTGAAAGAGGTTTGGATCTCACCCACCAAGTTGTGCTGAAATCTGAACAAAAGCAAAAAAGGCTCACAGTTCATGGGATGTGAAGCTGTGTATTCTCCTCCTTCAAATTCACCAGCAAGACCTGTTCCCATAATGGCTAGTGAAGAACAGTGCCCAAAAAATGCAAAAATAATATATTAAAGAAATCTGAAACTGTTAGTAGTGCACATTGTTAGCTGAAGTAATCATACTATCTTCTAGCTACCATCCTGTTATCCTTTTCTTCTTAAAGATTATTCCCAGTGTCTGTCTGGGGTATCTGGGACACTGGTACACTTATCAAACAACAAAAACTCATGAAGTTCAATGACCAGCAAAACCTCATGAAGTTCAACGACCAGCTGGAGCCTAGCCACGGGCTCTGTGAATACCTGCTAGAAGTGCAGTGCAGGTTAGCTACATGTGCAGCTAGGCAAACAGAACAGAGCACAGGACCTGAGCGTGTGAACAGAGTTTTGGGTGTGGTTTTTTGAAAAACGTGTGTCTTGGCTTTTTACTGAGAATTGGTTCAAATTAATTTTGCATAATTCTTCATTGTTTCCTTAGGAAGATACATATATGTTAAAATATATATCACATAAAAATATGTGTATTTTAAAAATATTTTTGGTTTAGGAAATTCTTGCTGTACTAAGATTTTTCACCCTACCTTTCCAAGGGAATAGGTAGCAACAGGAAAGGAATCGTGGAAAACACTTACATGCTTTTTGAATTGTCTTCATATAATACTGAACTATTTCTCTCCATTTTTCTCATGAAACTTCACAATGGAAAGAAACAATGGGGAAGATCCAGATATTCTAAAAGCATTCTTGAAACATATTAAAGCAATACTTTAAATTTAATCTGTTTTTTTTCTTTTGATAACAGTAGCAAAAATTTAATAAGCAAGGGATAGCTATTACCTAATGATACGAGATTTATAAACCAGGTTACTTTTCTTTTAACTACAGAAGTGAGTAAGGCTTGATTTAATTAATAGTTTCATTGGGTACATGTGGCAGTCCGTTAAGACAGTGTGTATGGGCTCCAGGTATATATTAAGTATGTGTCCAAAAATTAATTTGTCATAATTAGTAGCATGCCCTCTTAAACAAATATTAGACAGGTTAGAATTTATATCTGGTTCCTAGCACAAACAACGAAGGATAGTGACTTAACCTGGGAGAGTATACCGTGTCTTGCATGGTATGTTTTGGGGGTTTTTTTAGATTAAATCCACCAGGTAGAACTCAAGTGTTGCCAGAACTTGATCTGACGTTTGTAATCCTAGAAACACTCAGGCATTAGTTTGGAATTCCCCTTTTGCTCTGGAAAATTCTGACTACTCATTGCTAAATGCACATTTCTACTACCACTTAGGGGGTTTGGTTTTTCTTTCAAAAAACATTTTTTTCATCAAAGCATAGCTTCAACTGCCTTTTTGGGGCTTCCCCCCAAATGAGCCAATGTTACCCTCCCCTTGTGCAGTTAGCACCCCCTGTCAGCCGTGCAGCAAATTAGCATCCAGTGACCCTGTGCAACTTCGAAGAGATGACAGAGTTAACAGATGCAAACAAATATATTAGAATAAAAACTCCTCCTTTATTCTGGAAAAGCTGGAACTTTGCTCCAAATGAAGCTTATGCTCTCATCTCAAGCTATTTTCTACTGTTGAAACAGCAGGACGCTCTAGTTAAAGCTGCTGTGCTGTTTATACTTCACATGGAGCAGCACTTTAAAACATGATCAGTACAGTAGTGCTACATCTCCTTGGCAATATCCACAGGTGAACTGCTCTTCAACAACTCCTTTAATGTCTCAAAAACATCAAAGCCTTTTTCTCAGCACCCGGCACTTTAAGCACCTCATTTCTCTATTACTGCAGAATGCTTTTGTAAGTATATACATCCACATTCTGGCATATATTCTTACTTATCCAAGTTTTTCCTTATCTTTTGGGTTTTGCAGAAGTTTATCACTGAAAGAGAGCTTTTCTCCCAGGCAATCTGAGAATAGTGACCATCTAGAGTTTCAGTACTCCAGGTGGAAGATAACTAAACAGAACAAAACCGCCTACCCTTTCTCTAATAATGCAGTAATCCAGCATAGCATAACACAATTCTTCCCATACAGAAAGAAGGAGTAGTAAGAGTGCAATGCTTGTGACACTGTGAGTGTTTGTGATAGTATTTAAAGAGAAGCTAGATGTCATTCAGATACTATGACTGCAGGAGAACCTACAGACGTCAGAACAGAAGGAATACCAAATTCTAGGTTATCAGGAATAGCTCCATTTTGTTAAAAAGCGTGTGAGAAATCTCCACTTGTGGAAATAGGGGGCTACATTATCGTATGTGGCATGAATCTTTATGATCTTATTCTCTCTTGTTTTGCTTCACTATTGTTATGTCTGTTCTGCAGCTCTGTCCAGCATGGAGCTCATTTTCACCCTGTTCTTGCAGTTTACTGCAGTGAGAATTCAGGTCAACATGTAAGACATAGGAATGATCAAGTCTGAGCCTAAGCCTCAGGGTAATGTCCTATTTCTCCAAGCAAAATCTCTTTTCTTATGAATTAATGGTTTGTCTGGTCACCATCGATCTTTCTTCAGCTGATCTTTTCTTCATTGATCTTTTCTCAGCAAGAGAAATGCTAGTCAGCTAATACACTGATCTCAGAGCCGAGTATAAATAGAGTCAGTGTCTCGTACTCTTTCTTAGAGGGTATTTGGTAGTCTGTTTCTTCAGCACTTGTTCATCTGTCTTTTTCATGTAGAATAGTCCTTGAGCAGTGTCACTGATTTCAGGAAAATTATGTTAAAGTATCCGATACTTGGTTGAAAACTCACATGGTTCTGGTATTTGAAAAGAAAAAGAAAGGGGTGACTGCCTGGTGTCTTGAGTATCTGCACTGGGCTGTTATTGCAGCTTGTGTTTGAGTTTCCTAGCTGTATCAGGAAATTTACCTGATGTTATGGGGGAAAACCCCAAGTTGTTACAAGTGAAAGGTAATAAATTTATTGAGCTAAGATGACTTATTGATGTACCTTAAAGCCCCTTTGGGTATTTAAATAGGAATAAAGCACAACATTAAATATTTATTCACGTATACATTTCTTCATCTTCCACTAAAATAACTAAATCAATTTGAATATGCTTTACTTTCTTTGCTTTCTAAAGAAACAATAATAAATTAAGAGATGTTTTAAAAACCATCTCCACATGTTGTATTTTTCTGTTTATTGGAATTAAGTTCTCTAGTAGATGTATGGAGAGCTACCATATGTATCACTAGTACAAAGTTACAATCATTCTGTACAACTGAACTCTATTTGACCATCAGAGGAAGAAAAAAAGGTATAAAGGACCATTATAACAGATCTCATTTTTTTCCTTCTATTCCAACCTTAGTACTTTAGTGCAGAGATAGCTCCATCAATCATTTAAAACCACTGACCATACCTTGCACCAGCTATCAGCCGTAGTTCATACTGAGCTTTCTGTGTGCTCCAAATGGCTTTACATTTTATGTGGAAAGCTGGGTTGAAAATTTATAGTTACTTTCCTTCTGACACCTGGATTTCCCACCTGGAAAATAAACTCCTTTAACTACTTTAAATCTTCATGAATTTCGTGCTGTCTTGATCTCAAAGGGCTAGATCGTGACTGCTACTGCCTGCCCGTGCCACGAAGTAATAATCCTATTCCACTGTGTGTAAGTCTACCTGATTCATAGGCTCCAGACACAAGGCAATAAGCAGACACTGTATCCCCATTTAAACCCAGATTCTCAAAAATAGTTAGGAATCTAACAACTCAATTTCAAAGGGAATTTGATGCCCAAATGGATCTGAGAGTATCAGCTCTCCTCCCTTCTGCAAGGTAGATAAATGGGGACAGGAGAAAAGTGCAGGTGAGTTTGTTAACATCTGTTCTAGCCAGCAGAGTATTGTGATTTGTTGTTAGTATAGGCTAGGAAGAAACAATTTGTTTCCTAGTATTCTACAATGAAACCATTTATTTTCTAGTATTCTTCATAAAATCTTTCATTGGGTTATTTAGTTTCAGGCTCAGAAGACAGCATTTTCAGCTTTCAGTACCTGTCTGTCTCTACCATTGTTAATGCTCCTAGGTACATCCTAAACCTCACTTACACAGCTATATATAGCTATATGGCTGTCTTGAAAATAATTCTGTTTATAGACACCAGTGTTTTTAGAGAGGGTTGTCTTTGTCACCGAACCTGTCTCAAAACTCCAGCTACAGTATTGGAAAATCCTCACGGGCATCCCCATGGAAGGGGATGTGCAAACATAAAATAATGAGTCAGAACTGGTGAGTTACAGAAAAGGTTTCATCCTTAATAATAAGCTGCACAGATCTCTGAAGTGAGATTCTTTCTTGCCATATCTGCTTGATATGATTCAATGATTGCCTTGTCCCATTCTCAGCACATCCAGAGGAAAATATAAGGAAGAAATTTATGATGAGAGTTGTGAAACACTGGAATGGGTTGCCCAGAGAGTGGTGGATGCTGCATCCCTGGAAACATTCAAGGTCAGGCTGGACAGGGCTCTGAGCAACCTCATATTGAAGATGTCCCCACTCATTGCAAGGTGGTTGGACTAGATGATCTTTAAAGGTCCCTTCCAACCCAAAACATTCTGTGAAGTGGCAGACCTTGGCTCCCAAATGGCACAACCTTTTCCGCCTTTCAAATCCAGCAGTTTCCACCTTCTGTATCTGGGAACTCCTCTCATATTTGCAGAGGTACTGTGTAACAGTGAGGGAAGACTTGAAAGATGTTATCAGAATTTCTATGATACACTTCCAGAAGAAGCGTTGCAGCTCATTTTTATGGCAGAACTTCAGACTTAGGAGGTGTACTTATAACCTCCCTTGAAGGGCGATAAATCCACTGCAGGCATTACAGAGAACAAAGCAAAATAATTACTAAGATATTGGGTGATCTTGTATCAGGTGCTTTGAGGATTTAAAATGGTGCTTCCGGAAGTACCTCCTCCAAATTTCAAGTATTATTGTGTGTTGGTTTTAGTCAGAAGCTCACCTCATTATGTTCGCCTGGAAGTCAACCCTGATCTAATGCACTGGGCCACTGTCTCTAACACAGTTTACCTACAACTTCATACCATGGAAGTTAAAAATAAACTACAGCTTATTCCACTTACTGAAATGTCAGTCCACATGTCATGGGGCTTATTAGCACACTGAGAATATTCTTCGTGCCATAATACTAGGGCATGACTCTGATGTAAAAATGAAATGGAACTATTTAAATTGACTTGGATACTTATTAAGGAGAGGGTTTCATTTAATTCCCTTTTCTATTTTTCTCTCCTTTATAGAAGCAGCCATCTGGGCTTGATAGGAGGTAGGGCAATGACAAGTCTATTCTGTGAAAAACACTATAATTTTTAAAGCACTATTACCAAATGAGACTCAATAGACAGAGTGTGTAAGTGAAAAGTGATTTGCCTTGTGGAAAAAAAAATATACACTAGCTGTATGCTATAGGGATCTTATGATGCTAATTGGAAAACTCAAATTTGTAGACATTTGCAAGTTGAACAGGTGACAATAACTGGTGATAACCAAGGACTAATTATCTCAACTGGGAATTAACCATCAGGTGTTCTGAGCCAAATAAAAGGGGAGGGGAAGCTTGGAATAGTAATGTGTCCTATTTATGTTGAAAGAATTAGCAGGATTTTATGTGGGATTAAAAAGAAAAGTTAAATGAAACAAATACTCTCTAGGCTAGTACTGTGTGTGATTGCAGTGGTTCCATTTCTTAAAGAATTTCAGAGCTTGGACTGGAGAGAATGGAAGGAAATAATAATGCAGAGCTGTATGATTTGCTTGCTCAAAAAAAGTATCTCTTTGTTCTCTTCTGAATTCTGCTAAAGTGAAAAAAGAGGTAGGTTAGCAGTTCTTAGAATTAAAACTGTTTACTGGAAATTATTATTATCTATTATTCTAGCTAGAAATGTATGCTGTAGTATAGGTCTATGGCTAAGAAAGAGTAAGCTGTTACAGATTTCTAGAAAAACCAAAGGCAGTGAGATATGGGACCTAGGCAGTGCAAAATACAGAGCAGCCAGAGTTGTATGTGTAGACATACCTACTACAGGTTTCAAAAAAATCATAGTTGGATGTGATATAGATAAAGTACACACTGGTAATTCCACCTTGCCGTTAACTTCCTTCACCTTAATGCTTATTGTAAAACTTAAATTCTAATGAGTAGGGGTGAAACAAAATTGGGGCCTGGAGGGAAACAGGAAAATGGTAAAACAGCAAATGAGCTATAGCAAACTGATTTCTGAGTATATCACCTTTCTCCTTCTTTCTTACCATCAACCCAGGTTTTTTATTCTTACATTCTCTTTCCCTGACACACCATGTGAACAAAAGTGACAGCACTTTAAAAATAATATCAAATTCTGAAAGCAGTCAGAACCCTAAATTGGAATTTCAGTCTTTGACATTGGAAACAAACATACAAGACAATTGTTAGTATTCTGCATTGTGCAGATAAAGACTTAGACTAGTAGCAAATTCTTCTGAGACACATGCCTGATAAGATTATAAATTAGGTTCTACAGAGAAAGTACACTTAAAGAGAGATTTAATTGTTTGCCAATAAAAATCTCATGTTGCATGGAGATTTCAGAGCTCATTTCAACAGTTGTTACTATTCAAATGCCTTGTTTTAACACTTTAAGCTTTTGTTTGTTTGGTTTGGTTTAATGAATTCATTGTTCTAACTCAAAACTTCACTATTCTTCTGACTTTGTGCCTGGTTTAAGATTTTACTTCTTTTGCAAAGTCTGTACTGCTGTACAGTAGATGGAAAACGTCGTATGTAAGTACAAATCTTTTTGACTTGTTAGACTTAAAAAGAGCTTAAGAGTGAATGTCTAAAACTGTGTGCTCAAGATTGTCTGCCGTATACTGTTGGGCAGCTTATCTGTGGCATGTTTATGACTTCTTTTTTGTGCATGTAAGCTCTGGTGTTAGAATTTCGTGCTCATTGAAACTATTGACAAAGTCAAAACAGAAAAGCAGGAGTACGTAAGAATGTGTTCATTTTCATTTAGGTGTTTAGATGCCTTGGTAAGACAGTGTGTAACCTCAGCTGATTCTAAACTCCAGCCGCAAATGTGAATGAAGGTGCATCAGAAGTTTTTGAAAAGTTCAGAAATATTTTCAAGTTAGTATTTGGATAAACTGAGTTAGCATCCAAGGATTTTTATCTTTAGCTCTACCATTCAGCTTTAGGAAGATGTTTTTGAACAAAAAGGAAAAAATATTTGCTATGTTCTCCTAGCCTGAAGTAACAGGTGGTAATGTGTACAACCTGCTCTGGAAGCGTGAGCCTATGAGTGTAGGTAACACAGTTGCCCCTTTATTGGAGACTAACATCTGAGGGTCTTGTCTAAATCCCATTAAAATAATGAAAAAAACATTGACAGGTCTTTGAATCAGGCCCGTTGTAAATGCCAATTCTTTAGGGTTCATATACTACAGACTGTTAGTGATTCAGCTTGTAAATATAATTTCCATATACATCCACTAATCAACATTGGTAATCTATTGAAATCACCATGTCTGTGAACTCACAGTGAAAGAGGAGGAGGGTTTCTGCTAAGGCATTAGCCAGATTCTCTTCACATCATCACTTCAGCCTTACAGTTTCTACATACTTAACCTTCTGTTTCTAACAAACATCATCCTTTGCATCAAAGGGCTTTAGGACATCCATTTTTTGCTGACACACTCATGCTGTGCTTTATTTATGCATCATCAAAGATGGTACTGCCCAAAAGGTGAATGACCTCTCTCCCCTTTAACTCATTTCCTGAGTAGACCGATATCATCTAACTTCAAACACTGACAAATGTAAATTGAGGTCCGTGAAATTAGAAAAGTGCTGAACTAGAGTACACAGAAAAGTGTGACATTCTCCTGTTGTGAATAACAATCTAATACAATATCCTCCATAATGAGAAACTTGGGTGTTGGATATGCTTTACCTATTTGTGATGTACATAGTAAAACCTTTCTAATGCTCTTAACGCACAGAGAAATTGCACACCCCGAACTCTATTAATGCTACTTTTGTATATCCAACAGTATTGAGAATAGACTGTTTGCAAGGTTAAACCAAGGGTCAGAACACTCTTTTGAACTTCCTTGCAGCAGAGTTGCTCATAGTATAGCTACTTCAGCGGTGGCCATGTACTTGCTGAGGTACTGAATTCCTGACTAGATATTTAGAATTGGAATATAAAAGCAAAAGCTTCTTAAACATTTCTTATAGCCTTCAACATAAATTATTAAAGGAAGAGGCTTCCAGCATCTTAAAAGATAGCAATCTTTTTCTGAGTTTGTAGATTCAGAGGAAATAATGAGAGGGCAGCTGTGCCTTATATCTGTTTCAGAGAATTCCTGATAAATTTTCAGATAGCTTTTTCTGTTGATTGTTTATATATGAGTGTCTTGGTCTATGAGAAAGTGGCTTTTTATTTTGGTTTTTTAATATATCATTATACAGTTTTCAAGCACGCTCTCCTATGTTTGCAATTAACTCAAGTTGAGTGGAAAAGAAAAATGGGCATTAAAGAAGCCACTCTAATCTTTTTCTAGTCACATTTTTTTCTGCTCCACTTTTGACTGAAAATGGACTGGCTTTCGCTTGGAATTTAGTAGAGATTACTAAACTGTGGTGAAATTTCAGTTTGGTTTATTGATAGTTTAGGACAGAAAAAGAAAAAAAAAGTAAATAATTTTGGTCTTATTTCATGTGCCTTTATACATTTTTTGTACAGAGCTGATTAGCACTATGTTCACATAAGCTAAACTCACTAATAAAACAGTCTCTTGTTCACTATGAGAAACACAACTGTCCATAATATGTAGATTAAGTAATTAAACACCCAATATGTGGTCCTGATTCTGGGAACACTTAAGCGTATCTATAATTTGGCATGCACAAGAAGTCCTACTGACTCTAAAAATACTACTCCCAAAAGTGAAGTTACTGTTTCTGGGAACAGTCTTAAAGTGCATTCATTTAAAAGATGGATTTTCAAATAAGTTGAATTGCTCATGTGCAGTATGTCTGCAGGACCATGGAGTGAGTTTGCAGCTGTCACTCACAAGTCTATACACAGTTCTACTTTCTTTTTCCTCGTACACAGGTGGCTTCCATTTGGCATTTCATTGCATTCCACCAGAGGCTTATGCTAGCCAGGGTAGCAGGTGACTCGACACAATAGTGTTGTAACGTATGCTGTATCATCTTTTGATGCTCTGGATTTTGGTGTTCAATGGGAAACAACAATAAATTCATGGAGCTTTACTGCCTCTGCCAAATGTGACATCTTTCAGAGTATAACATGCTGAAAAGCTTGCACAATCTGTGCCAACTGCATGATTTAGCTGCTATAAAATCCCTCTGAATCAAAACCATTTTGAAATAAAGAAGAACCAGCCTGAGAATTTCATTGCACTGTTGGATATCCACTCAGAGATCAATCACCTGTCCTCATTCTGTATTCCTGCTGTATTTTTCAGCTTAATCTTTTCTGCAGCTTACCTATTTCATTAAGACTGGAATTTTAAAAGACTATCAATTGCGTGCAGAGGCAGAGAGTCGGGAGTGAGAAGTGTTAGAATCTGAACAGCACAGTTCTGAACAAATTGTACTGTACCATTAGAAAAGGCAATCTCTTTCTTTTTTGTTTCTGTGGGACTCTGTAATGCCCATATATGCTCACTATAAGCATTCCAGGGTTTGGCATTTTCATGTTCTTGAATTCTGTCCTACTCTGAGATTACCTTAGTGTAGAAAAGCAGGGCTGGCTGCAAGAGAACAGGTTAGCCTACCTGATTCTCTGCAGTTGTCCCATCCAGGCAGTTTTATACAGTACCCCTCACATTTCAAACAACCTGTAGATGTCCAACCCTGGAATCTCAACCAAAAAGCAACTTGTTGAGAAATTAAATAAAAAGAAAATCAGATACTGTTTTTAGAAGATCCTTTTGGATCTATATCTGATCTCCTAAGTTTTAAGCAAAAACAAAAATTAAATGACAGAAATACTAAAGAGTGCCTTTGAGGATGGTATGTGAACTAATTGATAATGTTTCAGTAAAGGACTTTTTGTGTGTAGGAAAGATGCTTCCCTATTGTACTGTTGCACTGAAACGGTGTTTAAACAACACAGAGTGATGCATAATATTTGAATCATGCAGAAGGATTATAATTATTATATTAATTTGTTGGTTCACTCTGTGAAACATTTCTAAAAAACCCACTCTAGAACAGACTATGAAAATGATAAATTATCATTGCAACATCTGATCAAAAATTCAGTAAGTTAATTAATGCTCCTTTTGTCCTAATAGGTTACGTAATGAGAAGGAAGTTTGCTAAATTAAGCATAGTAAAAAAATTTTGTCACCAGTTTGATGTGGGTTGGGTTCATGCATTTATTCAGAAGTTCTTAGAAGATTTAATAACATGGAAATGTACCAGTGTGGACTGTTCATGTGCATATGTGTGTGTAAAATTCTGCTGTTAGACCTGTGAGGTCCTGTGACTGTGATTTTGGCTGCTAGCAGTAGTTACCCAAATTATTTGTCATCACCTGTTTAGAATATTTGATTATAAATTTACATAGGAAAGGCAACAGCCTATAATGAGAGTATAAATCACCTTCGAATAGTGCCTTGACTGGAATGAAAGTCAGTACCCCTTGTATTCAGCCTGAGAGCATGCTAATAGTGGTGCATATTTATTTCTAGGCCATGTAATTAAAAGCAATTTGAAGAACTAATGTTCCAGCAAGTAGAATAATGACTGGAGAGCAAAGTACAGATAAAAATACCTTCTTCCTTTTCGTGTACTGTTTGATCTTGACTTTCCACTTTTTTCTAGCATTTGTTTTATGATCATCTGGTCCTGAGTCTATCATGAAGCTAATTCTGAATCTAATCATTGCCTCCTTTCTCTTTATTAAACATGTGTTCTGTTGAGAGGGCAAGTTCTTCTTTTCCTTGTGGCCCCAGCACAGAAAAAACACAGGTGAGATCAGTTGACGGCAATAGATGGCAGCTAAAGAGTGCTTATTAAAAAGGCCATAAATCAGGGATCATAGAGGAATTTAGTGGTTGCAAGTGACCCAAAAGGGAACATGATTTTCCATTGATACAGATGCAACAATTAACACTGGTGGGAAGACACTGTACTGTGTCAAAGGTAGATGAGTTACTTGATCTCCTTATGTACCTCCCATCAACTTGGTAGGAATTTACTTCAGACCAAAGTGAGGGGAGAAGGTGACATGAAGCACAGTCTGAGTGTGAGCCTTTGCTCCTGCGACATACGGCTTCAGTGGAGAGACTGCAGCCAGAGTCACTGACTGCAAAACGCTCTGATGCAGACCCCTATTGTGTCATGCATTTGTGGGGCTGCTAAGAGAGAGAGAAAAATTAATTAACTTATTTCAGTTGATGTTTCAGAAATTACTTTCAGCTGCTTCCTACAGAATCTACAAAGGTTCATTGCAATGCAGCTCATCACGAGATGTCTGGCAGTTTTCTGTGTTTATTAATTTGACTTGGGTCATCACTACAGTTCAGCCTGGGGGCTAAAGCAGACCATGTAAATGGTTTAGGTGTTGAGCTTCTGTAAATCCAAGTGCCAAAGCAGCACTTAATTTCAGAAAGATGAGTTAACTGTGCAGCTATGTGTAAGTAACAGTTCATTGACTAATTGAAACATATGATGGTCAAAATTCAGACTGCAGGTACATTTAGTGTCATTTGTCAAGACATTCTGCTTGTACTGGTGGTGTGCGTTGATTACAAGAACATGTATGTATAGAGAAAATGCTAAAGTTCTTCATTTGATCAAATCCATCAGAAAATTCTGTGCAACATTTAACAACCAGATTCCCAATGAGGAATGCTGGCTGGGTCTGCCTGTGGGTTTCCTCACGGGGAAGGTGGGAAGCGAATCCAGCCAGCCTCCGTGGGGGCTGGGCTCACACCACGCTGCCACAGGTGCCGCTTCCCTTCTCCGCTGAGGAGAGCTGTGAGGAGAAGCGAAGTCCCTTGCTGGCCGCCCAAGTGCCTCAGCGGCAAGCGGGGACTCAGCCTGGCATGGCGTCCTCTGCTCGCCTGAAAGGGCTGGAAGTCGTCTCCAAAAGGTGGGACAGGGGTTCCCCTGGCACAGGGTGGGTGCTGGGGTGGTCCCAGTGGCGGCATGCTCCCGAAGTGCTGAGGCGGCAGGGGCAGAGGGCGCACCGGGAGCACGCCCTGCCTCAGGCCGCTCTCGGCAGCCATTTTGTCCCCTGTGGGCCACAGGTGAGGGGACAACTAATAAAGGATTTTTTTTTAAGATGTGGCTTGGTGTGTCCAGCATTCATACACGGTACAATCATGTGGAATCAGTGCTGCTGCTTTTAGCTTGGTTTTCAGTCTTGGCAATTTCATATGGCTGGTTTTGTTATTGCAGCAAATTTTTCCTGTTAGATTTTGAACAGGCCTTACAGATGCAGTAGTGCTGTTTGTTTCTAGTGTGACTCAGGATTTCATCTGAGGCAGTCAATCTCTATTTCTGGAGTGTTTTTTTTCCTTTTTTTGTTGTTGTGCAGCACTGCTTCATTGCATGATTTTAAATCTCCCTTTAGAGATTTTTTTCCTCCCTCATTTTCCCACTCTAATCAAAAGAAATAGGTACATTTTGTTCTGTCTCTTAATGACTGTTTTTAGTCTAAGTATTTATGGCCTTTACAGGAGCAGAGTTAATACTGTATGATGTCAATATTCTTCCAACATAGTTATGCAGCCGTCTTACATTTATGACCTTTTCCCCCTATAATTAGTTCCAGCTGAAATTAGATTCAGTGAGAGCCTCGCTCCAATTACAGACAAATCTGAATAAAACTGATTCCACCGTGGTTGTCTGGAGGAAAAGAAGGGAAAAAAAGAAGAAAAAACCCTTTCCAGTTTCACTGTAGATAACTAAGCCTCGCATCTCTGCAGTACGTCTGCACTTAATAAAAGTGAAAAGGGTTTAAGGGCCAGCCCTGTAGAGAGCAGGAAATTCTCAGCTCTACCAACAACTTTGAGCAAAATCCCCTTCAGTTTTTCATGCCACCTCTTCCCTGTTGTTTACCCTGTCTTCCCTGGGGCAGGAACAGCCTCAGTATACATTAGTCTCAATGTCTCCCAATGCTGAAGTGGGCAGCGGCAGGTGCTGCACAAAGCCTGTAAGTTTGCAAAAGATCTTTGCTCTGATACGCAAGGTAACTCAGGAACACATTCACAGTCACTGTATCTGCACCGTGGTTCAGGTATGTGTTGCAGTGCATGCCCGGAGGTCCTTATTCCTGGCAAAGATGGGTTCGGATGAATACGACAAGCAAGCTGGGGACATGTCAGCTACCTGTGCACCCTCCCTTTCTTTGGGAAGAAAATGGATGCATGGGGATGAGGACAAAAAGAAAAGCCAAAGCACCTTACAATGTAGGCATAGCCAAAGTGGTTTTAACTCCTAACAGCCTGGGTGAGTCTGTATATTAGCCCTTTAACGCAGATTTGTCAGTGTGTGCAGCACAGCTATACTACAAATAGTAGTGATGAGTCTTGAGATCCACACATAAGATTCCCAGGTGCTGACTACTACAAAGAATTATGTGAGAAATGCAAAGAGTTGCTTTGAAATCAAAGCTGTACTTTGTATTAGCCAAATGCATCAAAAATAACATGAAGCCTTTTTGCCATTATCTGAGATGTTTAGCTGGGATTAAATGTTTGTGTACCTCATATGGGTTTGCAGCTGGGTTTATACTTTTATCACCTCTAGATTGGATTACTATAATCCTTTATTTGCACATTATCCTCAGCTCTTTTTTTTCACTTTCTTTTTTTGAAAGCTGGATCAGTACAGAAAACCAAAAATTGATTTCTGGCACCCAGAGGAGTAAATTGCCTCTTATCTGCTCTGAAATCATTGTCATATTGGGTTCTGATTCCAATCCAAATTGATCTTCAAATTAGATTTTGGATCGATAATAGCCTTATAATGGAATGACACTGTTAAGGCTCCTACCAGCTGCTATGACCCATAGAAGCTGATGAAAGAGTCTCATCACAGTCTATAATCTCAGAAAAATTAATGCACATCCAGTTCCATTAACTTGCTGCTATCTTTTCCATCAGGGCAATAATGTGCATAGGGTCAGTAGTGCCTTTGGCTGTGTTTGTGCAGCCATTTCTCCAGTTCAGCTGTGGCTCCCTGGCCCTATCCGGAAAGCTTTGTGAGGTTTTGTCAGGGGATCAATGTTGTGTTTCTAACCCTGAGCCTTCAATTCCAATTAAGTGCCTTCTGAGACATAGTGAAATGGCCCTGCAACACCAAGTGAAATGAATCTAGAGATTAATTAAAGTTTTATATTAAAAATCAACAATTTAAGGAATAGGAATAAACATTTAGTGAAGGGAAAAGAGATCCAGTATTCTCCAAAGCCCCTCCAAGAAGCAGGAATTGCAGCTAAGGTGCAATGTCCCTCCAAGCTTTTCCAGGGACAGTATTTCAGAAGTGATTTATCTGGAAATATGTGTGAGTTATTTTGAGGCTGTTATGATTATATCATTTGATGAGATTTTTTTCTTCTCTTTTCTGCACTGAGGACTTTAAAGTGAGAGAGACAGTCTGGAGATGGCTTGTGATTTGTTTAATTAACTGGCTTTCTTTTTATGGATGGTTGCTTGCAAGGCTGCTCTTTCATTTGGTGATTGTTTTTGTTATTAATGGTTTCAGACAGAGCTCTTCACGTATCA
The DNA here is from genome assembly GCA_035590275.1 of Ibycter americanus. Taxonomy (NCBI): domain Eukaryota; kingdom Metazoa; phylum Chordata; class Aves; order Falconiformes; family Falconidae; genus Ibycter; species Ibycter americanus. Next base: position 15,658,229 of record JAVJGI010000036.1, read on the forward strand.
AGTGCAAGTTTTTGCAAAGCCAATGAAGGAATCGCACAAGAGGGTTTTTTTTCCTCTTCTTCTTTCCTGCCTCTCATGTTTATTTTCTGTGGTGCTACTCTCCATGGTCTGCTGTGGTTGTTAGCACTTTGCATTAAAAAAAAAGTTCAGGAGTTCAAAGCTTTTTATCTCAAATTTGCAGAGGGATGTTTGTTTTGCAGAGGTGTCAAGAAACATTTTAAGGTTTTAAAATCTACGCTAACGTAGTATGTTAATAAAAATTAATGACATTCTTAGTCCTAAATAAGAGGGAGGGGCAGCCCAGGAGAATAAATATTATTATCTTCTGTGTCCATGTAACTGAGGAGGTATTAACTCGGAGGCTCTCCCTGTTATATCATTGTGGTGGGAGGGTCTCTGTGTTGTCTGTAGAAGGGGAGAACAGAAACAGGTAAGAAGGAGGAAGGAAAGGAGTACTTTATTTTTATGTGACTTGAGGAGGTCAAAAGGGCTAGGAACCTCAAAAATGTAGGTGCTGATTAACCACTGGGGTGTGTGTGAAATAAATGTTATGTGCCTCCCCACAGATACTACATTATTTTCTTTTACCAAAGGGAGCTGAAAACAGTTATTCAGGTGAGCCCCTCTTGTTACAGCTATCCTGTGAAGGTACAAGTCATTCCTCAAGGAGTCACCCATTCTAATGGCTTATTTTCACCTGCAGTTCAAATCCATAGCTAGACAGCCACTTTGGTCTGACTGAAATCCGTGCCATTTACTGAAAGAGGCAGTCCCACCTGCTTTCTTCCCACCTTCTGCCTTCTCTACCTGCTCATTCCCCGTGCTTTTCTTCTGCTGGAAGTAGTATTAATGCAGCCAAATCGTGATTCAAATCAAAGATCTCTTTTATTTTCGGAAAGATCAGCTCCTTAATCTGGCCCAGTCCAGGTCTGCATGAACACTTACATGGCAGGACTGAGAAGAAGGAACAGGAAGCTGAATGAGGCTGGACTCTATTTTAGGTGGTAAGTAAACTTCTGTAAAAAAAGAGATGAAGCAGCTAGAGTTTCAGGTGGTTCCTACCCTACCAAGACAAAGATAAAGGTAGTAGTCTTTACCACCATACATATGGGGACAGAAAGCTTCAATGGCAGCAGTACCGACTGTAAGAGGAAAAGGTGGTTTAGGACCAGTACAGTTTGTTAGAATCACAGTAGGAATGTTTTGTATGAGTCTTTCTTTGGTAGTAAGGTACTCTTCTCTTAAGTATCTGCTTCCCACTCAGCTCAATAGGAGTTTGTTTCAATAAGGCCTTAGGATCTTTGTGTGCAATGCATGCTGAGTCATATTTTCTTTAGTATTGTGCCTTTGAGTATTTTACCCATTGCATTTATCTCTTCTGCTGCTAAAAATCTTTCCTTTTATCTTGTTAACTCAGTATGTATGTGTTGCAGTTTTCAGGCTGAGAGAGGGAAAGTAAATACAAAAATGAGAGCATAGGGACCATTTCAGGAAAATAGGAATGGTCAGCTATTTTTATCTTTCCTTTCTGAAGGGAGTGAGGTGGACATTTTCTGACAAGAAACTCTTTAATAGTTAAAGTTTGTTTTAAACCCATGTAAAATCACATGGCTCTCTTGAGAAGTGAAATCTCTTATCTCTTCTCATGGGGCTGAATCACTCTATTGTATCTCCACATTCTGGCCTTAAACATTTCTTTATTGCATGAGTGCAAAAGAGCTGAATCTCCTTATGGTTTTTCATTGGAATGCATTATAAAATCTTCTGTAAATGTGTGAATGTTCCTTGCAGTTACAGGGATCCAGGGTCCCATTAAAATAAAGAGAATACCCCAACAGCTATTGTAGACACTCAAAACATCTGTTCCTTGATGCATTGTAGACCTTGCACTGGGGAGTTACTTAATAAAGGTGACTTGGAGATAGAGACAAGCATAGAGAATGAAGGTAATATAATTTTAGGAGCATATAGAAGCCTTGCATTCATGACTGCTGTTGATAAGAAGGATTAAATTGCTGAAATAATAATCAAGAGAACAAGAATAAACTGTGACTAGTAAAAGCAGAAGCTGAGGATTTCTGCTTAGGCAGTAATTTGAGGCAAAACTTTTGGGATACAAAATTTCACAGTAATACAATGATTTGGAAAATAGTAAAGAAACTGTGTTTTTCTTCATATATATAAGATGTATTTTAATGTGACAAATGACAGTGGCAAAGTACAGCTCCTTTGCAGTGGTAAAGTACAGCTCCTTTGACTGGAACTTTAATCTTCCATAACTCAGAGGAACGTACTTTCTTAAACTATACAGAAACCACTAAACTATTATTTGTTATACTCATATTTCAGCAACAGTATATGTGCAAGTGATAAATTTTCACAAGCTGTAGTGAAATAAAATGCATCTTAAGGAAGACTACTACTATGCTAACTCATGGTGGGAAAGCATCAACACAAAAGCCTTGTCTAGCCTGTATTATTTCCTGATTATAAAGCATTTTAATAGTTTTCTTTACTAGAAAATAACTGAAAAAATATGAATGTTAAAGGAGATTCCTTGCTGTAATTCCGTCATTTACAAAGGAGACAGCTGCCATACACTGTTCTGTCAGTAGCCAAAGTATGGCATACTTTGAAACACAGAAAATCAAGTTCCTAAAAATGTTTTCTGACTAATAAAATTCCCCTTTATGTCTTACATAGGTCAAGTATGGCTGGCAATATCCTTGCAAAATTAGACAATGGCATTTTTATGTACTAGTGCCAGAGGTATGGAGAGGTCATTGTTCTTCACATCAGAATCTTAAAGTTTCAAGTAATACATTAAACAGACTGGGATAGAGGAGAGGGGAAGAGTAAACCTATCACAGCTCTGAGGGTATAGAATTAAAAAATTGGTACTGAATGGTTGCTAATGTGGTCTACTTGCTAAAGCCAACAGCTGAGAGTGTTCTCTGTATTTCTGGTGGACACTCAGTGGCTGTATAAATAAATTCACAGAGTACTAGTGACGGAGAAAGGGTCTTTAGACCCTAGCAACTCTTCTGAGTGAAAAAAGCTAAACTTTTCCTGTAAGTTAACCTCCTCTTTGAACATACCTACCATTTCTTCCTCTATTCTGCTAGTGAGCCATTCATCTTCCTTATTTATCCATTCCTCTAAAAAATCCTACCTAAACCACTTGTCAAAGTCTCAAGTAAAATATATCTCAACTGGGTGCAGTTTCTCATATTTTGGCCTGTACCAAACCTTGCCAAAATTTCGTTGATCGTATCTGCTAAATAACTGGAAGCTTCCTTAGAGCACAAGGTCCAGGAGACCAAAGAGTGAAATTACTCACTAGTCCTTCTAAGCTCTAACTTTGTAAGAGTGGTTTGTTGTTAAATTATATGTCTGTAACAAAATAGTGATATTGGTTGTGATTGCCTGAATGGAAACATTTGAGGGAATGTTTTCTTTGGTTGGAGGAAAGTGTGATTTATCAAATGCAAAAATCTTGAGCCACATATTTTAATGATTTTTCAATTAATTTTAGCAGCACTTTCCAACCAAGTGGTATGAGTATCCTATTTTGTCGCTTGTAGAATGGAATAGTATAATTTTTCATTTTGAAATCACTTTTTATTTCATCTTTCAATTTTAAAAAAACTAAATTCAAAATCAAACCGATCTTCACAAATTAATGGATTTATGTTGTGTTTGGGGGTTTTTTTTGTGTATTTTTATAATATTATTATTATCTTTTAAATTAGAAAGAAATAGAAGCTGTACAATGGCATATCCTGCCCGGTTCACAGCAGTGAACAGCTGTGAAAGTAGTAGGAGACTCATTTTAAAGTAGGTCATGAACTCACTGTATTGCACAACTTTGTTCCAGCCATCTTATTCCTTTGTTTCATTTTTGCCGGTGGCACTGCGTATAGGTATGCCTAGGCACTGTGTGAGCTAGCCTTAAAGATGTAGAACAGTATCTCACTTGGTTCTTGCCCAGCATTTACATAGTTTCTTTCTGTGACAACGAATGTGGGCCTCTTCTTTTGCTGGCAAGGTCAAATATATTTTTCATTTCCTCCATATTTCTTAATTTGAATATTTTTTCCTCAATTATAGCATATCATTAGTACATATTGTACAGAATGGGGAGAAACAAAATACAGATCTATGGCCTTGGGCTTTCAAAACAAATTCAAGGTAAGCTCAAGAACATCTGGATATTTGTAAACAATCCATGGCAACATGCCTTAGTAACGAGACTGAGCCTTTAACATGTTCACTGTATTTTTTACACCACTTGATTCCAAATGTATTACCTAAACATCATTCTGAACACTATAATAAAGAAAACTTGAATTGATGCCAAAAGTACATGAAGTTCTTTCATTTATGTAATTTTCCTTACAAAACATATTAACTGCCTTTGTTTTCATAAAAGCAATACTGAAAGGTTACATATAGTGCTGTGTTCCTAAGAGTTAGAATGGATAGAAAAAAGTGTAATCATTGTAATTATATGACTGAAAAAGAGGGTTTTGGCATATTAAGGCACTTAAAAGAAGGGAAGAAAATACCATATAGAGAAGAAGTTTGTTCATCAGATTCAGAAGCAGGTTTAAAAGGAGGTTGCAGTAAAAATGGAGGGTGATCAGAAGGTAACTTAGTGGTTTATAATTACTCACATGCTTGTTGATCAACTTTGTATTTCTTTTGTGATTCAGTGAATCATGCAAGGAAAAGAAAATGTGTAGATGGAATAAATATCCCCCATTACACAAATTAAGGACAGGGATAAGCAAAAACTTCATGCTAAAGCATGAAGACATTATAAAACTTCTGTGTAATTATTACCTCTGCCTCACCACTAAATTGATTACTCTCTTGGTGGATGTTAGTAACATAAAGCTTTAAAATCAAGATGCCAGACTGTAAATTACCTTTCTGAATTACCCATTTGAATCAATTATTCTCATATTTAAAAAAAGACTGTAAATAACATAAAGTATTACCACATGTGTGTTTGATACATACATATTTGAATTTTGATACGTTTATTGCATTAAAGAACTGTGGGTTAATAATTGTTTTGGATGGATCTATGGTTAATTCTGGGAGAAAAAGAGTAATTTCCAGGATTGATAACTGTGATGACTTTACAACAAGGAGAATTCTAGGGTAAGGTCAACGTAAAAACTAGCTAGAAATTAGCTGTTAGCTTTGAAGCACTTTTTCCTTCAACTGAAGTTTAAATCTGAATATTTTTATTTTATTTTATTTTTAAATTCTGTGACAGAGATTGACCATGGATGCTTTTGAACATAATGTTTGGAATTGTACAAATTTGTGTTTAAATAGGGTGGTGGTTTGTTTTCGTACAATGACAGTTCCAAACACCATCAGCTCACCATTTGCAAAACATAATAAACATAGCCAATTAGTGGTTTAGTTTCCATCTACATGTACGTACATATACAAATGCATCATGAAATAGAGAAAAAACTTCATGTGAAAGTATGAAGATACCTATTTTTTCCAATTATTATCAGGCTCAGTGCTGAACTGACTGTTGATGTCTTTGTTGTATTGCAAAAATATTCTGAAACAAGTAGCAGAACTGTAAACCACATTTTGAATTATCCAGATATTTCATTTGTATGAGTAGGTATGATATGGGTTTGTGCTTCTGTATGCTCACGGATGAATTCAGTTAGGGAAGACTGACAATTCTATTGTAAGAAGTTCTCTTTTTTTTTTCTTTTCTTTTATTCCCTCCACAGAACTGGAATGCTGTTGGTAGTATTACATAGCTAACTTGTGTCTTAATACTGGGCAAGATAAACCATAACAGAAGTGTCAGTGAAGGCAGAGGGTAGAATCATAGAATGGTTTGGGTTGGAAGGAACCATAAAGATCATCTAGTTCCAACCCCCTTGCCATGGGCAGGGACACCTTCCACTAGAGCAGGTTGCTCAAAGCCCCATCCGGCCTGGCCTTGAGCACTGCCAGGGATGGGGCATGCATAACTTCTCTGGGCAACCTGTTCCAGTGTCTCACCACCCTCACAGTAAAGAATTTCTTCCTAATACCCAATCTAAATCTACCCTCTTTCAACTTAAAGCCACTCCCCCTTGTCCGACCACTACATGCCTTTGTAAAAAGTCCCTTTCCAGCTGTCTTGTAGCCCCCTTTAGGTACTGGCAGGCTGCAATAAGGTCTCCCCAGAGCCTTCTCTTCTCCAGGCTGAACAACCTCAACTCTCTCAGCCTGTCTTCATAGGAGAGGTGCTTCAGCCCTCTGATCATCTTTGTGGCCCTCCTCTGGACTTGCTCCAACAGGTCCATGTCCTTCTTATGTTGGGGGGCCCCAGAGCTGAATGCAGTACTCCAAGTTGGGTCTTATGACAGCAGAGGGGGAGAATCACCTCCCTGGCCCTGCTGGTCATCATGCAACCCAGGATACGGTTGGCTTTCTGGGATTCAAGAACACATTGCTGGGTCATGTTTAGCTTCTCATCCATGAACACCTCCAAGTCTTTCTCATCAGGGCTGCTCTCAATTCGTTCTGCACCCAGCCTGTATTTGTGCTTGGGATTGCCCCAGCCCACATGCAGGACCTTGCACTTGGCCTTGTTGAACTTCATGAGGTTCGCACAGGCCCACCTCTCAGGACTGTCAGGGTCCCTCTGGATAGCATCCCTTCCCTCCAGTGTATTGACCACATACACATACACTGCTTGGTGTTGTCGGCAAACTTGCCTAGGGTGCACCCAACCCCACCATCCATGTCGCCAACAAAGATGTTAAAACAGTGACAGTCCCAGTACAGACCCCTGAGGAATGCCACTTGTCACTGGTCTCCACTTAGACATCGAGCCATTGACCACAACTTTTTGAGTGCAACCATTCAGCCAATTCCTTATCCACTGAGTGGTCCATCTATCAAATCCATGTTTAGAAGCAAGGTTGTCATGCAGGACGGTGTCAAATGCTTTGCGCAAGTCCAGGTAGATGATATCTCTTGCTCTTCCCTCATCCACCAATGCTGTAACCCCATCATAGAAGGCCACCAAATTTGTCAGGCACCATTTGCCCTTAGTGAAGCCATGCTGGCTGTCACCAGTCACCTCTTCGGTCCTTCTTGAAGCATTCTGTCTTTATATATATGAGCCTTTCTATCAACTTTCTGAGAATTACCCTATGAACAAATTTCTGCTTGCAATAATAATTGCAGGAAATAGGGGAGCAGACATTTATTCACACAAACATTTAAGTTTAACTGGTTATGATGACCTAGGATTTTCTTTGCCCAGGCCTTGAGAAGTTCATGTAGTGTGGAACAGAGCCCCATTTTATAATGCCAGGGCTAGGATCTACTACTTGAACCCAGAGTCAAATTGCTTATAAAAGGAAGTGAATGCAAATCTATCCTGTGTCAGAAGAAATATATTTTCTACCTGATTGTTATCCACAAATCAGAAAATCAGAATTGGAAATTGCATTTTTAACTATTGCCAGTTTCAGTCACAGCACAGAGAGAATAATCAAAGGCTGATCACTTTAACAACTATATCCCAGGTACTCATTCATGAACAAGCTGTAGGCAGACATACATTGTAATAAACCTTTCACTAAAGCATTTTGAATAATGAACATGTCTGTAAAAATTGAAACCTATCTACTGCTTGTTCACTAACAATAAGGGATGAGTTTGTCAAACATTCTTCAATAAGGTAGCTCAGTCTACCTGGAATAAAGGGTGCTTAGCTTCTTTAGGTTTTGTGGGGGGCTTTGTCCTATTTTTGCACTAAACAGAACTTAAAAAATATTCCTAAATGAAACCTCAAGCTTTCTGTAGAAAAGTTCAGGTTTTAAAGGGGTTTTCCCCAGAGCTAGAAGTAATATTCCAGCTGTTTTTAGTAAAGATGACCTTCAGACCTACATTTAGTGTACATACTTGCTAAAATTTGCAACTACTACTGCAGTAACATCAGTACAGTAAAGTCATATTGTCTGAGGAAATTTTACACAGCATTTTAACACTTACATATAATGGTTAGCTACATCCATAAGTGTGACTGGAAGAAGTATGTGTGCATGAGTGTATGAATGCAAGACTTTATCAAATAGTAATTCTTTAGTTTATTATACGTTCTACTGTTATTGGTGTCATTAGTCTTCCTTGTTAGTCCGTCATTTTCTACCTGACTTCCTGCAGCTTTCTTACAAATGCACACCATTAAGAGTTCTGTTTGCTTTTAACTAGAATCAAGGAAAAAGAAAAATACCATATGAATACATTCAGTTAAACTGATTTTAATGTTTTTTGTTAATGAGTTGGATTGTGGATGTAGGAAAGTTAAACGTAATTTGGTAGACTTTGTTAAATTATTGCTAATGGTGCCAACTCTTGATACCAAACCATGTTGATAGCAAGACCACACTAGATGTCAAAACAAAACAAGAACTTTAGTATCCGCACTGATACTGTCAATATTGCTATTCTTTGCATAAAGGTCTATGAAAGTTTGGGGTTTTCCACTGAAATAACATGTGGAAGAAAAGTGTCAAGTTCTGTCAGCGGTCTACAAGCTTGACACACACAACAAATCCCAGCCTTGTTATCTGCACTTTCAAACCCATCCTTGTTTGCTTGCAGACAAGGTGTTTTCTTTACATCCCACTGGCAGGATCACAAAAACAGCTTTACAGTTCTGAGACATTCCTTCTAGCAAATCCCAAAATCAAAATACTTACCATACTATTTGTGCAGTCAAAGGCCAAACCAGAAGACATGCTTTAGTAAGTGCTCTTTCATTTCATTAGCAAAAGTGGTTTGTCAAAGCTTCCCATAATTTGACCCAAGATGATTTGTACCTTTTGGAAAGAAATCTATTTCTGGAAGCATGACTTCAGCCTAGGCAAAAGGAAATTGGTAAGTAAACAGCTTTTAATACATCAATATACATTTGACAATGTGAGTAGCATTGATAAATATTTGAGCTAAAGTCTTGCACAAGAGATAAACAAAGGGTTAATTTCATGAAGTTTGGCAGCTGTCTTTCTACCTGGGATGTTTTATATGGAAGTCAAATTACAAACAGTGGGGAAGAAGGCATTGTCTTGTCCCCCTCTGCTTTTATGCCAGGACTACATTCAGCATTTGAAGTTGCTGAGGGACTGGTTGGCTGATTTTTACATGTGGCTCCACAGTGACTGTACATACAAATTAGATGAAGGATTCTACACCTTTTTGAGCATTAGATTTCTCTCACAAGAGTAATTTTTGTGTTTTGGACTGGAAGCCAGGTCTCCTGAAACCCTAATTCTGGTGCTGACAATGACATGGGTCACACCTGTTGGCGAATCATTCTGAGCCAGATCTCCAGAGGGATTTTAGTGGTTTTTTGGCTCCTGGAATACAATGCACAACCCTGACAAATATATAGAGTGAAGCAGCCTGGAATGGGCTTTGGCAGAGGCAGTACACTGAATGGGTATGTTACTTAATGTAGCAAAGAAAGCTAGAACAAGAGAAGTGAAAACCATCAGTTGTGTGTTAAACTTACTCTGTTACCTGTGGAGTAAATCTACATGTCAGGGTGTCTGCTTCAGACATATACCTTTTAGAAAGCTAAAGGTGGGCAATGTGACTCCCATCATTAGATACCTAACCCTGATTTAGATTCACTTTGAGAGATTAATCTTAACTCTATACCTCATTTTATCTGCCAGAAAATAGAAGCACAACTTCCTTGCAGTACTAGGAAAAATATTCGCATATATTTCTAAATCTATCTGGCTCTTAGGATGTGAAGAGAAATATGAGTATGAGATAATAGCAAGAATTTTCAACCCAACTTCAAGATTTATTTACAATTTAAGTTGAAAAACATAGAACTTGTTCATCAACCATGGCTCACATACTAACATTAAATGGCCCTTTTTAATGTTGTCACTGAGACTAAAATCAGTGCTCCCTCTTTTCTCCTACCCAACTTTGCCCTTTGAAGTGTGAAGGGTGAGTATTAGTCTCGGTGGAGTCCAAACTAGAGACATTTTTCTAGTTTTGTTAGGCACTTTGCTCACATTAATTAGGAAAAATGTTTGAACCATTTCTAATAAATCAGGTCTCTAACTTTAGAAGAAGCATTCCCACTATTTTGAGCACTGCTTCATTTCAGTGCTTTTTCGAGCCTACATGCTTCGTGCTTAGCATACACCTGCAGAATGAGTGGATAATGTATGAAGTGGTATCAGTTCTAAATCAAAAGGAGATTAATACTTTAAAAACTTAATATACCAATGATGCAGTGCTTATTCTTTTCACTTGGCCTAGCTAAAATCCCCCAGTAGGTATTAGAAGATAATGCACATTTTTGGTGTTCCACATGAAAGGTCTCTTATGGACAAAAGAAGTGATGGTATTTTATTGTCTTAATGTTTGCCTTCTATACTGGAGTCTTGCTTGCCTCCAACAAATCCAAATGTTATTTATGAAAGTAAAAAATTGTCACAGAAAACCAGCAGCTATGTACTTGAAGATAATCTTTTTTCACTCAAGCATTTGAAAAAATGTGCATTTAATCCTAAAGATGCATATTGGAAAGGTTTGAATTTTTTATGCCAGCATCATGTGCAGTTATCTCCTCTATGATAGCTACAGTGTAAGAAAAAAAAATAAATTATATACTTCAAGGATCTGATTCCAGGTTCTGCCAGACATTTGACATTTGTATACTGCTTATTGATCATTCATACAAATTCTAATCATCATTTGCAACTAATTCCCTATGTACTAATGTGAACAAGAATTCTTGTGCCTCTATACTGGTGTTCATTCTAGTAGACAACACTGTGGGGAAAATGCTCTTGATGAATGTCCTGCAGATGGAATAACTTAGGAAAACAGGAATGGTTGAATGAAGCCTCATTTCTATTTTATGCAAAGTGCATGTAAGGATGTTTTCCTCCTATCTTCTCACCTCCACTGATTGACATTGTAATTTCCCTTATTTTATTGTGCTTGGTGGAGGAGAGGTCTTGTATCTCAAGATTTTCTCTTTTGCTTTCCTAGTGATGCAGTGCATTTTCATGTTACGTGGAAATTTTGAAATGGCAGCTAAAACAAGGCATCATAATGGAAAGTGCATTTAAGATGACTTCCAATGCCTGTATTTACTGCAGAGCTACATACTTCTGTGCTACATCACACATAGATTAGTGAAGAGCAGGCTACAAAAAACATATACTGTCTCAGAATGAGATCACCTTGTATGCTGGTGACAGCTTTTTGTGTTTTTTAGTAGAATGCCAACTCTCATAGAAAAATACATAGTTTTTATAGGAGTATATGCGTTTTGGGGTTTTTTTGTATTACGTATTAGGACTTATGATTGTGTCTTAAATGAGAATGTGGGGTCCAGATGATGGTTAAAAACATTGCAAGCCTAACCTTGGTCGACAGCTCATTTATCAAAATCAAGAATTTCTTTGAATCTTGCTGGAATCTTTCAGAGAAGTCTTGATTAAGAATGTTGGGACATACCATACACAAGAGCAAATCTACTAATCAATAAGAGATGCTTCATCATGCACTCTTGAACCAGCCAGTATTGATATGGATCAGTCATTCTCTCGCACTGAATTTGATGACGTTATGTAAACTAATGGAAATGTTTCATTTTCAAAATATTGCTTGTGATGTCTGAATGCACATGTAGCAGAATATTTTGCATGGCACAGGCATTAAGGATTCATATCAGTCAAAATAAACTATTTGTATAAGAAAAATTCTAAAATAAGAGAATGACAGGACTCATAAGCACCCTCAGGTTTTTGTCATCCTCCCTGTCTCTGGCTGAGTATTTGTTCTTATTTTGGTATTAAAAGGGTACCATAAACAGTTATATGCTATCAGTGAAAATGCAAAGGCCATGACTGAAAGTCAGTGTTTACACCTTCAGCTATCAGAGTCTTTGGAGAGCTGAGACATTCCTGTAAGGCTTGAAGCACTAAAGTAAACGAGCTGCAATTTGGGTAGCAGACCTTGTAGTGGAAGCATAATTGAGCATGTTCTTTGGGGGTTGCCTATTGTATTGTATAGTACTATTGTTTCTGCATATCTGCAGAATGGTTTGCAACCTATGGTCTGGCAGCATGCTGGGTGTCAGCAAACTAATTTGGAGGAATTCATGAAAGGTAAGTAGGTAAAGTGAGCCCTATGTCAGTAATCTTAAATTTACTTTACCACACTCAAAATGTCATGGGGCCTTCCCAATCAGCAAAGATTAGGCACCACTTAAAGCAGTTTCCTTAGGTCACTTGTGCCTGTGGCAGGTTTTCTTTATGGCTGCAAGTTTTATACCTCAATAAATACTTCCCCAAATGGGGATGTTTGTTGGAACAACTTCTGAGGTCTCTTGGGACCTGAAAGAATTATGGTCTCATTTGCTGTTCTCAATGAAAGGAACAGAAACCAGTCTGAAGCAACTGAGGCTGTTCCAGTTTTTCCCAGAATGTAACCACTGGTGATCTGTAAGCTGAACCAGGTCATGTTGTTAGTATTTTCAGTTTTAGATTTGGTGAGAGGACAAGGTAGTCCAATAGAAAATTTGAGAGGTTGACAGTGACCCAGAATGTGGGAATTACTCATTCACTTAGTGGAAGCAAACATTGACTGACTGACTAATGATATTCTATTTAGTGTGCCCTACTAATTAGCTCATTCACTTTTTGAAAGTTAATTAGTAAGCTGTAGCCAATATTGACAGTGTTGGTGGATTGGATTGTACATACTTTTCCTTATGCAGGACATCTGTATTTGTCACGTGTCCTGAAAGATGGATAAAGCGTGAGGTGGCACAGACAAACTGAACCAGATCTTTAGCCGATATAAGCAGGCTTGGTGTCATGAAATAACATGGACATAATTATATTTATGGAAGATTTTGGGAAGCAGATTATGGAGAAGTCAGAGGCTGAGGCTACAGAGTGTCTCAGGCAAATATCTTTTATTAACCCAGACACATGTATGTCACAGTCCTGTTGAACTGCAGCATTTCTTGAAATATAAACCAGAGGCTATACATGTCAAAATGCAGTGCTTGTAAGAATTCACCTGCCTTTATGATAAGTATGATTTAAATGCCACAGATAATTAGATAGGTAAATTTTTGCATGGCAGTTTATTGATGGAGAGTTGAGGCTGCAGACAGGCGTCAAGAAAAGGTAAGGATTGTCTTCCTCTATCTGAGAGCTCATTTTTGATTTAGTGGCTTTGTTGGAATCACTTTACAGTAGATACATATGAAATAATACAGTTTTCAGCATATGATCTGAATAAACAGATTACACAGTTTAATCATTTTAGTTCCTGACAATGTGTATCTCAGAACTGAAAGGCAAGAGAGGTCAGGAAATTTGAAAAACAGAGCAACGAACTAGCATAGTCATAATAATGAAGTTTTACTCCTTAACAAGTAGCTGCTCCCCAAAATGAGGGTAACTTAAGGTAAGTAACTTCCAGGGGGGCTTATTTGCCCTTCTTGCAAGCTTTTTGTTGCAGTCATAGCATTTTTTTCTTACTACCTCCCCTTCATTATTTCAGTGAATGTAACAACTTTCCATAAATTCAACACAAAGAGATTCACCAGGCATCCTCATTACTGCAGCATCCTTATCCATGGCTGAAATGCTCAGTGCCTTGTCTATTGGTCTACGTCATTTCATTCAAATCCTATAGCAAAACTCCCAAAGAGTAGAAAATGCTGTAAGACAAGAATTGCATCCCTTTTGGTTGTTACCCCAGTCCTCTATCCCTCCTTACTTTATCTGGCCTGTTGTCTTACCTATTGCCTCTTTTCATGCTGAAGATCATACTTCAGTTGTGTCATTTTGCTTTAGAACTGTATCTTAAGCTGTAGCACCTTTTTTACTAATACCATAGTGTACTTGTGAAATGTAAATATTTCAGGCTTTTTTGTGCATCCTCTCTGCATTGTCTAAAGATGTAACAAATAGTGTCTGCTAAGGAGGCATCTTATGGCAATGAGATCATGCAAAATTGAAATACACCAGGTGTCCCATTTCTCTAACACATCTTTTTTAGCTGTAGTAGCTAAGATGAATTCAACAGCAGGGAAATCTCTATCATAGAGGAACTTCCTTTGAGACTTGTTTTGGCTGTAGCAACTGAGAGGACAGCTCAGTAGGGTTTACCTTCTAAATGGCATCTTGACTTTCCTGACTTGAGGACCTAGCAACCTGAACAACCCAGGTGGTCAAGACTGTCAGCTTCCCAGATGATGTCTTGTCTCTGTTTTCCAGTGGAATTCTCAGTATTTCTGAGACTGCTGCAATATTTAATCGGTCATATATCAGATTAAATATTTCCTGTACATATATTTTAGAAGACAAAAATACTCAATTTGCCTTCATCTTTAAATGGAATACACAGGTGACACAACAAAGGCAATGAACATGTCAGTGTATTTTTGAACATCATCTCTCTTCTCATGTTTTCTTTAGTTTCAGAGCTTTATACAAGCTGACGATCCTTGATTGTTGTTCCTACAAATTACTGCAATATAAGTAAGACTATAGTAAGACCAAATATTAGCTTTCATAACTCCTCCGTTGCCTATGTGTGATTATAAGCACACTGTCTTTTTAGAAAATTCTAATAAAGAATTATAAATATATAATTTGTTCCTGCAACTGGGATATGTTTCTCTACTATTTTGTTTTCAATTTTCCACTGAAAGAACATAGAATAACACTAAATGTGATGATTTTCAATACTTCACATCGTTTTATAGTTAATATTTCTGGAACACTAATGCTCCAAAAACTTTTCGCTCTACACTTTAATTCATATATTCACATAATGCATGGCACTCACTATCTTCTAATCATCTGTTTTGTTTAAATGTTGCCATATCCCTGTATGTGATGTAATATATAAATGTTTCAAATAAGCTGATGCCAGGCTGCCCTCTAGGCACAGAAACTAGCTCAGTGAATGTATAGGAAGTGAGTGCTAGGATAGAAACAGCTGCAAGAGGGAGTAGGTGGTGTTCTGTTCACCTCATCAATTCTTGCCAGGGAATGAACCTGGCTGGGAATGAATCTGAGACTTGCTGTGAGCTTTTAAATCTGGCTATCCGTGCTGTAGCACCAACACCAAATGTTTCCATCGTGATGCTGCTTTTAAGTTTACAGAGGATTGAACAGCAATTTATTCACTTCCAACGAACCCATAAAATAAGAATTCATATATAAACCTGAAGCAATCAGATTAGGCCTACCCTTATTGTAAAATTCTTTAAGGTTTGAGAGAAGAGGCTAAGTTCTCAGAATTGTCTTACAGAATGTAATAGTAAATTATGGATTTGCTTTAATATTGTATAGAATAGCATAAAATATAATAGCTAGGAAATACATGATCCTTCATTAAAACTGAGAAAGGCTTTTAAGAGGAGATTCTGTGCAACTATAATTTAACTTAGTTGTAATGGTTTCATTCCTGATGGTTGCTGTACGGCAAACCCCTTGCTATACATAGAAATGATCTATCCTTTGCAGGGAAGAAGGGATGATCTATTAAGTACCATGTCAGGCTTGTTTCTGGGGAGACATACTTGAATTCTTACTCTCTCAGACACCCTCTGTGACCTTTCCTGAGCCATCTAATCTGTGGTACCTTAGTTGTCTTCAAAAGAATGAAAATATAGTACTTCTTTATGCCACAGGAGCTTTTCTGAATCCTGAGATACTTTATTGGGAGGACAAAGGAGCTTTTATGATAGATTTAATTTTCAGTTTGATTTCCCCTCTGTGAATTACTGCATCAGCATTTTAGAGCAAAAATGTCACTCCCCACAGCACCCACTATCTCCACAGGGATTTTTACAGATGTTATATGTTATATGAAAGGGTAGCTATCACCCTGTATGCTGTGACTCTTTCTGTTGCTTTTGAATGGCAAGCACAAGACCTGGATGCCAAGTCACAAAGACGACTGTCTAGCAGGAGCAGCTGGTTGCTTGGCAGATGCGTCATTGTAGCAGCTTTGAAGCTGCCCATGGGTCTGTCACATGTTTTAGCTACCAAGAGACTGCCTTGGCTTCTTTGTCCTTTATAGATGCCATTTTCTATTAAACATTCTTTGGTTCTTTGGCAGTTTTTATGTACTGCATAAGCTCTTCGTTTGTCAATAGGGATTCAAAAGTTTCATTTTCATGTGGAAGAAGGACTTAAATTTTTACAAAATGCCACAAGTGATGAAAATGTTGATGCAAGATTATATGCATAAAGCAAAATATTCAGAGAATTGAAGGTCAATTTGAAAATAATTGCTAAGCTATCATATGAAGTTATCTTTTAAATATAGGAAACACATAAAATTGCTCAATCGTGTCTAGTAGTCAGCATGTGCTGAAAAGCAGGCCCCTGCACAGATCTCAGACTGCTTTCTAGAAAATTTAAGTGTGCTTTACAAATAAGGCTACCTTGATTTTACAGAGTAAGTATGTTTCTACAACTGGTTTTATTGCTTATAAATAATTACATAAACAAATATGTTATTCGACTTCGCTTTCAAACAAAAAGAAAGCAAGAAAGCAATGTCAGTATGTTTAAGCCCAACAAAGGCTTTTTACTTCAATACATGTGCTATTATTTTAAAGTAGTTTCATAGCTTCTGTCTGATTCGTCAAAAATTACATAGAAATGTGTCATACACTTTTTACACTATACTTTTCATCCTTCAGATAGCTTTGGACAAAAAAATTACAAAATAATATCTTTTTTGTGTAAGTCTATTATCAAATACATTGTCCTGTAAAGGTTTCAGGACTAAATTTATTTTCCTAATGAACATGAATGTGTTGTTTATTCACTTTCATTTGCATTTCAGATTTTTTTATGGCAGTTCTTAGTTCTAAACACAAAATCAGCATAAAAAATATAAAATGTTTCTTTTTTATATTCCCAAAGTGAAGAGAAATAGAAGTTGTTTATGTAAGCTCAGAAATTTAGCAGCTGTCAAACAGCACAGGTTGAGAACACAAGTAGTTTCATTGGGTGCCTGGCTTTTCATTTGTCTGAAGAGTTAACATCAAGGTTTCCATGTAGGTTCCATTGATTTAATTTCAAGATATATGCTTATCTAATAGTGGGTATTGTTAATGAAACAAAGAAACATTGCTCCATCAGAGTTTGACCCCTATTGTTTAACTGTGATTAATCCTGTCTGTCCATATATTATACCAAGAGCCCATTTTGAAACTGGTTTGGCCCTCTTCAGTAGGTTCCCAGCATTGCTATCTGAATGTTCCAGGAACTTAGACTAAGGCCTGTATAATAGGGTTAAACTTAAAAAAGGGGTACAGGTTTCAAGGTGGGATTTTGCTGAATACCATTTCTGGAACTGAGGTAGGAACTAGAAAATCATGTGGTAAAATGGCATTTCTTTGCAAGGAACAGCAGTAATACCAGTAAGAGAACAGAAGGGTTCATGACCAGTGATATTGCTGAGATCAAATGCATTATATATTGCCTCCAAATTAGGCCAAAGTAGAATTCACCTACCTTTGCTATTGTATCACTGGTCCTTCCTCTGCCATCTTACCTATCCAAATATGTATGTAATAAAAGAATATACAAGGAATGTGTTGGGTGAAACTGAGGTAGAAGAGGCAGCTTCCTTGGGAAAGATGCCAGGTGAAAACAAGAAGCAGGCTTTTTCTTTGTACATCTGTAGAGGGTTAATTAACATTGATTATATACAGTTGTGGGCTTGCTTCTGGGGCAGTGGGTTGGCTGATGTGGATAATGTACAGCTGTGGCTTGTTTGGGCTAAGCAGCTAAATAGCACTGAGGAGCACTGGAAGAGTAGCACTGGGTGAAGAGAGGAGACTGGATGAAGAAGAGCCCAGGGATGTAGGAGAGATGAGGAGAGGCCCTGAGAGAAGAAGGGGGCCTGAATGAGGAGAGGCTGGCTGGAGGAGAAGCCGGGAACCCGGATGCAGCAGAGGCAAGAAGCAGGGTGGGCTGGCCTGAAGAGGATGAAGAAACAGCACGGGCAGTAGATGACCTTTTGGAATCTTGTGTGGGAAAGCTGTGTTGCAGCTGGCTAGTTTTGTAGTGCTATGACATACATTGTTTCTCTGTGGCCACCAAGTGCTGGATTAAGGATAGGTTTTTCTTCTCTGTAATATACATGACAATTTCTGTATGTCTTTTCTCTGGTTTTGGGCAGTAATGGGCTTCATATTGCCTGAAGCCAAGAGAGAGTAGAAGGGAAAATTTAGGACTCTTCTAATTCTTTTCTAGCAGGCAAAAACAGATGAGAAAAACACTCCCTGTGTCTGGCCCAGATAACAGGACTTCATCCCTCAGTCCCCAGAAGAAGGAAAACCATGGCATGTATATTTTTAACCCAAATTCCCACCATACGTGTGTCCTGGGTTTTGTGAGAGTTTGGTTGTTGTTTTTGTTTTGGCTTGTAAGATGGCTCTTAACAACAGAAGTTGGAAGATGGGATTTCCCAATTTTTGTCTCATTTCTATTCATCTTTAACTGTTTCCTTGGAGCTGTTCCAAAAAAGGAATATTAAACCATCCTAGTGTACTGAATTCAGATGGAGCTCCTTCTGCAGACACAGGTCCCATCGGAGGGGCTCACAGAGAGGTTTCTTTGGCACTGACAGTTGGAAATTAACACGTTTCAGAAGTACTTACAATTCACATGCTTAACGTTAGTGAGAAGATCCTGCATTAAGGGAAGAATGGGAAGAAAACCTTTTGCAGATAAATGAGTGGCATACAATGTGTTTTCACTTCAGTTCATCTTTGTTACTCTTATTTTTTAATCTGCTGATCAGAATCTTGATCTCTGCTGATTCTAGAAAAATGACCAAAGTGATTATTGAAATGATATGCAAGAAAGCCTGTTAACTGCTGTTGAATCCATTTCTTTATATAGCTACCTTGACCCTTCAGAATTTATCCTAAATTATATATTTTAAGTAGTATCAAAAGGAATTAGTCATAACAACACTGAAATTGTGATCAGCAGAGCAATGATTCTTGTTATATTTCAGTTTACTTTAGATCTTCCTCTTTAAGTGCATGACAAACAGTTATTGGCTTAATTACCTGCAATGTTATTGAGTAGAGGTGAAAGTTTCTCAGTTTGAAGTTGTTAATAAAAAGTAAAGATGCTTATTGTAAACCACTTTAGTGTCTTTTTCCTTGTGGCTGACATTTCTGAATTGCCTTCAGAGGAGCGTGGTTTAGGTTTATCATGTATAGATAACAGAATAACCTTATATATGAACTACAGGTATGAACACTGTCATTGACAGTACTCCTTATGATTTTGTGCCAAGTGTGTTGAGAAATATGGGAAACTACATGGACTGCTAACAGAAAGATTGCTTAGTTGATATCTTCCTTTATATTCCTTCTGGGATCTGAAAGTGATTTTGAAATACCATAACTTGTAGGAGTCACAAGTGCTGTTGTTTGTCATTTGTGCTGCAGATTTTGCCTTTGCTTTCACCTCTGTCTGAGATCAGTGAAGCTGTACCAATGTCATGAAGGTATGGAAGGATCTGAGTTTTGTATCTTTGCCCTGTGTTTAATTTTTCAGTAAATACAGATCTACATTTAGAGAGCACACATAGTCACCAGTAGTGAGGCAGCCAGCATCACCTCATTAACAAAGAGTTCTGCGTGTGTTCAGATAAGGTTGCAAGGAGCTGCAGTAGAAGAAAGTACACCAGATATACAAAACAGTAAAAATATTATCTGAGTTACATATAATTAAAACCTTTTCAGAAATCAGTACGTCTGCTGTAATTGCATATTGACCCTCAAAAGGTTCTACCACAGCAGAACTCTGAGTTTATGTTCACAGTCATAAATTTCTTGCTAAGCCTTAGGCTGAAATCTTTCTTATAGAAGTATGATTTCTGTTCTAGATGAACACTGGAACACTCTACAGTGTGATGAACCTGGTTGCCTTAAAAACAAATAAACACAATTTTGAGAACTTCCTCTCTAAATGTGTAAGGCAGACTCTTCTGTTTGTGACTCTTCCTATTCGGTTCTTTCCTTCAGCAGCAAGAAAAGAAAATATTAATCAACTTATCTCTGTTAATGCACCTTTCTCTTCTCATTGCTTCTTTTTCTTTCCTATACGTCCTGGTAATGTTTTCAATATAGTAGGGTAGTAATTGCATGTCATACTTTACCATAGATGGATATAACCCTGGTATATTACAGTGCTGGAAATAGATACTCTAGTAACTACTGCTACTACCTGCACTTAGGAAACCTTCTTAGCTTGCCTGTACATTTCTTTGATGGCAAATAGGCCAAAAACTGCTAGTCTGGGAACCCACCAAAAGTGAAGTTCTGGCTTTTTTCTGAATTTAAAAAAAAATAATAAAAAATGGTAATGTCTTTTTTTTGAGGTTGTTACTGATTTTTATTTTATCTGGCCAACGATATGAATCCTAGTGTCAGTGTAAACTTGATTTAGACTGTGAATTATGAGATTTTAATTGTGTGAGGTGGTTGTAAACTGCTGATCCTTTCCTCCAATGAAAAGTGGTACTTAAATAAAACCATTAAAGCAGGCCACTTCTGACTCCATTGTACCAAAGAAAGCTTTCCAGGCATAGCACATTGTGTTTAGTATCACTTTAGAATTCTATAAATCTTTGATCAGCTTTTATTTAATCTTTGTCTAAATTGGAAGATAGCGATGGTCCCTTAAGATTTTGTATGGAATTGAATGAAATTTAATAAGGCGCCTGACAGTTACTTGATTGTGATTCGTAGCACTTTCATTTTACAGGCTTAAGCAATACTGACCTCAAAAGGACTGTCATTCAGACTAGGTGGAGGGCGGGGAAATAAAATATTTTATTCTTCTTTGTTCCAGTCCTTTTTACTTGATAAGCCCTTAATAAAAGTCAAAATGAAGTCCTTGCCAATTCTTAGACCGATTCTCTGTTCAGAGATTGTGGGTTCATTTCTGGAACATTTTAGAGTAGGAAATGCAAAGCAAGACAACATCTAAATGGCTTTCACATTGACAACCTTGACAGACTGTATAAATTTGGAGTAGAAAAGAGCTAGGAGATGAGTTGACATGGGTTGTTTCTCCGGGGACCACCTGATGAATTTTGAAGGTCCCCAGAACAGACTGTGGGTTACCCTGAACTACAGGAGGTTCTCCTACCCACTCAAGCAGAAACTGTATGTTTTGAAACGATGCGTCCAATTACTTCAGCTTGATGCACAACACAAATAGCTGCGAGAATAAACCCAATCTCTTGAAAAGTTTTCATTTATGTCTTTTAGAGCTGCCTTTCTCACAGTCTCATGTAGATGCCATCTCGATTATTAAAGCACAATTGCATTAGTGACGAGCTGCTTCCCTCAATTAGTTTTGACACAAGGTAATTTTATGGCTTTAAGTATACTTATCTTTGACTCCTGATGGATTTTCCTGTGTCCTTGTTTACTATCTAAACCACCTTTTCTTTTTTTTTTTTTTTTACATTTGTATAATGCACTGTTCAGTGTTTCAGTTTTAATCACGGTTATGAATTATTGTTTATGATTTGCATAACACTAATATCTAAGTGTCAAGGCTCCATGACATTACACACAGTAAAATATATTAAGTGTCTTTTTAAATCATTCACAGATACTGCTGCAATGTCACTGTGCTTACAAGAGTTTGGTTGAGTAACAATGAACAGTTTATTTTCTGTTTGTAAGTGTAGTAATAAAAGAAAGCAAGAAGAATGAAAGATGAGTGGGAAGAGTTGGTTTTAAGCAGAGATTTAATTGGAATCAGTGACTGAGTGCTTGATACTGCACTGGCTCGAAAACAGGTGAACTTCAATGAACATCAGGAGGGAATGTAAGGATCTTCATGAGGCAAAACTACTGTAGGAGCATAAAAACTACAATATGGCCCAAATTCTAGCTACTCCACTACCTAGTCTCTGACAGTAGCTGCTGTGAAAGTACATAGGAAATAGAATTTTTGTCCTCATCTCTAACAGTAGCTAACTTAAATTTATGAGGTATAATATCCTTTATAAAACAATTCAAATTTATGAGGTGTAATATCCTTTATAAAACACATGCTTAGGAGCTGATTCTGGCATACTGCACAAAGGTACTTTCAGAAAATATTTGGACAGGTTATTTACAGCTGTTTGCCTATATTTATCTATATCTTATGCTGGCTTTTTGAAAGCATAGGAGACAAACAGTATTAGTATTCAAGGATGGAATTCCTTTCATTCTGGATACAATTCTGGCAATAAGCTCTCCATTTAGTGAAGTGTTTCTATTACTGTTAACTTTAATAACAGGAACAGTTCTATTCAGCTGCGTCTGATCTCTCCTATAGTTAGGACAGTACCCAAGTACCATCATTAGATGCTTTTTGTGTACACTTGGAATAGTCACTTGGAATAAAATTTTCAGTGCTACTTAGCTGACTGGAAGGCTACTTTTAAGTCATCTGGACACTTCTAGATGGTTTGGAAAGCCTCTAAGTGCCACTAAATGAAGACAAGTGAAATGACCTCCTTTCCATTATTCTGCTCTACACATGCCTCCATGCCTTTGAAAATCTGGAGTTGGGAACTAATAGTGGGAAATAGTAACATAATGGAAGATAGGTACAGAAGGAGCCTAAAGTGGTCATCTGGTGCATTGTCCCCATCCGCAGGTAGGATCAACTCTGTCTAAACAATTTCTGCTAATAGTTCATCTAATTTGTTCTTGAACTTCCAGTGATAGAGGCTGCACTGCCTGTCCATGCAGTTTGTTCTAGCAGTTTACCAGCCCTTCAGTGAGGCTGATACAGTCCTTCGTCCTCTTTGTTGCAATTTAAGCCCATTGTTTATTGTCCTATTCCAAGTGCACGTGGAGAATAACTGTCCATTTTCCCTCATGAAATGTTTCTTCATGGTTTTGGAGACAATTATTGTATTGCTGTCTTTCAATGTCCTTTTTCTTTACGTTTGACCCTTCATTCAGCATTTCTGCAGGTTGCGTTTTCTAGATCTCTGATTACTGAGACGCTTTTGGCAATTCTATCTTAAGTTGCCTTTGAGAGTAATGTTTAAGTACCTTCATGTTTATCTTGTGTCTTCTCTTCTTCAATTTAATGGGATTAAAATATAGATTGTGCTACTAGTGGAGCTGAAATTATACCTAAATGTCTAGCTAGTTAATTGGAAAACTGTAATCCAAAGATTACCACCAGGTGACAATACCTGTAAACTGACTATGCCAGATTTTGCATACATTTTGTAAAGAATGCAAACAACTTATAAGCTAATAAAAGCATAAATCCTGTCCTCCAGAAAACAGTGAAGAAAAATTTTACTGAGGCGAAACTGTTACACTGTCTAATCAATCATATATTTTCATAGCCACAGTGACTGCAGTACCACATAACCTAGATTATGTCATTACTTAATAGATATGCAGGATGGGCATAGAAATAACAGAGAAATAAATGGAAAAAGAGATTTACTGAAGTGCATGACAACCAGCAACTTGCATGTTCTCAATGGAAACTGCTGGAAGCATATCGCTTTTGTGAACCTGGCTGAGAAAGGGTGACAGAAGCACAGTGTTACAGCATTGAAAGCATGTCTGATTATGGCATTCGTTCTTTATGGGATCAACAGAAATGCTGTCCTTTTTAAGTGGTGTTTTAGCAACATAGATTGTACTGGATTAGAAGCTGGAATTCTATTGCTGGCTTTCTATTGCCATAGATCTTTTTACCAGTGAATTGCCCAGAAATTCTGCAGTCTCTCAAATAAACCTGGACATTGTTTTCTTTTGATTCTTCTTGAAGTGGAATAATATTGCTAGAGAAGTTACTTAGAAGAACAGTTTCTAATTCAAGGATTTCAGAAGGTGTTTTTAAAGAATCTGTTCCATTTGAAAGGATTTCTGTGCCTGATGTCCCTTGCGACACTTTTAAAATGTACCCTACTTGTTAAAAACTTGTCTTCACCTCTTTCTTGATGCTTGCTGCATGTGCTTTTTTTCAGGGCTGTGCTACTTCTCTCTGGGCAATGGTTCTTCTTTGCAAAAGTGGACTGCCACCCTACAATTACCCAAACTGCTTTGGTACATTTGTATATCAAACCTGTCTGTAGGCTTCCAGTTGGCCTGTATTTTGGGCATTGGTTCCAGCTGATTGTAAATTACCATAAGTTTTTTGAATGTCTGACATGAAAATCAACCATTTACTTTCTATTTCAGTGAGATTTTGAATTAAATTAATTCAGAAGTCTCAGTGTTCTGGAAACCGAACTCAGTTCTCCTTTTTAGCGGTGTTCTTTCAGAATTATGAGTATTCAGCTGTGTTCCTCATCCAGAGAAACACTACATTAGATCTGTAAATATGCACACCTGATTGCCAGTAAATTAATAGGAATTGCACCTGTATTCATAGGAGAGAACAGAAATCTTTGTGCCTTCAGGTTTGCTATTTCTTAACAACAGTAATGATGCTTTGAGGGCAGTACTACTTTAAGAACAGAGCCCATTTAATTTGCTTGGACTTTGAAATCTTCTAGTAGAGAATAATTGCCTGACACGCAGCTCCTAGGAGGTGAATTTAAATGAAAGACATTTTCCAAGCTGCAAAGCAAAATTACTTAATGCCTGATTAGAAGATCTATGTCACTAGTACTGCTTCATTATAAGAACTCTTAAAATTTTCATATCAACACTTGCCTTTCACAGTCCACAGGCTGGTGCCTATTAAGACACAGAACAAATTGTATCTTCTTACCTGATATAGAATGGGATACAGATCAATAATGAACTATGTTTGTAGCTGTACCAGGAAACCACCATGTAAGAAGATAACATCTGTGGTGTGGCCTAGGGAAAACACTGCACGAACCTTCTCAGGTGTAGACGACTCAGGTAGCCAGCTTCTCTTTTTAGTGCTGTGGGAGTATATGCTAGTTGTTGGGAATTTTTTTCCTTCCTCTAAAAATGCAGGATACTAAAGACTATGAAATTTCAATTTTCAAATAAAGGAGAAGAAAAATGGCCAAACATAAATTGTAAATGTGGAAGTGGTTTCTGCACAGGAAAATGGCTCTTGTCATCAGGGTCATCTCTTAAGAGACATACAGAGGATCTCTCTTATTTACTCTCGCTTACTCCATTTCTATTGCAGTCTACCAAGCAACTGATTTTTATTGCCTCCTTGTATGGTTATTCTTAAGGTAAGTCTCCAAATGATTCAGACATATAAGGCCAGGAAAAAGTCTGATTCATCATAACACTTATGTCTAAAGTTTGGGATAATCAAAGGTGCCCTAAATTCAGGATTATGAATAAATAATTAGACTCAACATCCATTTCAGAAGTTAACCATTTAGAAATTACGTTGAATTCCTCTTATAATAGAGTTTTCAAGGCTAAAGAGTTGCAGTCAACTAATGAAACTGCAAATGAAGTTAATTAATGATCACTTAAAAAAAAATTTTAGCAATCAAATAACCATGATTTTGCTCTCCATAGTTGTGCTAATCTATACTGAAGAAAGTTTATAACAGCATGTGCAATTCATATACTTAATTTCTGATAATCTCTAAAGAATCTCAGTTGAGTGTTTCACTGTGTGCGTTCTGACTGAAAAACTGGCTAATTAACATGAACTGTAAGAGACTGCTATGCCTAAATCCATTTCCTAGTTTTCTTCTGAACCTATTTTAGTAGGTGGAAAGGGACCTGTGTTATCAGAATGCAGTAGAATTTTTTTTTTATAGTGTTGCACAGTTTTTTGTAGTGTGACATTATACAGCAGCCTCATTATATTCAGCTCTACAGTGTGTTGCTCAACCATGAGCTAGATGGCTTCATGGAGTTTAATTCCTCTTTCTAAAGGAGATGCATCTTGCTTCACTGATTATTTTCTGGACTTTAAAAGATGCAGCTTTACAAAATATTCTGCAGGGAGAATAGAAAGTGGCTCAATGAAAGACTGCAGTGGAGGCCATTACGAAGCAAGCCATGCCGCTATGACTTAGAGAACAGCTCTCACTTCTTTAACCTTCTATTCCATTCATTTTTTGAACAAATAACTCTCCTAAAACTTCTGATATTTAAATCTCCAAACACTGCTGTTCACACTATGCTGTCTTGACTTTCTTTTATATTTCTTCTCCCATTATGACTATGTGTCCTTTTACTGTAAATTTTTCCAAATTGGCTTGTCCCTGATGAAGGGTATTACCAGTTACAATGCAAAACAGATACTGTGCAGTTTACTCCTGCTTGCTTGTAATTGCAGATATTTATTCAGAATCTTGAAGGTGCCACATGGCCAGCCCACAGGCCGGTGGTATCCTCACGCTGGGAGGGGTCAGTTGAAAGAGATGAGACAACTACATATAATCTTGTCTGGATTTAGCAGGTTGGAAATCAGCTGCGGTGATGCTGGTAGCAGTGATGTAAAATGAAGGTTGGGCCAAACTTACTAATATGTTCAAAATATTTGTGGTTAGAATATACACTTTCAAACATTTTTTGATATTTGAAATGTTACTGAATCACAGAAATTTCTCTCTATGTGTGAAGAATGTTAGAGCTGTTTGCTTGTTTCTTTTAATGGCTTGGGAGAAGCTTAATACAGAAGTAGTAGGCCAGGGGACTGCAAGGTCTCTGGCTTTCATTGCCTCAGTCTACTCACAAGGACATAATTGAGCCACTTAACATACTCATAGGATCAGCATCTGTCATCTTCCCAACGGCAGTTTCCATTGTCGAAGAAATGAAAACTCAAAGATGACATAAAGTAGCTCCATTTAATAGCATTCTAATTCCTAAATTTCCTTAGAGAATGACACCATTTATCAAAACTACTTTAGTATTTTTTCTCTTCTGCATTTTTCAAGGAATGGGAATGTCTTCCATGCAGAGTGGATAACCACATCTCAGTATTTGTATTTAAAACAACAGAATCACTTATTTCAAGCTTGGCAATGCTGCAGGTTTTTTTAAATGCTGTTCTGCCTTTGATTAATAAATTGTCAACTGAGGAAGGCTTGGGAAACAGTCTTTGTGTATTAAGGAGTGGGGGCTTGCTTACAGGCCTCCAGACCACGCTAAGAAATTCTTCAGTGAAAAAATCTATTAAGTCAGTGAGACAGCTCATGAAGTAAGGTTCTACTTAGCATGAGTATGGGTGTCAATTTACACCTTCAGGAAATCTAGATTTCCCTAATAGTGTAATACTTTGAGAAAATATTTCAGTTAAAGTCTTTATTATATTCTAAGGTTTATCAGTAACTTCTGTGTTGTAACAGAAATGGCATAATTCTGCATAATGATATAATGCTACAGTATTCCTATAATTTCCATATTAATTTACTATGAGATGTGTCAGATGTGTCTTCCTCCCAGACTGTAGGTGTAAAGAGACCTATTTCCTGTAGTTTTATGTATATGGTTATTTTTGTAAACAATCCATAGCACATATTTCTTTGTGAACTGTAATGCTCATTCTCTCCTTCTTATGTGTCATGGCTGTGAAGTGTCACAGATGGCAATGCTAGTATGCAATGTGTGAACAATATGGGCCAGGCCTGAAAAGCCTGATGGGCTTTGTAAAATGTTCATAAAGCTTGAAGTGGACACATACCTCCAGGCTTGAGCAGTTTTAATTAGTATTTGTCATAAGCAATGCTATGTCTTTGGATTTCTAAGGCAAACTCTCTTTAATACAGTAAAAATGCGCTACGCTATGGAAATATCGGCGTATTTCTTCTTTCAGATGACAGCATGTACCGGCCTATTTTTATTCCTGCTCAGTAGAATACATTTGTCTGAGCTGTTCCTGTGAATTTAGTACAAGTATTCATAAGAAGAAAGGTCTTTTTTAGGGTTATCTCTTACATATATCCTGTCGTATACAGATCTGTTACTCACAGATCTAAATCTCTTTAGAGCTGTTTAAAAATCATCTGGTTTACACTCCTGCTATTCCTGTGTAATCGGTGGAACTTACCCAGTTACAGTGACTGAGAATTCATCCTTTACTTATGGAACCTACGTGGTCAGAATTCAAGAGTTCTGAAAACTGCAATGTGTTGAAATGTGTTAATACTTCGGGTTTTTAACAGTAATGAGAGAAATACTTGTATTTAATTTGATTTAAAGTAATCCAAATAACCAAAGTCCATGTCTTACAAAAAGTCATTTGGAAGCATCAGTGACTCAGTGAACAGTAGTATATGTTATGGGCATTTACTGAACAGATTGAAAATATTTAAGGCTGCTTAATGGCAGGGAGCCATTCAGTTAGTATCTGATAGGCCAGGGTTTAACTCAGCAGAGAAATATTTTTTAAATTGTCTTTAAAATTTTTAAAAAGAGCAATTATCCCAGAAATTGTGATTTCAAAGGAAAATCTCTAATATATGTTCAGTTTGAAGTCTTTCAATGAGTTCCATTAGTGATGGTCCTCTCAGAAAACATCTTGGGACAAGATAATAAACTTGAAGGACCATTGTTTTATGAAATACAGCAGCACAGTGTTCATTGATACATATCTAGAGAATAATAGAAGATCATGTCATCTGCTTCCTCTCTGTTCTGAACTTGAAGGAAAAAATTAAGTCCATGCTACCACAGATCAGTTACTGAACCCTTA
>JAVJGI010000036.1:15686993-15706412 GCA_035590275.1 Ibycter americanus
TGTTCAATATAGTTCTACTTGTATTCCTTAATCTTTCAATCTGCCATTAAGCATTTAAGGCTATTTTAAGTCTCTACGTTTGAATCTAAGCCGATTTCTTTTACAAATTATGTTAAGCACTCAAGAGAGAGCACAGCAAACTATGGAGACAATGGGATGTATCATTTCTCAGTATGTCAAAGGGACTTAAACCCACTCTTGGATACTAATTCTTTTTCCACTTAGCACCTCTCTATTTTATACTTCATAGGTAAAATGGCTCTAAGTAACACCTCTGACAGAGGGATGCAGTGAGAAAGTTAATAAACATTGCAAAGATGATCTGATTATTCACAGAGTTTTGGGAAATGCTGAGCATCTCCTGACTTTGAGAATGAAGACCTCAGCATTACTTCGGTCCTATATACATAACCAATATCTGCTCTTGGTATTGCCCTCACTGGCACTGACCTGTGAGTGCAAACACACTAATGCATGTTTTTCTAACAGAAAAGAATGTGCATGATAACTTTGCAAACCATCATAGCAAGTCCTGTATTTATTGAGAAATTGACTGCTCTTTTGAAAATTGACTTTTCTGCATTTAACCTAATCAACAGCAAGCAAACCCTGACTAAATGAATCAAGTGACATTCATTTGAAAGCAAAAGGCTCTTGCTCTGCTTGAAGGAAGATTTCTGTTCTGTAATTCTGGAAAGCCTCAGAATCAGTTCAGCTCTTATCACTGCTGGTTGGCTGGTCAAGGGATAAGAAGGCTGCACATAATGAGTTATGAACAAAACTCGAATTCCTAAACCATCAGTATCGCATGGGATGAAATCTCCACTGTTACATACATACAGGGGAAATCTAGATGTCTCTCTTATGTAGAGGTACCTTCTTCTGTCTACATTTTATCTGAGTCATGGTGAAGGGCATGAGGAAGCTTCTTGTTTCAAATATTATCATGGATTTTAAAACTGCTTCTTTTCTGCTCACATCTAATTCTCTGCCTTTATTGTCTTCCACCTTCTTGGACAAAGCAGATACTGAATGCATATAAAATATTTTCATCGCCTCTTATTTTGTTGATTTGCATTATTTTGGGGAGTGGCCCAGTGTCCTATGGACGTTAGAACTATAATACAGTTTTTCACCATGAATTAAAATGTTGCAGTACTTACCTTAGAAACCCACAGTTGTTATCCTAACGTAGCACAGCATGAAGCAGATTTAGAGAAAAAAGATGTATTGTGGTACTGCTGTCTCTTGCTCCCCTAACACATGATTATTTACCCATCTTGTTGCAGGTTTTATAAATTTAGGTCCTGCTAATATTCATAGGCATGCTTTTCTTCACCCCTGTGAGTTGCCCCATAGAAATCAGTCAAGCAGAATTGTCCCGTTGGATCTCTGTCTATAGCTTCACTGATAACAACAGTCCTGTGGGCCTTTACACTCAGGATTAGTGACTTTGAAAGTGCTGTTAGGGGACAAGAGACTTCCTGATCTGATCTGATTGCAGGACAGGCCCAGCAGCACTTCCCACTGCTTTTTTGAATTTTATTTTATTCTTTAATTTGAAAGTTCAGTGGAAATTAAAGTTTCTGTACTTCACAAAGAGCTTTAAATCTTGATGGATTCTGTTTTTGACAGCTGTGAAAACCCTATTTCCCTATCTTGAAGATTCCACGTAACAAACCCATCATCGTTTCTCTCTGCCTCTCTGTACTGGCTGAACACAGTCAAGATTGCTTGTCTGTAGCATGTTTCTCACCTGTAAAGGAATTCATAGCTACACTGGCTTTACACAGGTAACGAAAGCACTTGACTACTTAATTCTAAACATAGTCAGGCAAATGAAGGAAACTATTTCCCTGGAACAGCACACTTCAAACATTAATCATAATTATTAATCACACAAAGTTTTTCTAGAAACTTGAATGTAAGTCCAGGTTTAGAGTAATTGTTGCATTTGCACATACTCAGGGCATACGGCAAAGTAGATTTACATTAAATCATTCTGCAACAAGTAAGTGTTTTGCAGTCTGATTTAATTTAGTTTCATGGCATCAAGTCATGCTGATTTTTTTAAAAAACATTATAATAAAAATGAGTATTTTCGAGGTTATAGAAATCTCACTCTCTTTCTGAATAGCATGAGAAGGTCTTTGCTGGACGTTAACTGACAATTACAGATTCTTAGGATTTCTATAGTTCTTGAATGTATTTGTTATATGCCATTAGTCACCAGGTGAAGCCCGTCAGTAATGGCAATACTCTTCAGCAATAGCTCGGGAGAATTTAACACTGATTGATGGCAGGTCACCTGGAATTGGTTGGCAGAATTTCCAATTTTCTGTTGGGAAATTGCTTATTTCTCGAAGTCTGTTCCCATTTTTACAAGTGGACAGCAAGCTGAGATTATACATTATTATGTGTCTAACTATAAAATTGTGATGGATGGTGTCACACATTTGAAGAGAGTTAAACATTTCATTTAGGTTTTAAGAAAAAGGCTAAGTAACTTGAAAATATAAACTGTCACTTATCTTTGGCTTTTATTTGTTCATCTGCATTCAGAGCCATACTATTGCATCTTAGCTAGTTTTAAATAGAGAATTACTTGCTTTGTTATCATTCTTTTAAGTATTCAAAGGTTATGATATCTTTGTTGTAAACATTTTTTCAGATTCTGAGGTTTATCCAGGGACCGACTGACTGAGCAGATTAATGTTTTACTTTCACTTATGGGACCTCGGTTAAAATTCTGGCAAAACTGCATTGACAGAAAATCAAAGGCCATTCAGCAAAGCCTTCCTACAGTTCTTCTTCTAAATCATAAGGGAGAGCAGCCAATAACAGCTAGTCATTTCCTGTTTCCAAAGGGATACATGTTAAAAGCAAGTACAGACTTTTTTATTCCATTAGCGTACAATACGTATTATCTTTTTGAAACCTGGCTGAATTGTTTTGGAACAAAGAACCTATTCCCTACCATAATCTAGCTGAAAATAGTGACCCTAGGAATAAAAGCTGGTGCTGTAACTCAAACAAGAACAGATATATATTTATGACATTCTCAAAATAGAAGCAAAAGAAAATGGCTGTGGGTTGCAGAATTAAAACCAAATTTTGCAAAGATTGTCATAACAAAAATGAGGCTGCCTGTGTGGAGCTCAGAGCTTTCTTAGATGACCAGGTCCCTATACAGCACACAGCAAGAGCTAGGTGCCTTCAAATGTGATTCAAGGTAAGAAATATATTGACTTGGCAGCTATTCAGCATTAGCCATTGAAATATGTTGAGGGTAACAGTGGAGTTATACATCTCACTATCTTGTTTACCTTCACCTGTTCAGAATCGTATTTCATGTACCTCCTTTCTGACCTATTTAAAATTGATTTCTTTACTACACTGTGAAATCGCTTAAGCAAGATGGGTTAGGGATGACTCTCCCTTGTTTTTAAGTAGCCTTATCTTGGTCACTAGGGTTTTCTGGAAGGTAACAAAGGTAGGATTTCAGCCACTCTGACATAAACTCTCTCACTTCTTGCAGAGTGTGTTAATTACTGGATTGAGTATGAACCACCTCTCTTTTGACTGTATTTGACAACAAAGTGATCATTGCAATTTAATTCTATAGCATACTTTCTCCTGCTGGTTTATGGTCTGCATATCCTGCATCTGCCAACAGGTTCCAGTGCCTCAGATGATTTTGAGCTCCCTGCTTCTGAAAGCCAGTCAGGAGCAAGCATAGCTGAGTGCAGAGGTGCCTTAGCCATGTAAACACTGAGGTAATTGGGCTCTCCCTGAGATGAATACAAGCAACCTCCTAAAAGTCACTGAAAGGGTTTAGGTAACTACAGGCAGCACTGCTTCTTGCTTCAATGTTCTGTTCTAAAAGCAAAAAAAATACTTAAAGTTCCTTTCAGGTATTTAATATCTTCCCTGGATCTGGTCTTCCTGTCTGACAGCTCATCACACCAAGGTTACAGACTTACAGTCTTACTTCAGTAGTTTAATGAGAAAGGGTGCCAAGGTAGAAGCAATGGGTACTCAAGGTAATGAAGGATTCCTCTTTATGCACTTCAATGCTGTTAAAATCTGGCCCTACAAGAAATAAAAAATAAAGCAAGTTTTTTAGAAGCTAGTTCAAGTGCACAAGAAAATCCCTGCAGAAGATGGGAATTGGCAGTATTACTTCGGAGACTTTCATATTCCAAAATTTAATTAGATGTGCTCACCTAGAACTGTTGGAAATATGTTTACTGCTTTTAGATCTTTTTTTCTTATGAACTTCTATTATGAAGAAGCTATTAAATATCACACGATGTCAGATTCAGAAGTCTATCCTACTAGGAGCAGCCAAATGTATTATTTACTGTTTGTCTCAAATTATACTTGTTATACTTATTGCACAAATAAATAGTGCATTGTTCTTTTTTTTCTTGAACTAAAAATGTAATTAAGATCTGTCTTTATTTTCAGTCTAATCAGTTTGCACTATACATTATCTTATTTTATTTTATTGAAAATTAACTGATCCAGAATTTTGTATGCCTAAACTAGAATCTAAATAAACATCCTAATTATTGTTTTTAATCCTCTGGAAGTATAAAAAAAAAATACGTTTCTGCAACATTTGGAGTCATACAAGCATTTCTTTATTTTTTCAGACCTAAAAGCCAGTACTTGCATAACTATTTGATGCTTTTTATCAGAAGCATTGGTGCACATCAGTGAGAACTTTCTACCACCTTGAAAATGACTTTTAGAATATTTCATTAGCAGACTGTCTTTCAGAACTCAAGTTGACATTCATGTTTCTTCACACCAGTCTTTCATCCACAAAACTCTTTGTTCTGCTGAACAGTTTCGAGACAATATGGGCAATCAAAAAAGCAAAGGCTTATGACCTATCTGCATCTTCCATTCCAACATTTGATCAGTCTTATTCAAATCTCATCTTTTAATACTCCTTTGAGAACTTTGTGAGAATTTTATTTCCTTTCTTTCATTATGATTATATTATTTCAAAAACTTCAAACTTAATGAAATGGTAGCTCTCTATAAAGTGAGAGGCGGACGCCATTGGTGGCTACACATTTATCCATTTTCATCTCTTTCAATAGCCTACGTGAAAAGAATCTGAAATCTAGAATAGTGGGAAATGTCTTTTATATGTATATTTCACAGTCTGAAAGATTTGTGGTTACCTTTGCAGTTGTGCATTTTCTTCTTAAAAGTAAAGCACCGGAACAGGTTGCTTAGCAGTTGTAGGGAAGTGGAAGGCTGCCTGAAACCCATGAAATCAAACACAGTGTATGTATTTAGAAAGACAAAGGTCTTTATTACTGGTCAATATCTCTACCTCAAATAACATGACATTTCTTCAGACTGTGCCACTTACTGCTCTGCCAGCTGCCTGCATATTCATCTGTGTCCCAGTGAGTACTTGTGCTTTCCAAGTGGATTACTGAAAGCATAGAGGCTTTGTGCCCACACAAATAAAGCTTCATTCACACAATCATCTCACAGAAAAATTTGGAGATGCAAATAGTATGGCTAGTTTAGGAAGGTAACCCAAGGCTGAGAAACAAACCAACCCAGATATATTAACCTAAGGCTGCTCTGGGGCTCTTCGTTTCAATCTTTGTGTGCCAGTCATCTTGGTTCTCCAGCCTATGGCAATAACAATTAAGCATCCTTTTTTCCACATGACTGCTTTAAAAAATGAAGTTATTACAGCACTGATATTAAATTTTGCATAATAAAATTACTTCTCTGGAGTTTATTACTGGTTTGGCTCCTGCTCTGAGATGTAGTGCTTTATTTGTGTGTGTAATACATAACTGGGCCGGATTCTCAGTTGGTGAAAATTTATGTCTCAGCTGGTAGTGAACGGATGAACTCGTTCCCATCATACAAATGCACACAAGCTTCATCAGCAACTCCTTTTTTTTTCTTAGTTTTTATCCTACAATGGAGAAAAGAATTTATGTGCAGTGTCTGACAGAAAAAGTTTTATGTGCCACAGAAGTTCAACTGCTGATGAGTAGAATCTTCTCTGTCAGTAGTTGCATTTCACTACCAGGTAAAATCTCTACTGTTAGCAGGCAGATAAAATCTGCTTTGCAGTATGTGTGCTTCTCTGCAGGTAAAATGTTCTCCATCAGCAACTATGCTTTCCACTCAGATACAATTTTCTCTATGAGA
Organism: Ibycter americanus; assembly: GCA_035590275.1. Taxonomy (NCBI): domain Eukaryota; kingdom Metazoa; phylum Chordata; class Aves; order Falconiformes; family Falconidae; genus Ibycter; species Ibycter americanus. Next base: position 15,693,192 of record JAVJGI010000036.1, read on the forward strand.
AGTTGCCCCTCTGTGGCAAAACTTCAGAAGCTATTTCACAAAGCTCTCGCCTCTATTGACATAAGCTATTAAAAACACTAAAACAATCCTAAAAAGCTATAAAATTAATTCTCAAAAATATTGTTAAATGAAACATTTGAGCTTCTGCCTATAACGTTCTTGATGTCAAACTTCAAAAGCCAAGAGATAAAAACTTAAGCCACATTTTATTCCTTATCTTTTCCCCCCAACTCCCCACCCGCATACATACATTTTATTTCTGCTGCAACTACATTTACTATAGATGGTACTGGATGTACTTATCTCTCTCTTTGTGATGATAAAGAGTTGCTTGTAGAAGACTTTTGTTCATAATGTTGGACTTCTGTCCAACATTTTAGTGAAGTAATGGGCTTAATTGTAGATGGAACAGCCCCTAGAACTGTAGCAACTAATGGACTGATAAGTACTTGCACAGTGTCTCCAGTATATTAAATAGGTTAAACATTAAATGAATTACCACATCACTGACTTGCATGCTACTTGTGAAATAATAAATGCCATTTACAGCAATGTGTATACATCAATATGCAATCTGAATAGGCATTGTCATTTGTGATCTACAGGGCATTGCCAGGACAGCCAGCTTTGTTGTGCTATGAAACAGTAAGAATACTTTTCCAAATGTACTGTATAATTCAGACTGGCATGCACAATGCAGACTTAAGATCCTATCAGTCTCTTCACTGTTCCTCATTTAACTTGCAAGCTATCCATCTGTTGGTGATGGAATCTGTCAGACAAGAATCTGCTGTTAATTTGGAGTTACCTGCTTCTTTGTCAGATGTCGTGAAGGGACAACTTTTTGCAGTTGTATCAGATAGAACTACTCTCTTCTCTTGTTTCCCCTACAGACAGAAAGACACTATTCGTGACAATCACTATATAGTTAACAATAGCAACTGTAGTCTGAGCTCTTCAGAATTAGGCATGCTGAGTAACGTATGAGGCATACTGTGTAATGTATAATACTGCGTGTTCTAACTCCTCTAAGTAATTTAACCTCCTGTGGCTAGGGGCCATGGGTTAGTGCCCTCTTTCCAGTCTATGACGTCTTTAACAAACAAACAAAAAATAATCCCAAAACCAAAAAGAAGCAGCAAAATACTTTTCCTTTGAGTTACTTGGGTTGAAGTAATTTCTCACTGTTAGGGTCCTAAAAGACATTCTGAAGAAAATATACCTGGAAGTCAATCCTCACTATAAAAGATTATGTAGGCCAATTGTTTTCCTCTCAAATCCCTTTTACACAGATATGATTCCTTTTTTCATGGACTGAAGATAATTTGCAGAGATCCTCTTTTTTGGGGTTTAGTGGGGGTTTTTTAGTTGGTTGGTGGTTTAGTTTTTTTGAGTAAATGAAAAAAATATCTGTGAACATTCTCTTTTCCTGTGCCTTCTAAGAAATTTGTGATAGGATTGGTACTTCTGTGCTTTTGAACTGTAAACAGAGGTGTTTTGTTTACTTTGTTTTAACCCCATACAAATACTGTTTCTTTGCTACTATTTCTTGCATTAGCAAATCTTTTTCGGTCTGTAAACAGCATTTAGTGGTACTTAGCAGACAGTTTAGCCTGGGAACTTGGTGATTTACAGTGTCCTGTTCTTTCACTGGCTCAGAAATCTGGCCTTGCAAGTACATACCACCATCAATACAGTTTTCTTCCACTGGTGATAAGCACAGCCTTGATTATTTCATCTGCAGTGCTAGAAAATTAAGTCAGACCTTGTTATACTGCTGAAAATTCAAACAGGGGGGAGGGTATTCTAGGTAATACTATCACAGGAGAAACTGTAAACAGTCGTAGCCAAGGAGGATAAATTATTCTTGAAGTAGTAAGTACAGTGCCAGTATAGCCTCTCTAAACTGCTTGAAGTTTTCTTCATGCTAAAAAATTAAGCTTCCCAAAGAAGCACCTTCTTTGTAGTAGTGAGGAAGGGGAAATGAAAGGCACAGAGAAGGAAAGAATTTCTAATAGGGTTACTTTATGACTCTAACTTGCTTGTGGAAGATTTGTGTTAGGTTTGTGGGGAAAAAAAAAAAAAAAAAACTGGAAAGGTTTTTCCCCCTGCCCAAAATTTAAACCTTAAATTGTTGCAATTAGAACTTTCAAAAGTGAACATGGACTAGCAATACTTAAGAGGAGCTAAACAGCTGCTTCTGAAAGGGATACCTCTTTACAAATGTAAAAATTAAATAATGCAAAATGACTGGTTACTTTGGACACACCAGCAATATATATTGATAAAGACATGAGGGAATTACAATGGAATACTTAAAAACTAAATTAGTCTGTTGTCCTAACTGTATTATCATTTAACAAGCTTATTAAATATCACTATTTTAACAATTAATAGAAACCTGTCTTGCTGTAGGCTATTTTGATAACTGTTAATTAAGTATCTGCAAATTCCTTACAAAGCCCATGTGCTACTAAGAATAGATTAGGCATTTCTTGCTTATGTAATTTTGAGCTAATTACAAGACTATTAGATTTATCTTCTAAATGCTCAGTAAGTTCCCTTTTAACAATCATCTTATATTTAATTAAAAAGCAGTATCTGGCTTGCTAAATTTGTATTAAATTCTTGCTGGAGACACTAAATTAAAAGGTGTTAGTAACATTTTACCAGTGAATAAAGGACTACACAAATATTTTCACAATTCAGGATAGTTATCCAGAAAGCAAATAAACAGACAGGGATTTCCAAAGGCCTTGACTTCCATGGGCTCCTTAGAAAAATTCTTGAAATAGAAAAGGATATTGGCTGCTACTCTGCTGCTTCTTAATCGGAACTGAATTGTCGAAAACATACATGAAAGGCATGTGAAATTTAATGGAAAAGACAGTTTCATTTTATAATGGTGAGTAAAAGAAGAGCTAACAGAACTGAAGTAATAGTTAAATACTTGTTTATGAACAGTCAGAAAATTTGTTTTCATTGGCCAATAAGAGTGGAAAAACAAATCATTGAATTTTGTGTGCCTCAGAGAACATTGATAGTATTAGCATCATACGTGATGAATTTTTAAAAAATATTTAGGGATATAAAGCTGAGAGGTTCCAAAGTGTCATATTCTCAGTTAAATTATTTGCTTTAAAAGCAGAAAAAATATTTTCAAAGAATAGCAATGTTGTATTTGCATGTGATTTTATTTTTTTTATGGCCCTGTAGAGCACTGTCCATATTAAGACATTTTTTTTGTCTTCTTTCCTTTACCAACCTGATTTTATAAATGTCTGTTAAGGTTGGTTGTTGGTTTTTTTTTAAGAAAATTACTGCCTTGTACACCCTGTTGTAAAAATGACAGTAAAAAAGTACTGTCAAGAGAAAATAAGTTTTGCCTTTTGATTTCAAAAGAATGAGTAGTGGTTGGGACACTATTAGGTTTTCTGAGAATGAGTTTTAATGTTTAAATGCTACTCGTGAAAATTCCCTCTCCTTATATATTCATGACAAGTTCCTTGTGCTTAGTCAGTGTCATAGAAAGTCACAGCATTTTTGAATATGAAGAGAAAGGCTTAACTGGGAGAACAGAATATTAGAGAACTAGTCTTTGAATCATGGAAACTTAGTACCTGAGAATGTAAAGAAATAGAAAATTAAGGCTGGAAAGAACTCAGGAAGTCATCTTATTTCACTCTCTTTATTATTCTTGATAAATGGTTGGCCATCCTGTTTAATATACCTCCAAAGGTGGAAGTACTATACTCTCCTCTGGCAATTTATTTCATCATTGTTTCACTGTCCTTACTGTACAAAAGCTTTTCTAAGGTCTAGACTGAACATTGTGATGCAATTTGAGCCCACTACTTCTTGTTTCATCTCTCACAGATGTACTTCACAAATCATTCTCTTGTTCTTCCTCGCAGTTGGCTTTTGCATGTGAAGGCTGTTACTATATTCTGCCTATCCCTTCTCCTATTCAGGCTAAAGTACCCCATTTCATTCAATTTTCTTGAAAAGTCAGGTCCTCTATATTTCTAATTATTCTTCTTGTGCTGCTTTAGTTCTTGCCATACTGCCATCCAGTGCCCAATACAGTACTCCAGCTAAAGTGTTAGCACTGCTAGAAAAATTGGAGAGTACTACTTACACCTTGCAGCCTATACTCATCCTCCTGTGGCATGCTTTTCATAACAGCATGTTATCGTTGACTCATGTTCAGATTATGATCCCATAAACACCCTAGATTTTCTGTAGAACTTTTTCTCAACTAGCAGTTTCTTGTCTTGCATGACTCTTTCTACTGCTTGCGTGCAGACGTTTGTTCTCACCTCTAAACAATTGCACTTTGCTTTGGAGCGTTTCTCCAGTTTGGCATCACTGTTTTTATTCCTCCGGCAGATTTGCAGTCCCTTCCACCCCAGTTTTAAGTGCAAATTTAATGCCTGCTCCATTAACCAAGGCATTAATTTGAAATTATTTAATGATACCAGATACATAGCAGATTGCTATGGAGACTCACCTGAAATACCCTTTCAGCAAGGCCATGAAATATTCATAACTAATCTCAGGCTAAAGTTTTCATTCTGTTTTTCTACCCCTTGTAACTGTTTCATCTATAGGATGCTTCTACAGGTTTAGAAAATGTTGTATGAAGCAATGTCAGAAGCTTCAAGGAAACCAGTATGAACATGTTGTCTTCTTTAAAATTCTAGTATATTACCTCTTTCAATTTATTTTTCTTTCTTCTTTTGAACGTTATTGCTGTGAGGAAGAAAATAATCTGCTGCCTTCTGCCTTCCAACTGCCTTCTGATAGTATGTCCTATAATAGCGATGATATTCTCAAAGCAAGAAGCCCAACACCATTGGTCATATGGCATCTCTGCTTCATTCTTACCTTTTTTAATTTCACCTGTGCAGATGCAGCTTAGGTCTTGACAATATGAATTACTTCATACATCAGACTTTGACAACATCAAGTAATACATCATTTGCCTAAAAAAACTTGAACCCTTACCTCATGTACAGATTTACAGCTAAATGTTTCAAAGTGCCAGGCATACAACAGTAGGTTCAGTGTCTTCAGTGTAACTCAGCAAGCAACAGGTTTAGCAGTGTCTAACACAGACCTATGCTAATCAGGTATATCCGTAAACTTAGATGTTATTTTCTCTTTGTTACAGCCTTGCAGCTAAGTGCAGGAGCTGCTGTAAGGGTGTATCATTAAAGACAAGCATTATCTCAATTACAATGTGACGATAACAAAGGACTCTTCATATTTTCTTTTTTTCTGTCTAGCTGTGCATGTGTTTTCCATCTTTCCACTGTACTCTTTTCATCTGATTTATATCCTCACATTAAATGTTATCACAAATCATGAATTGTTCTCACTTAATGTTTATTGCTGCAGATAACTATTATCTCTCCCAGTACTGTTGGCTTTATCTTTGTGCATTTCAGTGCCTCCTTTAATTATTTCATTTTAAGGTACCTTACTCCTACCTCTCTACAGTTACAAATGTGTGGGGTCTGCAAATCTAACAAATCTGGGAAAGGACTCAGTGTGAAACATGTAACTTTGAATCATTTGACTGCCACAATGAAATCCCAAATTGACAAGTGAAACACCTTGGTGCATCTCCACATTTATAGGAAGAGTTAGGTACCTCTTAAGGGAATCTAATATGTTTGACTAAGGAAAGGTAAGCCACCAAAGGACAGTATGCAACTGCTTAAAATCACCCAGCAGACAAGGTCTGAAGGTGACCAAAGAACTTATCAGTCCTATTGTGGGACCGTGGGGAAGTATCTGTTTCACAACCAGAAAACAGCTTCTGAACTTAGATGCCTTTTTCTTTTCTCTTGGGGGACTTAGGAGCACTCAACCCTTGTCTGTTTCTATATTGCTATTGAGCGAATCTGTCTGTGATTTGGGGAAAGTTGACATTAATCCACCACAGCACTGTGTAAATAAGGAACAGTTTGATCAAAAGGTGATATCAAGACTGTATTTTTAGATGTCTTTAGTGTGTCATAGTAGACCTTGATGTTGGTGTGTCTTTTCCTCCTTTTAGTGCATTACCTTTCAACTATCAGGAGTTCTAGTAACTCTACAGGCATTATCATACATGTACATCTCAACATCAGAATATTTACTGGGCTTGCTATGGGACTGTCTTGCCACTTAAGAATGATTTGTTCTGGCCTAGGGTAAGGGTTTTAGCACATCTTATGTGCTTATAAGATTTGAAATTCTAATACTTGTTCAGCTTTGCTTTTGGCTGGCTGATTATGGAAGTAGTGATAATATGATGAATCTCAATTTTCATTCCCAGGAAAACTGCTGGAACTCACTGCAAGGAAACCCAGTTCTGCCATCAAACTACTGACATACTGTATTGCTTTGCCTGTGACTGTCACTATAATCATGTCTGTCTGTTCATCTACTTTATAGAAGTCTGACTTGTCTATAATAATGAGGTACCTTATATATGGTTTGTTGTGAGAAAAAAACCTTCTCCTCGTTCAGTCTGGCTCCTGGTCTATAAAAATCATTTGTTTCTTTCTGTTGCTTGGCTTGCATTTTTTCATAAATATCACATCCATCCACCAGACCTCAAATATTGTTATTAATCTTAGTCCAGCATGTCTAGCCTTCTGGATACAAATTTTTGTTCTAGATCACTGTGTTCCTGAGAGAGGCTTTGTATTTGGCTGTGTGAAAGCAGGATTATGATTTTTCTACCTGTGTATGTGAAGCAATTTATATGTCCAAATAATCACAGTGATTCTGATGTTGTCAAGTGGCAGGTGGAGATACTCTTGCAGTGCTTGGCAGTTTGAACAGGATGATGGATCACAGCACATGTAAATCTTTGTCTATATTTGCCTGGATTCCTGGATTCTTTCCAAGCCCTGTCTTGTACCTGGCATATAATTGACTTGAATGATGCTTCCTGAGATTTCTTTTTCTGTTACATTCATGATCTCACAGTGCTGTTCTACTCAGGATAAGCAGGCAGCCAAATAGAAATTGATTCCTTTCTGGACATGCATATTTGTGAGCCTAATTCTTGACATTTCACTAGCATAAACTGGAGGTTTTGGGAGTCCTTAGCACTGTCGTCATAAAAACATTCTCCTGGTGGCTATTACCAGCAAGCAGCAAGGGCAGGCGCTGCTCCGTATGGGAAGGCGAGCTGGGAGCTGAGTGACAGCAGGGCAGACAGGGGCAGGGGGACAGTCCCAGAGTGCCTGAGCAAGTAGACCAGAGCAGGTCCAGTAAGAGTCCAGATCGTCAGACAAGCCTATAGAGAAGAAACAGGTCTGAGGTGAAACCAAGAAGTACGATCTGTGTGTCAGGATCAGGGTTGGGATCAATGGCGTACATGGCTAGGCATGGTCATGGTTGCAGCGTAGCTCAGGCAGTGACCAAGGATGAGAGGCTGAGCTTAAAAGCAGCTCCTAAGTGAGCTGAGACTTTTCAAATAGTTTTTTCCAGGCCACACAGTTGCACTATTGGAGCTGGCCTTGAGCCCAGGCAGCCAAACCCCCAGGGAGGGAAAGTGGAGGAATGTGCTTGAGGCACTGACAGTTAATGTCATTTTCTGCTCCAAAGATTCTCCATTCTTAGCATGCAGATTGAAGTTTTCCCGTGTAAATCCGTTGGAAATACTGATCTTAATTAAAACTACTGCAGCCTTTCTTTTTCTGGTATTCCATGTATCGTTGTTTTGTCTTCGGTTTGTATTTCAGTAACTTGATACTGTGTAAAAATAATCCTATTTATGCTGAGTTTTTGACCAGAAGATGGTCTGAAGACAAACAGGTGAGACAGTGAAAACACTATTTTTGCATATGATTTATGAATCTCAGCAGTCTTCAAATTGATATAATTTCTTTAGTATGGTCCATCAATTCTTGTTCTTTGTTTAGGGAAGGGTTTATAACCCTTGCAAAGCTATGAATTACGCTGTGTTTTCTTATGCTTTTGTCTTACTCTTACTTAGCTCCTTATTGATTTTCTTGACTCATTCTTGACTCCTTCTTACAAACATGCAAGACTGTGTTAAGGACCTGTTACTGCCTGCGTAGTGCTGTCTACTCCATCCTGAAGTCTTTCTTCCATACAGCAGAATAATATGAAGAACTGATAATCTTTTGTTATTTGGCACAGGGAAGCTGTGTCTCTGGTGGTATGTGGAGAGGTTGCTGTCCTCCTAATCCAGATAGTATCTATCTTTAAAGTATAATAGGTTTGTTTTAAATCAAGCAGGTTTCTGCAGAGGCAAGTATTTGGTAATTGTTTCAGCTTATTACTTTGTTTAAACTACTTGGACCTTTGCAAATTCACAGCTTGCTTAGTGTTCTCAGTGACTGCCTTGATATTTTTTAGCAATGATGGGGTGGTTGGGTTTTTTTTTTCTAATTTTCTTTATTGCTTCCTATTTTGTTTGTTTGTTTGTTTTAATGCAATGGGTGTTCTGCAAGACTGAAGTTGTACAGGCTGAATTGTTTTATTTATTTCCAGGTGTAACATCTCTGGAAGACATCCCAGTCTTTCAAATACAGCTTGATAATTTTTAGCAGCTCTGCTATAGGGATACCATAGAGAATTGCCTGCTCTGAGTTATTTGTGTTTTGCTCATTCTTGTATTTTATTAAAATTTTTTCTGTGTTCGTATGTTCACTTGTTTCAGCTGGTAGCTATGTCTCATATATTTTTACGATCCATACTTTGGTCTATGTACTTTACTTTTGTATTCTGATAATGATTTACATTATCCTAGGAGCATTATGGCTGCACACCAATGAAATTTTAATTTGGTTCAGGTTAGTGTAATTTTGTTTGTTGGGGTTTTTTTTTTCCTTATTTAAGTCTAAGTGAGTCTTTACAGGCTAGCAGAGTCTCTAATGCTCTATTTTCTCATTGGCATTCAATTTTCTGGTTATTTCTGTGCCTGCCCTTGAATCTTATGCTAGCCTGAGCTTTATAAACCATTTATTTATTTTTTTGCCACCTTAATATTGGACATGTAAAATCTCATCCCCTGAGTCACTGCCTGCTTCCTCAATATGATGCTTTTGTACTTTGTTTTTTTCATCTACAACCTTTGACATGTTGTTTTCTTTTGCTACAATTACTGCTTTATGACCTCATATGCAGGGCATTTTCCATTATCATATTTTTCCTCCACAGTATCAGTAGATCTTCTTTTACATTCTGTTTATTTCCTCTTTGTGAATTTGCTTTAGCACTTAGAGTTTTGGCATATTTTTTCTTGTATTTTCATGTTTTCCCTGTACCCTGTTGGTGAACTACTTCTGTGCCCACTCAACTCAGTATTTTGGATGGGATACTATATCTGTTTAAATCTATGAAGACAGAGTTAGCACAGGTTCTATGAATATTCTCATATGAGCACCTGAATCTTTCTTCCCTAATAGTAATATACCACAATACATGAAATATTTTTTGTCTGGTATACGTATGAATTAACCCTGCTATGCAGTCAGGCATAACATGTATGTTGAGAACTTACCTCAGCAGCTGACACTCCAGCATCATTTTTGTAGAGCCTTTTCTAGGATGTTATGCAGCCTTCTCAATCTGCTGCTGCTGTTTGACTACGTGATATTATTAAAAGATTGATAGCATTTGTCTATGAGAGCTCAGAGTCACATGAGCTATTGGTTTGCCTCCTTTTTTATCAATATCCACTACAATTCAGTAATTTTTTTTTTAAGTGATCACAAAGAATGTGCAATTTCACAGCGTATTTCCCCTTGCCTTCCCTTGCATCTCAGTTGCCATGATAGTGATAGTTTTCTTTTTTTGTTTAGGAAGGTTTTTCAAATATTCATGATTTCTTGTTTCATAGGTCTGCAGGAAAGAAGTCATTCTTAATACCAGGTTCTGAGTTTTTGTAAAAGAAGAAAGCAAGCCAAGACAATACAACATTTAGTCTTTATTCTTTCTTTCAGATATCCTGTGGAGTTCTTAAATTTTCTAGACATAATCTTATGCATGAAACACATATCAACCTGTTCACCTCTGGATGCTCAATTGGGAAACTGTCTATCATAACAGTGAAGAAATATCACAGTATTTATGTGTAGCAGCTAGTATTTAGACTTTATCAAGAATACTAATATTAGTAAGGAAAGGTCACAGAGATTATGAAGCAGATTTTTTTCTCAAGTAGTAACAGTGCAAATTAATATTAATGGTTGTCATATTCAGAGGGAATGTGTTTTATTTTCCTTTTAAAACAGTGGACATTTCAGTAGATACATCTGAGAGTATCATCGATCTAGATCACTGGAAAATACAGCCACCAATTTTTAATGAATTTATACTCTGTTTCTCTCCATATGGTTTGGATTACTTGTCTTTTCCAATATTGGAAAACATAATTAGTAATATCCATCTTTTATTCAGCTGTACTGTTTATGATAGACTTCAAAACCAATTAAAATCACTACGTTTTATTTCTTTGCTTGTATTTATCTTGTCAATAATGTGCTAGCTTCAGAGACCCAATTTGTGTCATGCTGGACAAATACAGAAACCTTTTCAGAGTCATCCACTTCCCTCCTTTTTGCAACTTAAACAGATGAAAAACTTCTTCAGTCATTGTATTGAGCCTAAATAGCCTGCAACTATGCATGGCTAGCTGACCTTATTAACTCCTAGTTAGTAAGTGTTTGCAACTTTTTCCCCGGTTATCCTGACTTGTAAATAAATATAAGTATTTTCTAAAACACTTGTATTTAGGGTCTCCATTGACTTTTCTGAGGCTTGCAAAATGACAAATGAAATGGTAGGATATCTTAGCAGCACTATTGAAAAAAAATAATAGGTATGACAAGTCAGTGTGGAGCACCTAGGCCCCATCAAAGGAACTACTTGTGTTTTGTCATTTGAGTTAAGCAAGAGCTTTCTGTTTGATATGCTTTATATGGGTTGTCGCTTCTAGGCAATCTAAAATAAATTGCACAGTATACTCTTGACAGAAGCATTGCTAGGTGGTTGATTTTTCTTTACCCAGGCAAACAATGTAATACGCTTAGATGAAAGCATGGTCAAAAATGTAAATTTGCAGCCTGGACCCACAAATGTAGAAGACTATTAATCAAACTTTGTGAAGCTGTTAGGAGAATTGTCATCAGCTACAATGGAGATGAAATTCTGTTCTGTGTCTTTGTCACACAAAGATGTTGACCTGTTTACCATTAAGTACAACAGAATAATGGAAGTTAATGAGGCAGCATATATAATTGTAAGAAGGCCAAGAAAAGGGAAGGCAAGCATGGGCTAACCTTTTCTACACTTTCTATTCACAGCTTGCAGTATTTTCAATTGTCTTGATTAAGAAATAGCTCCTCTTCTGCTTGTAGAGAATTGGATTATATCTTGTATTTGTTTGTGATCAGTAGCACTATTTCTAAGATGTTCACACATTAATAGAAAGCTGGGCTTACTTTTAAGATAAGATTAAGAGGTTTGTGAATTTAAAATTAGTATCTACAAGTGGCTGTTTCAGTAGAGTGGATCTCAGGGTTTTTTTTCACTTACACCAGTTTTACATTAGTGGTAATGCCAATGTCTTCTATAGATATATCATTATGAATGATACCACATGAAAGGAATTTGGTATCTTTTTCAAAAAAAGTATAAAAATAGTATATAGGTTGGGAAAAGGGCTAGATTTGCTGCTGAGTAATACAGTGATGTTGATCCTGTCAACTGAGTTTCTTTACAATATTAGCATACACTGTCAATCACAAATTGTTGTTCTAGTCTTTTTAAATATCACAGAATTCTAATCTGTGAAAGAGCTGTAGAAATCCAAGACTGGAAGTCATTTAATAGATCTTATTCTGTCTCCCAATCTAACAAAAAAGCTGGTAAACCTAGACCACGACTAATGAGTACTATCTTAGGTTGTTCTTAAAACCTTTCCAAGAAGGGATTTTCTGGACTCTATAGATAATTTATTTCAATCCTTAACTGCTCTTAACAGTTACCGTAGTTCTTCTAATGTCTAACTTAAATTTTCGGTGCTGAAAATGAAACTTGAATTTCTTCTTGTCTAAGGTTCAGTTTAGATAGAGAGCAACAGATCACCATCTCCTTTATAATAATCTCATCTGCGAAGACGTTTATCATGTCCCCCTCCATCTTCTCTTTTCTGGTTCAGGCAAATCCAATTATTTTAACCTTTCATGATAAGTAATGTTTTCTAAGATCCTAGTAATTTTTGTTGCTATCCTCTGGAGTCTTTCTAATTTGACTGCATGCCTCCTAGTGTGAAGACCAGGTATTCTAGATGAGGATTCCTAAAGCCTATAAAGTGCAATAATTATCTCACTGGCGTTCTGTAGGAGTGTCTCATAATTGCATCTCTGATTTACATTTATCTTCTTTTTTTAACCCAAAACGTTACTTTGGTCAGCTGGAAACAGTTTGTAGCCTCTTCTAGCCCCAGCCACTTAATCCCCAGTTTTGTAATTACCAGTTTATTTTGCCTTCCTCAGTAGAATAGTTTGTACTTGCCTTACTGAATTTCCTCTTACTGATTTCAGACTCTTTCCAATTTAGTAGGGTCAAAATCATTAGGAATTCTGATCCTGTCATCCAAAGTGCTTAGCATCATCCACAATGTGCAGTGTAACTTATCTTCCTTTACACCAGGGTATCAATGAATACATTGAATTGTGTTAGAAATGGAGTAAACCCTTGGGAGATCACAAATAGTATGTCCTCTTAATTGGACAGTTATTTACTGATACCTACACACTGAGTGTGGTTTTTCCATCATTTGTGCGTTCATCTAACAATTTCCCAATGCAATATCTTGCTTTTCTTAAGAAAATGTTATATGGGACAGCCTGATTAAAACCAGGCTATGTTTTCCTTTCCAGACATATCAGTTTCTTAGTCACAAACAAGTTTTGTTCTATCCTGGCTCAAAATGCCAACATAAATCTGCAGAGGGTTAATTAACATTGATTATATACAGTTGTGGGCTTGCTTCTGGGATGGTGTGTTGGCTGATGTGGATAATGTACAGCTGTGGCTTGTTTGGGCTAAGTAGCTAAACAGCACTGAGGAGCACTGGATGGAGAGGGAGAGGAGACTGGATGGAGAGGAGCCCAGGGATGTAGGAGAGATGAGGAGAGGCCCTGGGAGAAGCTGAGAGAAGAAGGGGGCCTGAATGAGGAGAGG
>JAVJGI010000036.1:15706512-15850899 GCA_035590275.1 Ibycter americanus
AAGAAACAGCACGGGCAGTAGATGACCTTTTGGAATCTTGTGTGGGAAAGCTGTGTTGCAGCTGGCTAGTTTTGTAGGGCTGAGACATAAATTCTGTTTCTGAACTGGTATCCCCAGATGTGAACACAGGTAATAAAAGTTATTGTAACTAAGAAGTATTGTAGTCCATTGTTCATCTGTGGTTTATATTTTTTTCTACATCAGAGGATTATTCTGAAACAGAGCATAAATGGCCATTAATAAATGCCTGTTCACATAGCTAGACTGAAATCTGAATATGGAAACTTTCTTGAGTGATCTATGTCTGTCCCGAATCAATTCTGATTTGTCGTAAATCAGAAAAGGCTATGAGTTCCACTAGTTTCAGGAAAAAACTAAAAGCTTCAGTCCATTTAAGTTGCTAGTAGTCTCTGATGGTGGTTGCTGCTGAAAGTGTTTTAAAAATGCAAACCCTGATAAGGTTTGGAATTGTTCTGCTTTCTGAAGTACAAGTTGAGTGGCAATGTTTTTTTTCACTTTGGCAACACTAGTTTATAGTGTGTGCTCTGGAGTGTAAAAATAGACTCTGTTTAATTCTTGTCCTATTTAATAACACTGCAGCTAGGACTTTTATTAATCTTTTTTTTTTCTTCTTTAGTCTACATATATTTCCAGATAGTCTTGAAAAATAATTATCAATTAGTGAAGAATTAAGGGTTCTGAGATAAATTAATAAAAATAAATTTAACACATTGCATTGATTACACACATTTATATACATTAAGTATTTCACCAATCAATTCTTTAAGTTTTTTCAGAAAGTCTATTAATGATTTTAAACAGTATGCATAATGTGCTTTGAATGACATTATCACTTCATTTAATATGCCACTGTTTGTTCATTTGGCTTTTGTTCTGCAGAGTTTAACCTTGTTTTCTGTTTGATTGTGGCCAAATTATTTCTAAGCTAATCTAACTAACTGGCTACAGTTGTTACTGAATTTCCACAATGCCCCAAATTTTTTAATCTGCAAAAATAAGGATATCTGTGATGTTGGGGTTTTTTGGAGTTGGTTTATTTTTTGGGGGGCTGTGTCGTCGTCCGTCCATCCCCCCTCCCCCGCAGTAGCTGGAAGTAGAATGACAAGAAAAATGTCAGTGAGTGGGCAAGAGAATTTAATGCAGAGATCCAGCTAGCTAGCACTACATTAAATGATGGCACAAGTTTTGCATTAATTGTAATTTGCATTATATCAAAAGGACTTGAGGAGTAAGAAAGAAAATAGAAAATATTTGCATGGAAATGAAAGTATCTTTTATATCTACTTGAATTTTTGTAACTCCCTGAGGATTTCCCTGGAAAACAAAAAGCTTCATTTCTAGGAAGAATTCTTGCCATAGGTCCTTGGCTGACCTTGAAAAGGCTGAATAAGATGTGTTTAGGTAGTCGGGAAAAGACAGTTGCAAGCCTCAAGTCCCTCTGATCCCATGCACAAACCTGTCTCAATTTGGGAGTGCCAGAGTATCACAGCTTAGTGGCTTTGAGGCCAGAACTGGCTCTCATACCAGTTCAAGGCTCAGGAATATTCACCCTTATCATGTAGGCAAACTCTTAGTTTCTGTCTATGTTGCGGTTCTTGTTCTGTAAATTATGGAAGAATATTAGTACACCTCAGCGTCACCTTGTTGCTATCAAAATAGAAGCACTGGCTTGTTATATTCATCAAACCTGTGTAGCTACCATAAAAAGACTTTTTTAACCCACCTCTGGAAGCTTTAAAGAAGTAGAAAGCCATCTATATTCAAAAGTAAAGACATTTGCTGTGAAGCGTTGGCTAGCTGGACAATGTAATAAGAAGACGGCAGTCCCAGCATGTGGGAAATACAGCTGGATTATCGGATTCTTATTACTGGGCACCGTAAGACTATAAAAGATTGAGATCAGCTGCAGCAATGAAATAAAAAAAATAATCACAGAACAAAATATTCATCGTGATGCTTTGTGTCATGGGGAAAGGAAAATCTTGCTTTTCAGATATCTAGGACTGAGCAGGGTATTTATAAGTGCAGCTGTTCGACATTCTCAACTGCTAATGCTTTGTACTAAGGCAAGATTTAGAGCTTCCTTTTCCTTTCTTTTGTGAGGTTTTTTTTTCTCATATTTTTAGGTTTGTTTACTGTAACATCTTATTCTCCATACCCTTTCCTATGCACTTTCAGGCCTATCAGGTTAAGAACATTTTCTTCAGGTTCTGAGTTTTTTCTCTCTGCTGTACTCAGGTTTTCTTACAGCTCTGACACACTCAGAAGCTTGTGGGTCCCATGAGCATGTATTTCTGTGCTGTGTTGTGTGGGGGGGTGGGTGCTGGTTGGTGCCAAGGGGAGTTTTGCTCCCCTGCCAATACTATCATCAGCCAGCCCATCACTGACCTCTGAGTCAAATCACCTAGGCTGGCTAGAAGGCTGCACTGCTCTCCCTTCTCCCTGTGATGCTGATCCATCCACAGTTGCACGCAATGGTCAGATAGAGAAAAAAAGTCTGCTGTTAGAAGGGGCGATTATTGCCTGTTGTTATCATCGTTGCATGGATTTTCTGCAGGGTTTTCCTCAGTATGCTTTGATTTCAGTGCAAAACCAAATCAAATTTCTTCTGAAGCTTAAACAAATGAAAAAAAAAGTTATTTATCTCCTATCTCCCTTTCCACCACTCCATCCTTACACACACAAAGGCATACACGTTCCTTTCTGCACTTCAGCTCTCTGGTAGCATCAGGAACCAAAGTGTTTTCTTTCTATGAGAACACAAACTGGAGTTGCTTCTCTATCTGCATTGCTCATTGTCTTCTTATGAGACTTCTGCTTTTGTATTGTAGCCCCAGGCTGCTGGAATATTTTGACTATAGCCCTGAGTACACAGGTGATTGTTCACTGCTGTTTATGGAGATGGCTGGAGGACATAGCTGTATTTAGTAAGAGAAGCCCTGCTTTGAGCTGCGAAGTAAATACACAAGACAGAAAAAAAAAAAAAATAATGCTGCTTTTCCTATTTTACTAAGGTGAAGAGGGATTAAGGGCTGGATTTTTTATAGACAATTGGAGACTTAAAGAGTCAAACGGCTGCTGTGGTGCCAAGTGGGATTTTCAAATATATGAAGATGTTCATTTCCTACGTGAAGTAGTCACATCTCTATGTTTTTTCTTTAGCTATGTAAGCATCTTTGAAATCTGGTTCAAAGGGACTTGCTTAAAGCCACCTACACATTCCAGGACAGAACACAGACCTCAATTCAGATCTTGTATGTTTTTGTCCTGAAACTTAACACAGGACCTGTTCTTTTGAAAAACAGTGGAATCCACTGAAATATCTGAATTTACTTAAACTTTTCTGTATGTAGTATTTCAGTTTATTTGTCTTTGTATTTATAACCTGTTCATCAGGAAATGCCTTAAACATTTGTGAGATAAATGTCAAGGATTTTTGTTTTCTTTCTCAGCTCTTCTTTTCTCAATGATTTATTTATAAAAAAGCAAGGTAAAAATACTGAGATTTACATTTTTTTCCTGAAAGTTATGAGATTTGTGGTCATTTAATCCCTCCTGAGAAGAAGTTTCCTAGTGTGTCTTCCCAGTCTGATAAATATTTTTCAGGTAGAAAGCAATATATTTGGATGAATAAAGAATCTCATGGAAAGGAAAGGAAAGCCATTAGCAGCTGTGGATAAATCTACTTCTCCTACAGGTTTTCGATTATACAGTGGGCACTTCCTCAACACACCATGGGGAGAAAGCATGATTTTAAGTGCCATTGAATGCTGCACAGTAAATATCCACTGTGCATTACAAGCATCAAATGTAGCCCACGGGAGAAGGCACTGAGTTTTATACTCAGATCTTTACTTGCTCTGTATTCTTTGCCATGTTCCCCCTTACAATGTTCTGCACTAAAGCATCTAACCAACTCCTGTTAAGTAAGCTATTGTGAATGAGTTTGTCATGTGCTTGCCTTTTCTTATCCTCTCATCATGTCATGTTTTGATAATTTCCTCTATATTTTTCATTTATTTGTTCACTTGTGATTCTGTCTCTTTTTTAGTATGTATAGGCTGCTCTACTCATAGGTAGTGTGATCTCGTGCCTGTACAGGGAAATACTCTGTGCCAAATTGGGATTCTTGTTGCAGGTTTTGTTAAGGATTTCATGCTCTCTACTGCAGTTCTGTTTTCATATTTATCTGGAAACTACCATTCTCTTTCATTCATCTTTTATATTGCAAACAAAAATGATGGAATTGAAGTTAATTAGGCTATCTAGATAATTCTGAGCAGTGAAAGCTATGGAAGGAAGAAGTATGATTAGAATTCTTATCAAGAATCCAAGAAGAACAAAAAATGAGCAAGAACAAAGATCTGTGAGAAAACAATAAATAGGCAACTGTTAAAGATCAGGGCTCAGTTTCATAGTTCCTTTTGGCTTTAGAAGCAGTGGCTAAGCCTGTCACGGAGCTCTCTGTCCCTGTAAGGAGGTTATCAACCCCAATGGCAAAGCCAGCAGAACGAGAGTTGTAGTAAAGGCTCAGCTGCCACAGTTTGCAGCCTGGTATATTAACTGAACCCACCATCAGTTTCAGTTTATGTTAATATACCAGACTGTGAACTGCAATGTCAAAAGAGCAGATGCACCACCTGCTTTGCCAATGTTGTTCTGGGGGAAGTAATCTCCAGGACAGGATAGACAGAGGAATAGTTACTTCTTTGGCCGAGAGAAATAAAGCCAAACTAGATCATAATTCAGAGACCAGTCTACTTACAGCGAGCTAGCACTTAGCTCAGCTGCCTTGCAGGGGAAGAAAAGAAATCTCTAAACTACTTGTTCTTTTCAGCTCCAGTAGTAATGCTCAAGAGGTAAAAAAAGCTATAAATAAATTTGTGTAGCAAAGAAAGAAAAAAATCTTAAATGTCCTTAGAATCCTAATGTGAACATCCTTATTACTCGAATATCTGACAAAAAAGAGGGATAAGTAGATACTTCACATGTCATTCTCAAAGGTCTGAGGAAGGTGAAGGAGATTTCACAGAAAGTAGGAAACTGTTTAATATAAAAACTGCAGTGAAAAACCCCCACCATTCTTTTGAGATTTTAAATAGTTGAAAAAAAAATTATCATAATTTTAAAATATTTCTTTATAAATAAAACATAAATTAGTTTTTGAAGTGTGACTTGCAAATGCTAAAAAATACCTGAAATCCACTTTATATAGTCTCTGTATTTGAAAGCTGCTGTTCCACATGAGAAAAGTGGAGTTGTATTTTTGGCATATCAAGATACTCTCATTGGCTACTGATAGACCTCATATTATGCTGTACTGCAAAGAAAGCTTCTAATTTCTGTTATATTTTTTTCATTGTAAATAAGTGCTGTCTTCCTGCTTCTGCCACAGTAGATGAAGGATAACCAGGTTGACAGAGTTGCACCAGTATAAGGAGGAGAAAATCAAACCCAGGGCCATAGTAAGAAAAGAAGTTAATAGTGATCTAACAGTGATTCAGCCTCTCTCTTTTTGATTATTTTCTTTTGGGTGGGTTATAGTTATGCTCTGCATTAATATTTTTGCTTGATTTCCTAGAGAATATAAATAAAAAACAAAAAAACAATTTTAATTACTTTGTTTTTCTTCATCTACAGCCGAATGTGTATACCTCAGACACTAATATAACTCTTCGATGGGAATTGCTTATTTTCTGTTGACAGCTTTTTAGTGAAAAAGATAGAAATCAGATTGAATTTCGACAGTGAGAAATTGAGAGCTTGTTCTACCAGCAGGAGTCTCAAGGCCTCTAATTTTACCTCTGTGAGCAAAGATGAACCAAGAATATCAGCAACCTACTTTCTTGCCAGAGAAAGAAAGCACAGCATCCTAAAAGTCACACAGACAATCTGAAACTGAGATTTGTCTAAACTTCAGTAATTTTACCTTGGTTTAAATATGGCAATACATAAACACAGTAGAGATACTGGACTTTGTTATTAGGGACCCAATGGTGAACATTACAGTGAAATAAAGCAGACTCACGTGTACATCTTGTCTTTGCTCACACAGGTGAGGGCCAAGCATTGCTCTCCCTCATGATCCGAAATCCCAGTCATGCATCAATCTTGCCACCAATGAGAGTGCCAGTATAGTACTGGGAGCAGGGCTTTAGTGCTCGTAGAGAATGTCTACTGGCTATTGCAGTCTCTGATGAGACCTTTAGGTTATTTACATCAAATGAATGTCCTCAATTAAGTTAACAAGTGTCCATATGAACACTGCTGTTGACTTCAGCTCCATAGAATTAGAATGAGATCATTAAAATATAAATATCAGAACAGTTTGTCTTCTTTCCAGTGTATGCCAGCGTTTTTCTGCTTTGTCCATTTATGTGTTATATTCTGTGTAATCTAACATTGTCTTTTGTCACTGCAATATATCATCATAACACTTCTTCCTATGCAGCAGCATCATGAACCATATCAGGCTAATTCTCTTCCATCACATCATATTTTGTTGTGTCCTAATGCTATTACTTCATTCTCGGTTCTTTCTTTGTGCTATTTTTGCTGTATCATCTTTCATCTTTATCATATTGTTTTACTTCCTTTCATCTTGTAGTTTTTTCTGTCAGATCATTGTGTCACCTCAGCAATCAGATACTGGTCTGTCATGGTTACTTCACAGCATGTTTCCACCAAAAACAAACAAACAAACAAAGTAATCTAATTTTCTCACTGATTTATGGCAAAATAGTATGTTTTCTCCTTGTGATGGAGTGCTGATTTTTTGTTTTGGCACCAAAAAGGTATTTTTTGATCATAAAAACCGTGAGAAGAAAAAAAACCAACAACAAACAATCCGAAGTACTGTATACAAGAGAAACATAAGGATTTCTCTTTCTTTCACAATTTCTATTTTACAGACTTCACTAGAAGTTGGCTACTTTTAAAAAACCTTTATGTAACTCAGGAGCAAAGTTTTTATCTCCTGAAGTGAGTTACACAAAGCCGAATCCAATAAAGAACTGTGGATCCTACCAGTTGAACTTCCCATGGAATATGGAGGAGATCTAACTCTGGATCATGATTGTGCTTAAATGTAGCTTTGAACAGGCCAACCCTGTCTAAGCCAGGGCTGTAGTCGATCAATCAGGTTACTGGGGATTTTTATGTAATGAAGCCTTATGTAAGGTATCACAGAAGTTGGCAAATAAACTAGCAAATATTGTGGTGACAGATTAAAAGGTTACTGCCCTTCGTTGTCTTTCCGATCCTTCTGCAGCAGTTTTTTTCCCTGCAGTAGAGGGGAGTATATATCCATATTAGCATGCCATCTTCTTTGGTGAGGAATCTTACAAGCTGCAGAGATTCAAGTTGTGCTCATTAGACAGTTGCTATCTGCACTTGTCCTTCTTGATTTTCCTCTGGAAGTCGCAGCCCCATGACAAGAGGTAGCTGTATGAACGTAAATGTGCTCCTTGCCAACCACTGGATTAAATTACACTAAAATATGGAAGTCTGTGAACTACAGCAGCTAAAAAATTAGACAAGTTACCTGTTGTGCTGTCTACAAGGTCAATAGTCCTGGAAGACAAAAATTGTGGATATTAGTCTCTTAAACCCAGCCATAAAGCTGATGAGACAGAGCCTTTAAGCACCAGTAAACTGGCTTTGGAGGAGCTGAGTAGCAAGCGGGTGTAGCTGAGTGAACATCCCATGGTCTCCCAGTGTTGTAGTAGGGACATAAACTTTTAGTCAGAGAAGCAATAGCAGCTTAAACCACCTTTGGAAAGTTTCATCAAGGGTTAGTTACTATCTGCACTCCCTCTGCCCTATTTTAGGAGATACAGGTGTCTCAGAAAGCAAGCTGAATTGCTCAGCATCAAGCTCCATGGTATCACTCCAAATAGATGATAGCAGCAGAAAATTTGGTTCCAAATTTACAAACTTAGTAGACTAATTTAAATCAAAGTCAGCCTTGTTCTGCAGACGGGTTTTCCCATGTTCTCACACCTCTATTTTTAATTAAAATGCTGACAATCAGGGATAAGGGGAACAAAATACAAAGGTAATCATGTACAGAAAAACATATTTCACCAGAGCATAAACTATTAGCACTTTCTCGGCTATCTGATCATCTGACAAGCTTAAGGGTAAAAGTGATGTGAATTTCAAATCTCTAGCTGCTCCCTGAGGAGGCTCTGTCTCATACAGTTTGTAGTGAAGTGAGACAGTGGAATGTAAAAATGAAGGAAAGGAAAAGACATAATGCAGCAGGATGTATAAACATAGAAACAGGGCCAAATTCGACCCTTTTTTAGTGCCATTGACTTCAATGCATTTAGTAGCTTATGAACCTCTGTCTCAAAATGGCATAATCCCCCACCTGAACTAACATTTATTCTATCTGTATGTTTAGCTTTGTGTGACTTAGTTCAGGAAATTAAGCAGATATATAATGTTGAACAGATGAGAGCATTTTCACTGAAGTCAAAACAATTACAGTTAGATGTTCACCAAAGTCTCTTGCTGAATTGGGACCCGAGTGAAGTAGCTTGTTTCAAATGGTTACCAAATGCCTGGCCACATCACAGACCATTCTTTTTTACCAAGACACTTGAAGCTGGCTATGCACTTCCTCTCTCGTGTGACTTTTTCACACTCCATACTTGTGTCTGTTTTTCCCCCTCTTTCTTAGGTATACTTCTGTCACTGATCTGGAAGTCTAGTTAAGAGCATCCCTTAAGAGGTCATGTGCCCAGTTGCTTTCCATCACTTCTCTTCTCCTACTTATTCAAGAAAAAAAAGATGATTTTATGCCCAGGAAAGGTACACCTTAAAGAATGAAATGAGAGCTAACAGAAGAACACCAGATGCTGGAAGAAAATTATATTGGAACCAGCATGACAGGCAGCTAGCTCAATGCACAGCCGGTCCTTCAGTAAGCTTTTCATAGGCTTTGAGAAGTGGAAAGGTCCCAAGGAGGAAGTATTATACAACAGTTTTATGTGTATTTACAGTGAACTACCTGCCAAACGTGAGGGTAGCATGAACTCCTTCAGTAATAGGATTTAGCAAAATTTTAGGGTTTTATTTTTCTGGAAGCTTCTTACACCTAGCCCCAGGATGTGGTGCTTGCATCATCCAGAGAGTACAACAGACTAGATTGAGCATAGGTCAAACATAATTGCAGTTCTTCATGTTTGCTCCCTGCCCTCAAGTCACTAGTTAACTAGGATTTTCTCCATGTGGAAATAATTTCCACATCTTTGCTCCTGAAACAAATTGAAACAATGTATTAATCCCCCCGGTTTTTTTTTCTTCTCTTAGAGTATCTGCAGCCTATTTACGTTTCATTACAGTTGTAAAGGTGATGTAATAATTCCAAACAGACACACTCAGGATATTATGACTGGTTTTTTTCTATTCCTGTCTAATATGCACATTTGGGCATACTTCTGACTCTTGACCTTTGATGTTTGCCACTGAGTTTGTTGCATGGTGCATATGTCTTCTGCACATCAAATATGAGAAATAAATTTCTTGCGACATGCTGTCTTTCTTTTCTTGCCTCAGTCACATCCAAAGGTTTTTACTTGCATACAAAGCCCACTGACTTGTAAATTGTACATCAAGCTCTGCTAGATTCCAGTGGCGGTGTATCACTCTGTTTTCCCTTTCTGCACATCTCTATTACATCTTGATTTGCAAAGGATACATATGATTGAAATAAAGACAAAAGGTACTTTCATTATGCTTGTCCTTTCATGATGTAGCTTGTACTGTACAATGTCAAATGGGAAAGCACAAGAAGTTGATAGGTTAGCTGTAAGTCTCTAAGCAGGGTAGCTTCCTTTTTTTATGTTCGTCATTTTTCATGCCCTGTAGTTTAGGACCTGTCTTCAGAAGGAGGGTGGATGGGATGAACTCTTAAAAAAGGCTGGTATATCAAATGATATTTATCATAAAATATCTCAGGTTTATGTCATTTATAGCTGTAATTTCATTATACCTAATAGGTTTCCCTAACTGTGATATTGACTATTTTATAGGAATCAGAATGAGCCTTTTGATCATCTGTGGGTACAGCTTCACTAATAGGCATAAATCAAAATGTCTTAGATCAACTTTGTACCCCTAAGGCATAATGTAAATGATGAAGGGATAGGACTTCATTTTGTCATACTCTCTTCAAATATCAAGTTATATTAAAGAAAACACTTTTCTCAATCACAGGTGCATGTACGGAGAATGAGTGACAACTTGATGTCATCTCTTTGATAAGTCTACTCCCTTGGCATTTTTAGATGTACTTTCATAAATGAGCTTCAATTTGCCTTGCATGGAATGGAGCTGTATCTCACTGTCTGCAAAGCTGTATTTAAAAATGTGCTTACTACTCCATAATTCACAAAGGAGTGAGGAAGGTAAAGAAAAAAGATATTCTTTGTGTATATTGCTAGAGACCAAAAGGGAAATGTGCATATTTGTTCCTAAAAGTCAAAGCACTATAGGGAGGAAGGTAAACATGAAGTCTGTGCCGTTCCACCACCAATCTGGCAATTTGTTATATGATGTTTCTACATATCACTACTCAGGGGATGATCCTGCAATACCAGAATCTCTCTGGCTGCCAAAAGGAAAAGGCAAGTAGACAACATTTAATAGCTAGAGCAAGTATTTTGTACAGCAGGGTGTGTCGCTTTGCATGCTTAAGACAAGCACAGATACATGCATAGTTTTGAGACAAATGTACAGTCTGGTTTTTTATTTGCACAGGGGATATTTCAGAACTATACCACTTAGTTGAAAAAAATAATACAAGAATTTTTGAGAATGTAAAGATAGGACCATCTTTTAACACTAAGGGATGGTCATATAAGTGATATAACATATTAGATATGTTCCATTTGACATCTTGTAGGGCTCTTGAAGTTTTACATCCACTGAGAATCTGCCCCATTCAGCTTTTGAAATGACCAAATATGGCAGCTTCTATAGCATCTATAGAATCAGACCCACCATTTCTCAGTCATTTGAATCTGACAACAGTTGCCTACCATTATTGCTTCTTTGAATTCTAATCTGACATTTAGCCTAGCTGGAAATGTATTGCCTCATTTACTTTTCTTGCTCTCCCCCCTTCCATTTACTTCTAAATAACCTTTTTCTTTAGATGATTTTCATGAAATTGCCACTAAAAAGAGTCCCGTTTGAGCTGCCTCATTTGAAAACTGTAAGATAGCGCAAGACATCTGAAGATGTCATTGTAACACATGAAAAACACTTCAGCTAGCACATAAACACTATCAAGTAGAATTTGAACTGAAGTTATAAGCTAGGCTGAAATGATATTTTGTTAATAATTGTCAAATATTCCACAAATAGCACAATTCTAAATAGCGCTATTCTGAGCAATGAGAGCACTGCACAACATGCTGAATTTTTAAACAGAGCTGAACAGAATATAGAATTTCTGTTTGGGAAATATGGACATCTTGAAGTTCATTTTTGTTCAGAAATGGAGCAAATAACTTTTCTACAAAAGGAAAATGCATTTCAAACTCAAAAGTTTAGTTTTAAAACTGTCTTTTTAATTTTTCTTATTTTGATGTCATAGTCTGGTTAAAGAAATGACAGAGTATGGGAGAATTTGCTAAGAACAAAAGCATCATCAGAGACTGCTGATTTCTTTATCAGTATAATAGAGAAGGAGTTATTTCTGCTATCCTTATGCAGGATATAGTGTTACATGTTCCAGTACTGACAGGTCATGAAGTAATATAAATAAAAAACCAGATTATTTTAAATTAAACTTTAATGTTGAAATAAATATTCAATTTTGATAAACCAGTTGAAGTTTTTTGTAAGAAATTTTAATGATAAAAGTTTAATAAGAAATTTCAATACATAAAAATAAGTAAAGCTCTATTGCACTGATATTTTGCAACAGAAGATTATTTTGTTGAAAATGTATTAAACCAATTCATTTGCTTATAATCTAAGGATGTATTTATTCAATCTTTGTCAAGCAGGCAGGGTATTGCCATTACAATATTCACTGTCATCTTTGGCAAATACTTTGCTCAGTAATCCTGCTTCTAAAATTATTATTTGTGCTATGATGTTACCCATGGATACAACTAAGATCAAATCCCCCTTCTGCTAGAGCCCCTGCTGAGTTACGGAAGAGATAGTTCCAGCCTCAAAGAGCTTGCAGTGTAGCTAGGTGAGACAGAGAGGGAAATACAGAGAGTATGGAAAGACACTAAGGGAAATAATAACAGTATGAGTAAAACAAACCAAGTGACCTGGGTCTGCCCTATACCATTTGAGACATACGTCTTCCCTAGTAATCCATTTTTGCAAATTTTTAAAAATCAGTTGGTTCCCTATACAGGCAAGAAAACTGTCTTTTCTGCATGGATTAGCAAGATCTACAATCCAACCCTATGACAGCAAACATGCTACTTGCTTAATTACAAGCAGGGAATGGGCAAAGCTTGGGTTTGTGTACATACCTCATGTTGCCCTTCAGGGTGTCTGATCTAACAGTGGAGGGCAGTGAAGCAGGAGGAATCATGCAGTTTCTTTTTGGTCTGGCTAGAAATAAAAGGCAAATGCCTTAAAAGCTATTCATCAAGAACAAGGAAAGCAACTAAAAACATGACAAAAATCTTGGGAACATCTCTGTTGCCCAAGACTGCTCCTGATAAGGACCATCTCACATACCTCCATACAGGCAGACGACACAGACACTCTCTTGGCTGAGGGCTATGCTTCCAGATAGAGCAGAATAATTTCCTTGGTGAACTGTCACAAAAGATTCTGTTCTTGTTTTTCTTTCTTTTCGTGATAGCCCAAATTGAATACTTGCTTTGCCTTGTATCTGTCATGTTAGCTTTTTAGATAGTACATGTTATATTCTATACTCTAGTGGTCTGCTGTCCTTCTGTAGGAGTTACAAGGCTTATCAAGTGCCTCTAATGGTGGTGGCCTGAGGGAAAATAGTATACAGTTTGCTTTTACATTTCATCTCCACTTTAAAAATATGGGAGATATTAATAGTACAAAGAACAGTTCCCCACTGCTTTGATCTCTACAACATTGCTCCTCTTTCAGCCTCCATGTCACTACTGATGCCATGTTACATTACTATTTTCATTATTACTACTTCCAGCCCATAGTCCATATTTTTTTCAGATTTTATTGTCTGCTTTAACCCCAGCTATGGCTGGTCTTCCCTGGGGGAGAAAGAGGAGTGACAGGATTGGATGTGCTGCAGCAGGGTGCCCCAAGAGTTGTGAGTGATTGAGGAGCAGTATCAAACCTCCTGGGACCCTTGAGCAGATTTATTTTCAAAGGTAGTTGTTGATCAAAAAAAGATAGTGCATAAGCTGCTATCCCTCCTGGAATAGCCTCAAAGGAAATGTGCCTCAGAGACATTTGCTTCTCGGCAGTAGTAATTTGCTGTAAACCAAAGGCAGCAACAAATTGCACTATACTGATGGCAGGTCAGTTTGCCTGCCCGTCATGTAAGATGGAAGAGAACACACAGCAATAACTCCTGTGGCTTCCCAGGGTATACAGGAGGAGTATCACACTATAAAACTCACTGATCTTGCATACCTATGTTCCACATGGTTGACATTTGAGGTGAAGGGGGAAGGAATCTTAATTTTATTTGTCCCTGACTCAGCATGGAGTCAAAGTCATTATCTAGTTTGAAATGTTTGGGTTTAGTGACATGTTACTAGAAGCTCTGGGAATTGTTTTCTGCTTTCTTATATAAAGGAACATCCAGCAAGAGGACATAGACCTGATTTGAATTTATTCTGTTACTGCATGGTTAATGCTAATTCAAACATTGTAAAAAGTTTTATAATAAAGTGTTTATATTTAGAAGTTCTTAACAATTTACAGTAAATCACACGCTAAGGCATGATTCTACAATTCTTCGTAGGTGTGTATGTGTGTTTGCACACAGATTCACACCATTTACAAACTATGAGATACTAACATTAGACATACCATGCAAACTTTTCTTCTTATAAAGAAAAGTAGGTTCCTCTTGTTAATTAAATAAATAAATTACAGTAGTAGTCTAACAGGCAAATTGTTCCTCAGCTCCTGAATAAGACATCATTCAGCAAAAAGAAAAGAACTGACAGATAGGATACAGTTATAATATGTCTTCTCCTTAAAAGTGCTTTTTAGATACAATGAACAGGAAAAAGTAACTTAAAATGTTATCTCGTATCTTTATGAAAAGCTATGCTTCTTTTCTGAGAAAATGAGCAATGTTACCTAAAGAACAGAGCACTCAATTGGACCCAGCAGCCTGGTTTTGTCCTGGCTTTTGTTTCTGTCCTGGGTTTTGGACACAGTCAGGTTGTCATCTGTAATGGTGGTAATTGCACCTCCACTGCAAAGCACTCAGAGTCCATCTTTAAATTACATTGCAGCTAGGTGAAATTATTATTATTATACAAGGAAATACATTTTTCATTGTCTGTAGTGCAAATCATCACACACACACTAAAAAGAGAAAACAAAGTTGTTTGCCAGTGTCTGACTCTGCTGAGAAACCTTATCTAAGGAAAATGAAGTTGTGTCAGACAGGTGAAGGACTCTCCCAAGCTATTAATTAATTTTGAATAATTCATTAGCTAACACTCTTAAACTCTGATAGTCCCAGGTAAATCCCAGAGAGGGGTTTTGTGGTCCATCAGCCATGCTCCTCATCAAATGCATTAAGGTTTACATAATAAGAGGATGTGTGAGTGTTTTTAAAGAGATATTTCTTCTGGAACCTGTCATTAGTGCATAGTGTCTAATTCTGTGATGAAAGTGAATGCGTATGGTAATAGAGTGCACTCTGCATGGAATGGCAGCAGAAACTGATGTATGGCTTCTGTTGATAAGTAAGTTAATGCATCTTCTTCCATTTGCAAGTGTACTGAAGTTTTTGCCTGGCACTCAGATTCCTGAAGTTTAATATACTATTAAGGAAAAGTACTTTATCAGCCCAGTGTACTCCAGTTTATCAGTGGGCAGTGCAGAGTCAGTGTCTTACCTGATGTAAACTGATGGATATTCACTGAAATCAATTAATTTATATGCATTGTGAGCCAAGTATTAGCAAAAGTCTTGCAGAGCTACAATGAAGGAGGCTCAGTCTTTCGAAAAAAGAGATGTGAATACGACAGTGTGTTTAACAACAAAATTTACCTTCCATATTCTCAGAGGAATTAATATGCTGCAACCGTATTGCCCAAAAGCACTCTTTCCCTCTAATATTATTACAGGAAAGTTGCAGTTGCTATTTTTCCTAACTTCTTATTGAACCCAAAATGGTCATTGAATTAAAGTTTAACAAATAGATCTTTTAAAAATTAAATTAATAAACTTCCTTATTTCTCAGCTATCTAAGTTCATAGCCTTTACTTAATGATGATGCACTTGATTAAATAAAATGAAAGAAAAATGAAAGTTCTTTCAGACATTAAAATGAATAATGAGTTTAGACTTAATCCAAAAGCAATTTAACTTTAAACATTCATATGAAATTAAATGAGCCATTGAATTTGCTATATAAGCAAGCATTAATCTTATCAATCTATGAAGACTGGAATGTTATACAGTGACCCATTAATTTCAAAGCCTAATACAAGGTCTGTTTAATGCCTGCAGTCTATTAAAAAGTCTGATCCTACAATATAACTGCTTTTTCATAGAAGTTTAAACCCCAATGCATTCTTTTATTGCTTTGATCATTTGATAATCTGTTGTGACAAGATTATGGTTTCAAAAAAATCCCAAAATATATAATTCCTTTGCATCTGCACTTGCTCCAAGTTTGAACTTAAACACCCAATGAAGGATTTATTAGAAAGTCTAAGGATTTGAACAGTTGTGATACTGGTGCATATGTTTGCTGTAATAAATGTTCAACAAAAAAATAGACTTTCTTTTATCGGATTTTATTTAGGCTAACAATCTTACCTAAATTCTGAACAATATCTTTTCCAATGCAGTGGAGAGAGCTGTGGCACAAAACCGCCACTGCTTATTCAAAACATCTCTAAGAGAAAAAAAGTAGATTTTCATTATCACAGATATGTTTGTTGTGTCTTTTTTCCATTTGTAATATATGTGTTGACTATAGTACTTTGTGCAAGCATGGATAAAACCAGAAATTTTGCTTTCAAGATTTCTTTACAACAGTACAAGTCATGTTGATTTGCAAATATGTAAAAAAAAGCATAGTTTTTGAAAACTGCCCTTTTTACCTAATGAGATGATTCAATAACAAAATTTAATGGCACTACATGTTAGCTCCTGTCATGGAAGGTCATGGTTTGCAATTTCTGTTTTTAATCAGTATCGCTTCTACAAAAACCAATCAGAGGGAAAGGTTGATATTTAAATATGTTTATGTTACTAAACAGGTGTTCCTGTTTGACATACTATACCTAATTCTACATAATTTTCACAAATGTAAGGTCAATGAGAAATTACTCTTCTTAAAATAAGAGAAAAACAGTTCCAGCGTGGCTGTTAAATGTAAAGAATGATAAATAGCTTGATGAATAGGTGATTTTTTTCTATGTTCCTTGAGTGTACATTTCAGAAATGTCTGCAAAATTCAACCATTTTTCCTGTGTAGAACCGTACTTTAATTGCCTGTAATACCTTCCTTGACTCACATCTGCTTTCAGAAGTCTGTGAAATATGAGTCTAATAGTACTGTACAAATAAATGACTGTTATTAACTTTTAAGTCTCAACAGTTTGGTCCTGTGCACTAATTAGGAATGCAAAGGTATGAGCAGATTACTTGTGTAAACTCTTGGAGCTCATTGGAGCAATTCCCAATTTACACTGGAGACTGTATTAACATCTGACCTGCTAAATGGTAATATATTCCTTTTCAAATATATTTGCTTGCATTAATAACAAAGGGATCATATTTCAAGGGACAAAAGGCTGCTGGTGTATTTTTGTGTTACAGTACGATAGTTTGAAGAAGAAATAATACTGTAATCAAGTAATCACTCAAGCAGTAGCTGAAGTGAGGTAATTACACATGTAATAACGAAATCACTGGTTTTCCTAAGAATATTCGTGTCAGGGTGTTACTGAAGAGACTTCAGGCATCTTTTGTTCCTGGTAGGCCAAATAAAGTTAGGTGAAAAGAAACTTTTCACACTAACACAGAGAAGAATGTGGTAATGGGAATGTTCCTTTGAATGTGTTCCTGCACTGTCCTGCAGAGAGATGGGATGCATCAGCAGGAGTAAGCCTTAGCAGTGGGAAGTGGTTGGAAGACTTCTGAATCTGTTCGCTTTCATCAAGGCTGGCTCTAATCATCTGTGCTGTCTCTAGTAATCTTATCTGTGGTTCTGTTGGAAGGTGTTTAGGATGCAACCGGCTGTGGCAGTGCAGTACCCTCAGCTGCAAACTATGGCTGAAGTGGACTTTCGTGTCTTGATTTCTAAGAGGTGGTGTATCGGGAACTGATTGATCAGAAAATCTCTCCAGAGGTATTTTTTAAGTATTTAATGAAAACATTTTTGAAATTTTATTGAGAAGTACATTTTTATTATACCTAAATGCTTTGAAAGCTTATTAATTTTGTTGAATTTTAGTTTGGGGAATAATAGAGGCATGTGCTGGTGAAGCACTTTTTGACTTGTCTGGCTTTTATATTTTCTAACAATATTTTAATTTTTCCTTTCAAATGAAGTCTTCGTTTCAAATGTCTTTCTATTTCATATTCTACACTAAAGTGCAGTTGCAACCAAATGAAGCATTTTGATTTTTCTCAAAATAAAATCTGTCAGTAGCTGGCCTGAGACAGTATTTTGGTTTGTTACGGTTGGAATCTTCTTTCGTGGAGAATTTTGAAGTGATAGGATTTGCTTCCTGATGGGCATGGAAACAGTTTTGAAATTACAAATTCTTTAGAAAAATGAAAATGCCATTCTTGTCACAGCTCTGGTGCTTTCTGAGTTGTTCCCCGTTACTTGCCACAAGATAAAAATAGGATGTTGAGAACATTTGCCACAAGTAAATGCTAAACATAAGCAGAGCAGATTCCCTTGATGCAGTTCTGCTTTAATTAGTATTGTACCGTGATATGGACTGGCTGAGTTAATCTCCAGCATGTAAATGTAGGCATCAACATCACCATCATCAGCCAGAACTGTCATAATTGGTTTAGAGTAACTAAAAGCCTGACAAAGAAGCAAACGTCAAAAAAACCCCCGACACTCCACATTGGTTATGTTTGTCTTCTAAACAACTCTAATCTAAAAACAAAGGCCATATCTAGAGTTTTGTTTTGTTTCATGCATTTGGATACAGGCTCTTAACTCAGACCTTCAGTCAAATACGGGTCACCAGCAAAAGATCTTATTCTCAATCTCATTTTGACTGTTGTGTATGAAGAGTAGTAACATGTTGTGTAAGCAACAAGTGATGTAGTGCAACCAAGTGATAAGTGAGAAGAAAATCTTACATTTGGATTTAGATTCAAGATTTTGATTTTGCAGCCTGCAAAATTATCTTGGTCTAGAGTTTCGGTTTTGGCCAGTGGCACTGTCACCTCTTACAGCAAGTTCCCAGAGCAAATACCAGATCTGTGTTTTTCCCATCTGTCTAATACAGGCTATTACTGCAACTAGAATATAGTATTTGAATTGCAGTGTTCACTCATATGCCTCAAAAGTAACTTCTTCTCAAGGACATACTGTACCACCAAAACTATGCAATGAAACCTATTTTCTGGAAGGGTTGTGCAAAATACCACTTGGAATTTGCCTGAGGCATTGAGCTGGTTCTTTTACATACAGAAGAACTTTAAACATATGAAAAACCTACAGTTTTATCATATTCTCCTAATCTTTCAGCTCCCAGATAACTGAATGTAGTTCAAACAGTACATCTCTCCAGATTGTAACCCTGGAGCTTTTACTATTTATTTATTTATTCTTTGTCAGCTTTTTCTGCTTTAGGGGTGGAAAAGTTATATACTTGTTTGGCTTGTATCCTCTCTTTCTGAAAAACGCTGAAGGCAGAGTTAAAAGTCAAAGTCTTGTGATCCAGAGTTGGGATTCCCTTTCTAGAGTGACCCTTTGTGGTGCCTCATCAACATTTCACAGAATCACAGAAAGGGTCTGGTTGGAGGAGATCACAGGAGGTTTCCTACTCCAGCCTCTTGAGTTCAGACCAGGGCTGTCTTGAGAACTTCTACATTTAGACACTCTCATACCCTTATCTGACTCTCGCTGCAGTAGTTAATTATCCTTGTCATGATATTTTCTTTCTTATATCAGGTCAGAACTATTTATGAACGTGTCAGCTATGTAATGTTCAGGAAAAGTATTTCCAGACCAATAGTAATAAGTGAGGAGTGCCTGAAAATACAAAAAAGTAACAAAGGATTAAACAGTCCTCCCCGCTACCACCTATAGGATTCTGAATTGTAATACTACTTGCCTGGAAAATAGTACCATCGCATCGTGCAACTAAAGCCAAGTTTGGGACCTAGCCTGTCATTTTCAGATCCTGAGATACCACAATCACAGCCATCTGAATTTCTTCCATGTGAATGACATTAAAGGTGGTGATTCTTTTCCCTCATGACTTGATCATACTACGTGAACTGTTGAAGTAGGACAAGTCCCTAACAAAACTTGTTCCCCAACACATGCCACAGCAAGAAAACATTTTAAAAATTGTTTGTACAGTTTTAAATATTAGGTTTTGGTTATAATAATAATTTACAGATGCGTTCCTATTTACTTCCATAAATACATTTGCATAACACACAAATTTGACAGATGGATTTGGGGAGTTTACTTTGCTCTGCAAACAAAATGCATGCACATCATAAAAAACAGGCCCTTTAGAGAAGCACTAAAATGAGACATTTTTCTAAATAATTGATTTCTAAACCAACAATTGAACTCTCCTAATAATTACTTTGAGTACAGGAGATAAGGTTCAGTTGCTGTCTATGCTGCTTGATAATACAAAATACTTAATGGAAGATAGTATTTCTAATAAGAAAGTGAGAATTATAAGCAATAAAACCCAGCATGGGATGTCATTATCATAAGACAATAATATCCTTGGGCATTTTGCTATATAAAAGCTGAGTGCTCCCCATAAATGTGTGTATTTCATAATAACCACACCCCTACAAGTTGCCTGATTGATATAGAGTTATGATTTCTTTTCTCAGATTTAAATAGAGATACATCATCTTAGTAAATTGCTTTGGACTTGAATATTGTAGCTGTGAGATTAAGAGAGTTCTGTGTAGGAGACGCTAATTGCTCTATTTCTGATGGGTAATGTTTAGACCTTCACACCTCCGTTTTCAGGGAAATAAAATGGTGGTGAGCATCATGGTAGGATAAAATGAGTCAATCCCTTCTGAAGAACGAACAATCAATCAGGATTAGAATTGTGCTAGTGTCAATGCTGTCTCTCATTCCTTATTTCATTAATTTGTGCTGGTTTTGACTAGGATAGAGTTAATTTTCTTCATAGTAGCTGGTATGGGGCTATGTTTTGGATTTGTGCTGAAAACTGTTTTGATAATACCGGGATGTTTTCCTCATTGCTGAGTAGTGCTTACATAGAGCCAAGGCCTTTTCTGCCTCTCCTCCCACTCAACTAGCACGTAGGCTGGGGGTGTGCAAGAAGCTGGGAGGGGACAGAGCTGGGACAGCTGAAGCTCACTGCCAAAGGGATATCCCATACCATGTGATGTCATGCTCAACATATAAAGCTGAGGGGAAGAAGAAAGAAGGGTGGGACATTCAGAGTTACAGTGCATGTCCAGTTGTCTAGAGTGGGGGTCTTTGGTGGTCTCAAGGATCTGCAAATTCGCCCACTCCTCTATTCAGTTGGCTAGAGTTCTCCTTTGTAGTCCCCATGTATGGTCTTAAACCAGGTCATCTCAGTCTCTTACTCTTTCTTGGCCTGAAATCGCTGGCCTTAGGCTGGTTTTCCTTCATCCCCCAGGGCTACCCTTTTGTTAGAACCTACATTATTGCTTACAAGCATACACGGATTAGTTTCAAACAATCAGGGTATACTAACTGTTCCAACCTAGGAGGCATGACTACTACTAAATTCTTGAGATTAAACCTTAACCCTTCTAACAGTAGGCACAGATTGTACATCTTTATACTTTACATAGTAAGGATGAGATGGAAATATATGGCTTCACAGAGAGAGTTTATCCAACAGTTCTTCCAAGAAAGGTGGTTCTTCAAGCTGAGTAAGGATTATTCAGTCCTTTGACTTGGCCTAAGAGAAAGGAAATTTATATTATTTTTAGTAGAAGTCACCCAAGGCAAGAAGGAGAGGCAATTCTCCACAGCTTACTTTGGTAGCATACAAATGACAGCTTGTGAAGAGAAACATTTCATGGCTTTTGCTTGAGGGATTTTTATGGAGGAAGTACTAGTGAGCAGCCGAGGAATTTGTCTTCTTCATCTCTCAATGGCAGAGCCAAGCCCTAGATACAGTCATAGGCATATAGGGCAAGGTTGCCGAATAACACGAGCAACCACTGTCATTTGGAACACCACTGTTTCCCAGATTACTGCATACAGGACTAAAATAACAAGCTGCTTTAAGAGTATTCCCCATACTCCATGACACTAATTTCTCCTGCACTGATAATCTGACCTGCCAGATCCCTGACATCTGCAATTAGGGCACAGAATTCCAACAATATTAAATCACACAATAGGTGTAATTACAGCTGAGTGTAAGTACCTGCTGTCACATTTGTTGCTTTGTGCATATTAATTGGTTAACCTACGGATGGCTGGCCAAATCCTTTCCTTGGCCAAAAGGCACACTTAAACACTTAGCAGAGTATTTAAACAATGAACTTTATTAGTACAGCGTCATTAACTCAGCCCTTCTTAGAGAAAATGTTCTGTATAAGGAAACACAAAGTGTAAATTCTTACTAGAAATCCTTCTGGAATAACAAAGTATATTAGCTGATACATCAATTATTTTGTTTCACAAAAGCCTGTTTCTAAAAGAAAGATTGCTATTAAGTACAAAGAAACAGAATTTCTTAAAATTCTTTTTTACTCTCTCAAGAACAGTATTCTGATCAGTGAAGGGAGGTGGAAAGTAAACAATTTAACATTTTTAGAATATTCTTTATCTTTTGGTATATTTATTTTACTATTAATTATAAAATCCTAGACTGACTGGCATCAGCTCACATGTAAATTAGTATTTTCCCCACTCAGTATACGTCACATGCTTTTAAACTAACAAGGTTTAAAACTTCATTTGCTCTATGTTTTTTATGCCTGCTTGAAGAGTTCTGGAAGATTAGCTCACCAATTTAGCAGACATATAAAATTATGGTATAGCAATACATAAACTTTTTAGATTGCATAATTTATTATGTATTATAAATGAGCTCAGAACAAAAGCTAAAAAGAACATTTTACAGATTATGAAAATTATATACAATGTGTGAACAAGAGCGTGGAAAATTATGTACAATGTAATGCCTACATGGATCACCTCCTGCTTTCAATGTATATCCTTAACATCCATAACATTCTCTTAATAAAAGTTTAATTAGAAATAGGGCAGTGGAGTTGATCTAGATTTAGTCACTCTAGTAGAAACACTGATGTGCACAGATGTGCAGTAGCAGGGAGTGACATCTGGCCAATATATCACTTCAAGTCACTGTTGCTCAAGTTTAATCTCTGAGGCTATGCTTGTGTTTTTACTGATATCAGAAATTGCTGTTATATACATAAATATGTTGGGGAGGAGGAACACTTTAAAATTGTCTCCAGGCCTTCACTGCTCTTTCTGTTGTAATTTGCTATCGAGTCATTTTCTAAACTTTACAACATTTCCATGTTCTTCCCATCAGACACTGGTTTCAGTCACCATCTTATACCTGTGACTAGTACAAGCTGAAACATTTGAAGTATTACAACAGATGCCTAAGTATAATGGTGCTCACCTTAAAAAGAGCAGTATTTTCTCACTTATGTGTAGCTTACTAATGCATAAGATCCTGTTTGAGTCCATGGCCTGTTTGTATTAACTTCTTCGGTGTAGCAGATAGGTATGTTTATTTAATTTTGATTTGTGAGGATAACAGAAGAATATACAAAGTAAAAGTTATATTCAAAAATATTCGCCTTTGCCACTTGACGAAATGTTAGAGTCATCAATTTTATTAATAACTTTAAAGAAACTACATCCTAGGTAAGAATGATAGGCATAGGTGACTTTATGGGGGCTCTGGTGTAGCTACGAGAAATTACATTTGCACTCTGGGGTTTCAACACCGATGGAATATGTTCATTTCCAACTGGGAAAAAAATTCTAAAAGTAAACAAATAAAAGTTCAGGCTTTCAGGACAACACATATTTGTTCTGTCTGTCTGTAGACAATCTATCAGCTTGGAAATTACACAGCTGTGAACAAAGCCAACCATTTCTCAACAGTGACATTCTCTTATTGTCTCCCAGCAACTTCCCCCAAGCACACACTTCAAAATAAAGCAGTGGCACGTTGTTCATACACTTTTTGCTTTCTGTGACAAACTTTGTATCATGTTTAATGGCAAAATATACATGTAAACATGTATAACAGATTGTCAGTTGCTTTCTTTGTTTAAAGATTAGGTAGTTTGTACTTGTCAGGGCTTTCAGCTATTAGACTCAATCATGCCCTTCCCACCTTGCCAATTTTAACTTAGTGTTATGCCTGTGTTAGGTAATAGGAGCCATGGGATTAACTTTATAAAGCCAGGAAATCAAAGGCAGATGTTAAATACAAATTGTACCAATCAAACAGAGCTTACAAAAGAGTAGAATTCACTCCTGTAATTCTATTTGAAAACGTGTCAAATACAGGAACTGGTAGAAATACCATCTTCATCAGGTCCCACTCTCATCAGCTGCTCTGCATTTAATCTCTTCCCTGCTCATCAGTGGTATTCCTCCATTGTAAAATCAACTCTAAAGACACAATCAAGTTTAACGATCCTTTGCAAAGGGACAGCAAGCTCTGAACTGCCCGCCAACAGCTTTAGTGTGGCAATTTCCCTGATGACACCTTCCTGACAGATGACCTTAGGAGCACATTCTGATTTGCTTATGTCCTCTTCCCCATGCCACTCTAATCATCCAGTCAAAACTGCAAAATATTCTGTGCTTCACAGATGAAAATAGTAGAGTGAACATACTCCAGATGGATCCCAAACCCTTCCTACTAAGGTGACACTTGTATTAGTCTGGCAGAGGAGATTCTGGGGGTCAAGGCTGTTCAGGAGCTGTGCGTGTGTATATGTTCATTTCCCAGTCAGACTTTCACTAGCCCTGCAACCCACTGTCATGCAGGGTGCAATCTACTTCAGTGCCTTTCAATTCTAAACACATTTCCTGTCTTCTGGGACAAGATAGAAGGCCTTGCCTACTTAATGTGCAATCCAGCCTCCAACTTGGTATTTACTGATTTGCTAGTTCATCTTCTTTTGTTCTAATAATGTTGGTTTTGCAGCAGGTTATTTATAATGAGACTATTATTTCCCCATAAAACTCAATTTAATAGCTTATTCCAGCAAAGGGTCATAGCTGAACTGACTTGGCTGACTTTTTACACAATGATTGAATTAGTGTAGTTTTTAAAAAGCTGGTTTAAAGGCTACCAAAGTAGACAGAAAGATGGGCATTAAGTGTAACAAAGCCAAGCAGTGAACTGTGCAAACATCTAAATATTATTAAAGTGTTCTATGTTGGGGTGATTCCACCTGTTACATTTACAGCATTTCTGATAATTGTAATTGGGTCTGAGAAAGCTGGATAAAACAGCAACAGCTTTTTGGCTGAAATACGTTAAAAACGTAGGGGGGTTGCTTAACTTGAAGAATTGGCCTAATATTGAGCAAAAATATTTGTGTTTAGAAACATGAAGACAACAGAAAGACAAATCATGACTGTCAGCTACACTTATCAAGTATAATGCCATTTGGGCACTATGTAATAGAAGAAAGCCTAAGCTATTCTACATGTATAGGCTATAAAAATAGTATTATAGTTGTTTCATAGCATTACATTGCACCTGAAACTTCAATTACTGTTCCTTTAGTGATAATAAAAAGAAATTGTAAATCCAATTGGATTTGGTAATATGAATGTTGCCTCTAAAGCACTATTGTTCTATTAAAAACATTTACTAAAACAAACAAAAGTAAAATGCTTTTCCAGAATGACCATAATAGGAATCTGATTTTGAACTCTCTTATACTAGCATTGCCAAAAGTGTCATTTCAGTAATCCCAGTTCTGATTCTACCTTAATTCTCTACAAGTGTACCTCCATTTCCTTCAGTGGAACCATTTTTGTCTTCATTATACAAATCCAAAATCAAGTGAGGCAGTGATTTTTAGAGCTTTATTCAAAGCTCATTGAAGCCAATGAGATACTATCCCTTGACATAAAGCAACCCAAGTAATCCCAGAATTTGTTTTAATAAGTGATACTAGTTATACCAGTTGTATACTTGCTTAACTTCACTGATTTCAAGTGCATTACTGAGTATTAGGCTAATTATTTTTAGTGTGTGGCAAAGCTTTCAAAATCACCATGGGAAAAATAAGTTCAAACGTAACAGAAAACTTCAAAGAACAGATTTCTTAATTTTCTTCAACTTAGCATCAGTCCTTATGTGACCTAGTCCTATCACTTAGTGCACTTTTAAAATCCACTGTGATTTCCCAGGGATGAAGGCAAAATAGAATAGCATGGCATAGCATAGCATAACTTTGCTTTAGGTTTGGTAAAGGGAAATATGGACTTCTAAAAACTCTAAGATTGTTGTGTTGAACACAGTGCATTTTTCTTTTTTCCTCATTACTCTTTTCAAACTTAGTGATGCTTATGAGCTAAACCAATGATAGCTCTTAACAACTTCCCTTTTTAAAAGAAGTAATGGCTACATGAAAAGCACTGCTTCTTAGAACAAGGACGTTTAGCTTAAGCCAGATATCAGCAATCCAACTTTTTAGCATTTTATAGTAGTGGAAAGATGTCCCAAATATTAGACATAATTAACAATCACACCAGGGCAAGTTTGTGATATGCATGACGACAGCCATATAGAGCCTGATCCTGCTGTTGTGCTGAAAGTACATGCTATAGTCTCCTTAGTTCATGTTATATGAGCTAAGGGGTGTACCTAAGGTATTGCAAAGCACTGATTAACATTTCCAAAGGGAAAGATAATATACCTGCAAGGTAAAATCTACTCATCTTCACATCACCCATTCTCACTTTAGACCTGTGTAAAACTTGCATAGATTGATGCATCTGCGCAGCTGCTCATCGTAATCCTTTGGCTGTTTCAGTCAGTTATGTATAAAATATACCTGAATTTTACTGCTAGGGTTGATGAAAATTTTATTGAAAAATAACATTGCAGAAAATCTCCCAGAACAGTAGGACACAATCTCCCCATGTCAAACCCTTTTCTGCCAACCTCCTGCCTCATCCTCCTGTGTTCTTACTGAGATATGCTTGTTCTTAAAAACATGTAGAGTTCTTAAAGGGAAAAATTTACATCAAAATCTTAACTGTATGTCATGAAAATGAAAGATTTTTACCAGTTCCAAATATATCAGTCTTACGTTTAGAGTGAGGTGTTTTCAGAATCACATAGCATTGACCCAACTTCAGAAGAAGCCAAGTAAGGCAAATGGTGTGCATTTTTAAAGCTTCTGCAAACAGCACATATACATAAAATCTTGATTCTTTGGGCAACTGCATCTCTTACCTTCCTAAACCTTTTGGAGCTTGCCTAGTAGAAGGTCTCTAGATAATAAGGTAGATAACATTTTCCTCTATCATACAGAGTGTGAATGTTCTTCCTTGCAATTTCATAAAGGTAAACATTAGGTTAGCCTGTCTAACAGAGAAGAATGGGACCTTTGTAACCTGTTCTCCATCTGCAAGTATAACTTCTCTTGACTTTGGAAGTTTTTCTTGCACAGGCATCTTGGGATTTTTCCCTTAAACAATGAATTGTACTCTGTCAATTAATGGTACTAGTATTTAAATAATACATGTTCAAATTTTTAAAATTTCACGTGTCATGCTGGTGATTCAAGATTTACCTGGCAGATAGTTTAAATAAATTACTTTGCATGCAGTGATTCATTTAAATTATAAGTACCCATTACTTTGTATTTCATTTTTAACAAGTTCTTCATCCACTCAAAGAAATACCAGACAGCTCAGGTTGGAAAAATGATTCATCTGGCATATGCAAAGATGGACTCAGTGCAGTTGGGGATTCATAATCAGAGCAGAAACATATTAAGGGTAGGTGTCATATTCCTTGATGTTTGCGAAAACTGTCAGAAGCCTGCATGCATTATGGACTCTTTTTTTGTTATATTACAATCTTTCAGTTCCCAAAGCAATTTATGTGCATATGCAGGACCAGTTCCTGAGCTCTTAACTCAGGTATGCCCTGTGGATTTCTGCAGCATCTTACCTAAATAAGGACTTCCAGATTCAATCCTTGAAAATAAAAGGGAAAATTCTATGGACAGAATATCTTTTACAGTGAATAATTATTTAGGGAATTCAATATTAAGGGTATTATTTTAGAACTATATGCACCACTGGAATATCAAAACATGATCTGGCTAAGCAATATTTGTATTAGCTTAGCATTGCTATTCCTATACACCAAAGAGATAAGTGGTACAGATTTTATTTCTTTTCTTTTCCATTCTTTATGCTCCCTGTAAGAAAAGCTTCACTCAGAGGGCACTAAGATGAAAGGTATTTGTTTTAATCTTTGATAATATGGTCCTTTATGTTGTAGGTTTAAGGGAGTCTAAAACATTAAAGGAAGATTTTGAAAAGTATTTAGCCTCCAAATGATGTTGCTGGGCCCCTGGTGGGGTTTTCAAAAGTGTTGAGACGCCTGACTCTCAATGATTTCTACAAAAGGTGCATCTTCACTCATTTCTTACCTTATAGAAGCTGAGTTCATCCTCTGCAACTTCCGGTTAATGGTAGGGCAGGTCCTGACCTGCCCCCACTGAAAGGGATGAAGGAGCAGAGTGAAACAGAATTATTTTGGATTCGTTGCAAGAATGTGATTTTAGTTGCACTTAACAACCTGCAGGATTCATCTTGTGTCAAGATTCAGGGAAAATAGCAGGGTTATTGTCTGAGATGGACCAATAATAAAGTTATTAGTAAAAAAAAAAAAAAAAAAAAACCAAACAAACCACAAACAACAAACCAGTAGAATTTTAATTAAATTTTCAGTCTTCACAAGGAAGGATCACGGCCAAAGTTCATAAGTGCCTCCTCTGGCCAGGCTAGCAGTGGTAGAAAAATGACCACAATAGCAGTAAATAACCTAATCAAATAGTTGTATTTGTAACTGGTTATTGTAATAGTATTGCACATGATATAAGCACCTCAGGGCACAGAAACTTCAAAATTCTGCTGCTGATTAAGTTCAGGCCTAGATTTCTGAGACTTAGTTACCCTTGTTAACATAGTTTCTGGTTTTCCTGTCTATGACTTCAGTGTAACTGTTAGGCCGTATACTCATCCATGTAAATCACTGTTCAAGTTAATGAACTATGCCAATTTTTGTTAGCTGAGGATGATTCTTCATAAGCAGAAGCTTACCTAGACTTTTAATTGCTTTAAAGACCCCCTAGGAGAGGATCAACCACAAAACTCATACAATACCCTGCTACCTTTGAGCAGAGCACTTCCCATTCTTCTGTCTTTAGTTTGTGTTCAGTCATGTGCAATCTGGCCTTAAATTGGCAGCATGATCCTCATTTTCCCCAAGTGAAGGACTTTTGCAATCAGCTGCTTCTGTTTATGTAGACAATAACAGACATGATCAATGAATAACAGTTAGTCTCTCTTTTAAGACAGATCTATTTTCAGCTGTTGTACAAAGAGCTGTTTGTCACCATCTTCTTGGTGCTTGCCAGGAGTTCAGAGTTACCCTAAACTGTCAGAAAATGGGAGACAGTGGAGGCAACGTGAACTCAGGTGCATTGTCTTGTTTGCATCTATGTACTACTTTTGATAGGAAGTATTTTCAGAGCCAGACCCACATTTAACAGAAAAACACCACAAACACAGAAACATGAATTCTGCAATACTGAAGGAAGAGCCCGATACATTTTCCCCTGGGGATATATTTAATATGCAGTTAGTACTGCAGTATTAAGATACCCAGTTAGCTATAAAAGCGTACATGTCAGATATTAGAAGTGGCCTTTGACTGTAGTGCAGAGTTTTTCAAAAGGGTAAATTAATCCTGCAAGGAAGCTAACATGGCTATCTCTCCATTACATAGCAGCCATGGTTTGAATTCATACCCTTATGTTGGCAAAAAGCAGTGTCTGTTTCAGTGATTTATGAGTGTAGATGATAGAACAAGCATACTATGTCTTGTCTGTCTGTCTATCTTCCTCTTTCCCCCCTCTACCTCTCCTAAAGGAATAAGTCCACAAACAATGTATGCAGTATCATAGATGAACTGTAGTGTAATTCTCTTTCTGTACAATTATTGATGTACTAGACAGTCATCGCTCTTATATGTGAGAACGATACATAACGGACAGAAGGTACATGGCTGAAAATTTCAGATGGTATGATTTTGATAGGTATGAGTCCCTGTTTAGACCCATACTGTCTTGATTTAAGGTATGTCCAAAACATATGTGTAATTCATTAGTCTTCATCTTACACCTTCAGCTACTGAGTAACTTGTCAGTTTTTATTCTTGGTCAGGAGTAATGATATTCTGCGCATAAGATTAAAACAGGATAAATGATATTTAATGATAATTAAAGCAAAAAATCTTCTGTGGGCACAGCTTATGTTCCAATCTGTTCTGTTTTTGCTTTTGGCAATAAAATTTTATTGTAGCTTAGACTCATCTTCTGAAACAAATAGCCATATTCATCTTCCCTCCTATCGCCAGCACTAAGAACAAGTTTAATGAATAATGCGGAAATTAATTTCAAAGAGATTATTTAAAAATAAACCAGGTGGAGGTATATGTTAGAAAGTCTGTCCCTCTTCAAGTTCCTTTGTGTAAAGCCACCACACCACAGCAGTTCAGGAGTCATCTAGAACAGGCAATCCTGCTGCAGGCTCCATACCAGTCTTCCCTGTCACTTAACTTAGCAAAAGAGACACTTTTTGGTAGCTGTGTTCAATTACAGGACAGAGAGGCTGGGCCATCACAAAATCCTGGGTGGGTAGAAGTCTTCTGGGGTCTGGCTATGGGTTAAGTGGTAGGAAGACTGCATAAAAATGTCATGTGCCCACTCTGCCTCTAGGACTGCTGACAAACTTTCTCAGCAGACTGAGGACACTCATACTTTGATTCAGATAGATTTAATTTCATAGCATAAGCAGAAAGTCTTGAAAATCCATATAGGTTTTGTGTGTGAACATTCAGGGAAGGGTTAGAGAATAATGACTCATTTGTGATGCCTCCAGACTAATTCATTTCTGTTCTGGCAGAAGGGTTTGCTCACATCTATTACTGAATACCTACTCTCCATATTGCACTTTCTGTCGGAGATCTGTTAACATGAGTGCTAATAAGATATTGTTCTTTTTTCATTGTCAGTTTTTCAGGGAAAGGATGGATACTTGAAAATTATTTTTTTAAAGAAAATCTTTCTAAGAATGTAAAAATTAATGTGGAGTCTATCAAATTAGAGGGAAGTTAAAAAGGAGTGAAAGGAGTGAAGTTAAATGTGCTCATAGTAGATTTTATTTTTCTTGCAAAGAAAGGTGACAGCTAGGAAGGGAATAGCTCTGGGACATGATTCTTGCAGGCTGTGTATGCAACACCTGCGTGTACAGGAGCATACAGACATCATCTTGAACAGCCTGAATAAAGACCAGGCTGATCTGCAGCCTCTATGATAGCTTGACTTCAGTGTGAGCTATTTATAAATCATTCTTTCATTCTCAACAATGCTTTGGCTGGAGCCAGAAAGGACAGAACTACTGGCAGACTGGCCCCTTGCCTAGTGTGCTGTGACTGACATGTAATCTGTCACTCCCCATCATCTGTGGGGTGGTGATAGGAAAATAATGCTCCTCAGCTTGCCTTAGATCACACATTACTCTCCTGAATACAGCTCCCTAAAGCTGTGAAATGGCCTTTAGAAAGTGTCTTTGTTCATTTTTGATATAGGAGAATGGGAATAAATGATAAACAGGCTGGAGGGAAGGAAAGCAAAACACACATTAGAGACCTGATGAGAGAAATTGGCTACGACTGAGATTTCAGTGTGATCCAATGACCTTTTGGTGAAGAATACCCATGGTATATATCAGAGGCATATAGGGTGCAAGAGCTGGATTGTGTACTGACTAGGGCACTGGCTGTGAACAACATTTCCCAAGCTTTAATTGTGGCTTAACCAGCCATGTCCGATATATCCCTGGAAAACCAGCCTACTTCCATTTCTTCACTCTTTAGAGTGTCCCAGTGTGATTTTCCTCTATAGCAAATGAGTGGCATAACAGGGTCCCACTTTCATCTGGTGACCTGGGAGTTAAAGTAACGCAAATACTGTGACAGTAATAGTATAGTACAATAAATACAA
Organism: Ibycter americanus; assembly: GCA_035590275.1. Lineage (NCBI taxonomy): Eukaryota > Metazoa > Chordata > Aves > Falconiformes > Falconidae > Ibycter > Ibycter americanus. Next base: position 15,738,223 of record JAVJGI010000036.1, read on the forward strand.
TAACCATATACCTTAGTTACACAGATCTTTTACTAAAATAAATTTTTTTGGGTGAATTAAGGATCATAGTTCTTTTAAAAAAATGGCACTAAATATTCCTCTTTCAGGCCATTTTCTTTTGATGACTTGTTTACATTCCTTTTATGCTATGAAAGCTCTCTAAGATTTACAGAGATGCCAAATAAACTTCTCTCTCACTCCTCCGGCACCCTCCAGTTCCTGGGCACCAATCCTCTTTGTTTCATGGTCTGTATACAGTGAAGTTGCCGATGATCTTTAGAATATTGTAATGCTTTCCCTGAGGTCTAACCTTGCTGCCTCAAATGACATTTATGTAAATTGTCACCAGAAGTTTAGGGCACATCTCTTTTCTGCCTTAATAACATGTCATACTGATGTGGCTTTATTTGTATTTCATAAAGAGATGATTGCTTAAAGAGGCCAAAATTAATTTAGATTGATATTCACTGCACTTCTTGTAGTGACACTGAAGTATGACTCCCCCATATTTTGCATTTTAATTTGCTTCTCGATAAACTTTTATGACTCCACAATCTCACTGACCCCTCTTAAGGCTTGCTAGACAAATTCCTGAATGTAGTCCTTCAGTCTTCTTACCATCTCTCCCTCTTACTCAGTCAGTATGTTATAAAGGAAGTAGAGCTCCAGAAAATATACAAGATGCTGTATTTGCACCAGTCTGCTTAAGCAGAAATTTGCAAGTGCACTGTAGGTGATAAGCTGTGCGGTCCCATTCTTCCTTCTGCAGACAAGACAGTGTTGCCATTGACTGTGAGGGAAGCAAAATCAAGACTAAACCCATTTTATTCATGCAGATGACTCCAACGTCTACTGAAAACCTATCTCAATTATTAATGTTTTAGTCTACTTATCTTCTGAGCTCCTTTCACATTCTTTACTCTTCTCCCCGTGTAGTTAGGACATACATTTTAGTTCAAATTTATACTGGCACAGACATCAAAGCACTGACCCATGAAGCCCAATGTAACAGGTTGTTTCTTTTGTATCACAATGAAAGACCTTGATTTATTCTCAGTTTATCTAGTAGGAGAGAAGAAAATATGGAGGCTAGAAGTACTTGGGTGCCTTCCAAAAATGTGACTGATTTTACTGAGATCAGTATCCAGAAGCAGTGCTTCAGATACTATTATTTTATGGTCAATGTCCCCATAACCCTGCACAGAGTGGAAGCATCTCAGGTGGTAAAACAATTTTCAAGATATCTAGCACCTTGTCACAAAAACAGGCCTTCACAGAATGTCTGAGAGCAGAAGAAATTCCACTTTAAAACCAGTTTGAATGATCAAGAATGTTACCCAGAAATAAAATTCCCATTGAAAAAAAGCCTGGCCATTTCTGGAAGGTATTTCTCATCTTCCCAGGCACTGTTGATCACAGATGAGGGAGCCAGTAGGGCAATTTGTGCTTAAGTTTGCGCCATTTTCTCTGCTTTCAAGAAAATTCTAAAAGTTTGCTAAAATGAGTATTTTACTTGCTCCCGTACTTAGAAGGACCAATCTGTCTTCCATGCAATCAGTCCTATCAAATTCTTGTATTCCCATATTTCTTCAGGAACCTTGAAATTCCCTTTTCCCCGCCACCACCATGTGTGAGAGGCTGCGGGGAAGAGGCCTATACTCTCTGCTTCAGGACAGCTCTGAACATACAGGTGGCTGCAGTCATTCATAATGACAAAAGTGATCTCTGAGAATGTGAAAATAACTAGCTTGAATAACTAGTTTGAAGACAGCATGTCAGTAGCTAGCATGCAGGAGTATGCAGCATTTGTTCCTGTGATTTGCAGGATAAATCAAATACCTTGGTTTATGCTTCTTTGTAAAAGGCTTCTTTTGTGTACAGCTCTTCACACTTAGCTCTTAGCACTATTTATGGATTATCTAAGGGCCTATTACCACCTCTGGGTAAGGTAATGAGTGAATGCTGGAAATTCTCACACTACTGTGCTCATGTGTAACAGAACAAAAGGGTCAGCTAAGTTACTGTAGAGGCTTCCTTATAAAAGAGAAATGCTGGTTATAGACTCAGGATGAAAAAGGACCTACCAAAATGAAGTTATACATTTGTTCAGGCTCCTTTCAGTTAAAGAAAAAGACAAAACCCAGCTCTTTCCAGAGGCTTCAAGGCAAGGACCTACCTATTGTCACTAGAACCCACAGGTTAGCATGGAGTTACCTCATAAGGAAGCTGGATTTTTTTCAAGTCCAAAAAAATAATTAGGAATATGATGTACTTTCAGAAATAGAATTGGGGTGAGAGTGATTTTGCTTACAAACCTGTGTAGCAAGTGCTGGGCTGCCTGTTCCAGCCTGTGCTTTTCCACGTTCTTCATTTTTCTCTGTGCATATGGTTAGCCCTTCATATCCAGAAGGAAGCAGCTGTAACCTGACAGGGACCATAGCTTTGCTCCCTCTGGATTTTGTTCCCATGGGTGTAAGGGGACCCAATTGATCCTGATACTCAGCGAGGACCACCTACATTCTCCATTTAGATGATGCGTCATCACTCATTTTGACAATTTCATCATGATCACAAGAGCTGAAAGCAAATTTAACTCCCCTGGTGTCTGAATTTGAACTGTTTCACACCTGCAGCCACAGATTTAATCTAGGTTTTTGCTGTGGTAGGTCTGAGTGACAGAGATTCACAATGCTTTCTCACAAGGACATTGCTGACTGGGTGTGCTGCTGAAGCATCATGAACAAGAGTCTGTCATACACTCTGTTATTTCTTAATGGGAATGTTTTAATTGCATATTTCATATTTATGACCCTATAAAGAATAATTTTATTTTGACATTAACATCTGAATATGATTGTCTGGAAGACAATAGCAGCAGTGGCAAATACTGATATAAATCAAACCAACTGATTTTCAATTTCTAATTAAAGATTACACTGAAAACGCAGGATAAGAGACATATGGAGAGAAACACATTTCTTTGCAAGAGGTACCAAAACCATATGGGGAAAAAGTGCAAAGATATCAAATTGAAATCTGAACTTGTTGGCATCTGAAATGTCAGTAAAAGGAATCCTAAACTGATCATCTTCCTATAAAAAATCATTTATCAGTCTCTTCCACAACCCAGAGTAAGATGTGAGACATCTCAAGCTGTTCAGAACAACTGGGAATTGATTGTACGTAACCTACGATGCAATTGTTTTACCAGTTGAGACCATGAGACAGATGGCATGAATATATTTAAAGATGGGGACAAAGCTGATGTGACACCAAGCTGGATTTCTGAAATGAACAATGCAAGTCACAGATTTGTTATCAGATGAAAAGGACTTAGTTCACAAAAAATGGGTGCCAGTGTAGCCAGTGGTCTCCAGGTGCTGGGGACTGGGAGAGTAGACTGCTACTCCCAAAATCAGCCCCACCATCTGCAGTCCCAATAATCAAAACTTTTAACTACTCCCTCTGTGCAAATAAGCCTTGAAATAGGTATTGCTTTCATCACGTTACAAAGGGTATTTAAAATGTTCACAGAGGACCAATAAGGAGCAGCCTAGCTACAGGCTGCTGATACAACTATTATATTCCAGGCTGTTTCACAAGTCAAATATTGGGAATTGCCTTATTAAAGTGCTAGTGAAAGAGGGAGAGAAATTTTAAAGGTTTTTAGAGGCTTTAAATGATCTTGTGTAATATTGCAGTCTTAACTTGCCTGTTTGTGAAGAGTTTGTACAACCTCAGAGCCTGATTCTTGTTGCGCTTTGGCACAAAACCATTTGCAGTATTGAGATTCACTTTTGCTGTGTTTATTGTGTCATCAACTACTTGTTTATGTGGGATGGAAGATGAAGTAGTTAACTCTACTACTTTTTTGCTGGGCAGGAAACAGCTCTATCTGTAACCTGATGTGTCAGTTCCTTCCTTTTAATGTTCCCTTCTCTCTAAAGTCCTTTTTTTTTTGCTTTAATGACAGTTTAAGCTGCAGCTTTAAAAATGAGTTAACTTCACATTTAGATTAGTTCCCATAAACCTGATTTTTAAAGGGACCTGATTATCTTCCTCGTTTGTAAACATAATTTTGTTGCAATAACTGAAGATACAAATTCTGCCAGCTCAGAGCCTAAAGACCTAAGAAAAAGAGGACTAGAGCTGAATGTATGGACTGTACCAGGACACTGAAGACAAGATTGTTTTTGTTTAGGTCAATGTGAAGCCATTCATAGGAAGGAAAACATATTGCTCAGAAGACAGGAGTACCAAAGATCGTATATTAGCCTTTAGTGTATATTTTCTGTAAAGAAACCTAATGACTGATATGACACAATGGCCAGGAATGAAGTTTTAACTATCTGGCAATGAAGGCAACTTGTTATTACTGCAAAGTTGAGACAACTAAAAAGCAGCAATCAAGAGAATGATGTAAAGGGCATGATATAGAGTTGCCTCAACATATGGCTTTAGTATATTGCCCTAGGAAAAGAGCCAATACAAACAACTTTTTTCAGATCATATTCAGTCAGCACTATTGTGTGAACCATCTCTTACACGGTGTGGCATACCATCAGGCTTTACCACTGTCTGCCTGTGGTTGCCACGGGTTTGTCCATTGAGGATCAAAATGCCTTAGTCTAGACCAGAATATTGGGCTGAACCTAGAGGTAACTGAAGTTAACGTCCTGCAAGATATAGGAGATCAAATTAGGCCAGCTGCCTTAAATTCTGTGACTATTAAGAGACAGAGATAAGTCAGTCAGTGTAGTATCTGTCCTTCACCAATGTAGGATTTTTAAAAAACCCAAACTACATTTTTTTCATAACTATAGACCATGTTTTTAGTAGTACAGTCTGAAGCAACCGTTATAATAACAGAGTCAAAACTGGATGCTTGCTGTATTTCCTCTATTCTGTCCCCTGTGCAATAGGCAGGGTTCTGCTATAGGGAAGAAACCTTCTTAAAACAGAACATCTAATTGAACGCATATTCAGCATTAGACTATGGCATCAGACAAATGTATTAGCTTTATGGCAATGACCTAGGTCCTGCATTTGCTCACATTCCAGTTTACTTAATGACATGCTACAGTAAATTTTTAGGAAATAACTACAGTTTTTCTTCTTTCCCATCTTAAGCATTGTTTCAGGTTACAAAAAGTAAGACACATTCCATTACTTCATGAACTTATGATGTTGTATTTGCAAACATACAATGACATTCATGACAAAAAATAGTACAATTACCATGGCTAATTACTTACAAGTATCAACAGTGAACACTTAAACAAGCACTCCAGCAGAGCTTAGGGCACTTTTAGAAGAGAGAAAGAAGAAGAAAAATTAAGTAGAAGTTGTCCGTTGCTTTTATTATGTGCTAGGAAAGAGGTTCTATTTATTGCTCAGGCAGTTAAGCAGACTGGCTTCACTTCACTCGTAAGATGACAAGTTCATAGCCTAAGGTAGAAAGTCTGCATCATACCATTCTGTTATATCTTACCAGAATAGTCTTAATGACCTGGCATCCCAGATAAAACACATCCAACTCTCTTTTTACTCTTTTTAGTTCTCAGCAGTTCCAGGGTCAATGTTATATAATCTGATGGGTGAATAAGCATCTGTGAAGGAGTTTGATATGTGTCATTCTCGGTGTGGCTGGAATCAGTCTCTGCCAAGTCTTCCTGGGATGCTACAGTAGAATTATTTAGTAAATCTAAGTCACACTCATGGCTAACAACTTTGAAAGTTGAAAGAAACCCTACTTTTTGTTTTCTGAAAACCTCTGGACAGCAGGGGAGGGGGTAGGGATTGTCCTGGATGTGATAATGGCAATAATTTGACGGTGTCAGGTGTTGTAAGATGACAGATCTCTGGAAACATTGAGGTTAAGGCTTTGAAGACGGTTTCATAAGAAAAAGGCACTTCAGTGATCTAGGACTTTTTTTTCTTTAGAAGATGAAATTCTGATGAAGTCCCACATGAAGGCACATCATCATGATAATGTAATTACAGAGAAATAAGGACTTGCAAGGGATTGTGTCAGATGTATTAGAAATCACACTGAAAGAGTGAGAACAGGAGAGGTTAACATTTCCTTGTGCTAGCCGACATTAAAACTTGACAGAATCAGAAGAAAGTGACACTATTTAGTATGCCAAGCAGTGTTATATCTCCACAGAACCATCACTGCAAGATAAATTGTGAAAGCTACTAGAAATGGGTAAAATAATATAATATCTCTAGGACTTTTTTATCTGGGCAAATTCTGTGCTTTTAAATTCTGTCATGCATAGGAATATAATTCATAGTGTTTCTACTGATTTATCTAAATTGTGTTTTGCAATCAGCCTCAGTTTTTATTCTTGTTGTACAAATGAATTGACGTTTATTATCTTTCAAGGTTTTTTTCCCCAGATTGCAACTGATTTACTGAAAGGTCCTAGCAATATCACACCAGGAAAGAAGCTGGTTAAGCACTGGTGTTACCAATAGTATAAAACAGAGACATCAGCAGAGTCCAGTGCAAAATGCCTGCAAATCTTTTTGTCAGTAAGAGTTCAAGAGAGCATTTAGACATGTATTTAACTTCTGCAGATTTATGTGTCTTAAGCACAGGCTTACTTACGTGCCTGACATTTTGCCTGTGCCTATCACAGCATCCAAGATGGAGTGCTGGTGAAATACCCACTCATACAAGAATTAATAAAAAAGAAGAATCAAAAATTAAAACCTTGAAAAACTAATAGGCAAAGAAAGGCCTTACTTGTTGAGAAACAAAGGCAGATTATAGATGAAGAGACAGAAGCAGAGACCTTGCTAAATGACTGGATTTAGCAGCAACATATCTGATGTAAAATATTCCTTCCAGTTTAACAGGAGATAAGGGCAGAATTGGGAATTTGCTTTGCTGAAAACAGAAGTCATGCAGACTAAATGAAACTGGGAAGTGTGTTGAGAGGTTCTGACAGTGTAGTCAATCAGTTTGTAATGGGAGAATACTGGGAGATCCTGGAGGACTGTGCATAGAAGCTACAGCAGACTGGGTTTGAACTGGAGAGTGAAACTCTGAAGAGCTGCCAGCTAAAATAAATCAAAAGCAAACGACAACCATTTTTGCTGGAGCCTTTCATTAAAATATTGGCAGCTGCTGATGCATAACAAAAGCTCTGCTTGTGCTATGAGATATTAGAGTTGAAAACCAAGGAGGCAAATGTTCTCTTCAATTGCAGTGCAGAAGTAAATGGCTCCCAGCCAACATAAAACACCTAAGAAAAGAAAAATTTCAACAATGTTCTGATAAATTATTCTAAGATTATCTTTCCCCATTTTGTTAAAGAGCAGTAGTTTTGTTGCATTAACTGTTTCTGGATTTTTTTATTTTTTTTCTTTTTTTTTTTGGGGGGGGGGGCGTTTCTTTTTAAAATGTCCAGTTTTAGCTTTTATTCTAGAATTGTTGTCTAGCTCCGTATATACATGGTAGGAAGCTTCTCTGTTATAATGATAACTTCCTGTATGAAATTCATCGTAACTGAGTAGTTAAAACAGTGTGGGCTTGGCACCTACAGCAGGAATGCAAACTCTTTGTTCTATTTGAAGTACAGGGAAGTGTTAAGTTTATTTAATGACCTTTACTGTCCTTAGTATTTGCAGATGTCTTCTAAGTGTAATCTTAATACTGGTATTCTTAGGTTTGCAAGGTATGGCTTGGGGAATTGACAATATGCCTCTGATATTTTATATCTTTAAATGCCTGGACACATGAATCTGTATTCTATCTCCATGTGATTATTCATCAGGAAGTCACGCGATTACAAAATAAAGTAAAAACTAACTTGGATTTATCAAGATGATAAATGTTTCTTTTAATGCAGTTATAGGAAAATATAACATAAAAAGAGTTTATTTTATGTTAGACATTACTAATTCTTGCATTGTGGCTTCATGAGATCATTTCCTTGGTAAATTATTTTTCACCATACCCTGACCAGAAGGAAACAGAATGTGAAAGCCTGTTCATACAGATTCTCTGCTCACTTTGCTTAGCTCTCCAAACTACTACGACAACTTATATTTCAAACAGACGGAGATCTCCTCAGTGTCAGCAGTATAAATTTCCAGTTGGTCTTTGCTTTTCTATACCTTCTCAGCAGCATGGGAAAAATTCCGTTTCAGAGGGATGTCAGAGTGGGTTCTGCTAGGGGAGGACTACTGCCAGCAGTCCCTAAGGTTATGGCAGGTAAGCAGGAAAAGAACTGAGAATGTCAGCAGCCAGGCCTAGGAGGTTTATGCCAGAGAAAGGTTGGAGGAGAGAGGTCTTCAGAATGGCTCTGACTGGAGGAGGGTAGTTGAAAGGGGTCCTCACTTCCCACCTACTTTAAACTTTTTTCATTTCTCTACTCTCTCCTTACTGGGTTTTAAAGGAAGCAGCCCTACATCAGAGCACTCCATATTTAAAGTGCTTCCTAGGATTTTGGAAAGGAAAGGTGCCAAGCTGGGGAGACTGCTAGAGTAGGACTTTTTGTGGTTCTTGCTGCCAGGATGGAGCTGCAAGAGGTGACTGCCAGCGCTAGCAGGGAATGTGGCCTGTACCCGAAACTGTACATCCCACACATGCTTGATGGCAATGCAGCATATGCCAGAGCAGTTCAGGCTGATCCGCTGTTGAAGAGTGGAATAGACAACAGCAAAGGAGAGAGTCTGCCACTTCTTTTAGTCTGTCTTGCTTGTACCTTGAGCAGGCCTTGCATTCTGAGCCAGGACTGATGGAAGCTGCCAAGGGGCTCCAGCACTGAATATTGTCTCGTGTGAGATCAGAGATTTTTCTTCAGCCCCATCCAAATGTGCTTGAAGGCAAATTCAATGTGTTCATTTACTTTCAGGTCATCCCTGTTTTAATTTTAGTTTTTAGTTAAAAAGGAACATAAATGAAAGTGGCATTATATAGAATTTAGAGAGAATTATCGGTGTCATTATTTATCAGATCTTACTAAAACATCAGCTAAGCTACTGAAATTACAGTATTTTAACATCATCTGCAGCATCTACTTTGACACAGAATGTCACAAAACATCCTACAAATGATTCACAATTCCTTTTCCCTTTCTCCAGAAATCAAATAGTCCTTTCCATAGATTGTTGATCCTGAATGAATATTCTAACTCCTGATAAGAAACATTTCGTACAAGTGGTTTCCATTCAGCACTTCTGACAGGGTTTCTCATGAGACTCTCTCATGGAAACTAAGCTGTCAAAGCATAAGAGGAAAGGTCCTCTCATGTATTAAAAACTGGTTAAAAGATAAAAAATAAAGGGTAAGAGTACGTGGACAGCTTTTCCATTGAAGGGAGGTACTCCAAGGCTTTGAGCTAGGATTTGTACTAATCGACGTATTATCAGAGATCCTGGAGAGGAAGTTCATCTGCAGTGGCAATAAGAAAATTATCAGGATAGTCAAACTGAAAATTGAAAAGCTTAGGCCTTACACTCACAGAACTAATAAAATAGCAGATAAAATTTACTACTGAGAAGTCCGAAGTAATGCTCAGGGGAGAATATTAAAATAGGAGAAAGGCAACAAGGATGCTCGAAATAGGAAAGATCACACAGATTAGAACTCTTTGGCTTAGAAAATAAATGAATGGGGATGCATGTGATGGAAGTGGATAAAATCATGAACAATATAAGGGAAAAGCACCAGGAATTATTACTCTACTGCTTTTCAAGATTGGTGTACAATAACATAACCAGCGATCTACTGGTGAGGCATGTTTAACAGAAAAAGAGGAAGTTCTTTTTCACAAACTGTGTAATTTGTGGAACTCATTGCTACAGGATTTTTAGAAGATCAAATTAAACATAGATTCAAACTGTGATTAAACTCTTTAGGGACAGTCTCGTGGCTAGTAAAAGCAAGTCTGTTCAAATATTTTGTCACCGAGACTGTGGATTGTTGAGTGCAGCAGGGAAAGCACTTCCCTGTTCATTCCCATTTCTTGTATGCCCTCTTTGGTCACTCTCAGAGACTGAGTACAAAGCTAGGTGGTCTTTTCATATAATCTAGTGGGGTAGTTTTTACTGTCTGTGGAAGTATGCAGCACAGAATAACTTTTCATTGTTTTTCTTCTGTTAGGGCTTTTTTTTTCAATGTATCACATATCAGGCAGGTCTGTCAGTGTATGCTGATTAACTCCTGGTGAGCTATGCAAGCAAATCAAGCCTTTCTGTTCACAAACAGCCTACCAGCTGAAGAGACAAGCATTCACAGATATGGATATCCATTTCGTGGTAGTGCCCTTTATTCCACTTTCTGACCTAATTATCATCCCATAAAATTGGCAAAGATTGGATTTAAAAAACAAAGCAAACTCATGTCCTAGAACCAAGCACATGGGGAAAGTAAGCAGTCCAGAATGGACTATTGCCTTGCATTTTTTCATCTCTATTAAAGAAAAAAAGATTCAGGCATTAGTATCTGAATGTGTGCCATTTTACTCATGATGCTCACACCTTATGTTTTTCTTTTCTCTTCTGCAGGAATATATGATTGTCTGATCTTATTTTTAAATGGCTTTTTAGAAATTATATTTAGGGAGAAATATCCTTGACTGTGAATTAGGGATTACAGTAAAGGGATTTTTTCCATGGTTGGAAGATGATGCTGTATTTCCTACTATAATGATTTCATAGTAAGTCTATGTTTTGCAGTGCTAGCCAGCAATTACAGGTGAAGCAAAGCCATCCACTAGCCCCAGAGACCTTGAAATGTAAAGGCATTTGGGAGCGTTCCAGGGGGTGGGAGTAATGCAGCCAAATGCTTGTGAAATGGCTCTGAAATAGGAGAAACTGGGAAAGGAAAGGGCTCTGCTGACCTTCCTAATGGTTGCCTATTTAGCCTGAATTTAGAGATTTTCTTGTGTGGGTTTTTGTAGTTGTTTTGTTTATGATCGTTTCAGTCATTTCAATTTATGGATTTTTTGAATGTGCAGCTTATTTTCTTCACTTGCCGTACTCCTTTCTCACTGCTTGCCGTAGTAACACTTCTGATGTTCGTTGCAGAAGCAGGTTGTTTTGGGGAAAATCAGGAATTTGTCTGCTGGAGGGCCAGTCAGAGGCTGTTAGCAAGGCTGTGTCAGGCAGAGGCTGGATGCAGTCTGCAGAGGACTAGCTCTGTCAGAGGGTTGTGTGTATAATAACACCGGGATGCAGATTCAGTACAAACAGTGAAGACTGGGAGCAAAGAGGCTGCTCCCCTGTTGTATCACTGGAAGTACACCCTATACAAACAGGTTTCAAGGAGAGCAGGAGGTGAGGACAGCCCCTCACATCCTGTCCCAGCCTGTTCATGCAAGATACGTGTATGTTCCTCCTTTCTTTTGTTATGCAAAGTTTATCTCATATTCTTCAGTTTAATTAAATCCTTTTCTTTGTGAAACTGTCAAAATCTGTTTTTGCATCTCCAGCTTCAAGAGAATTAAAATCACTGGCTAAAAACCCCTTTGTAGCTTCCAATTGTTAATAGATCTGCTGATGTTGTTGTTCGATTCCTCTCAGGTCTTGTTGTTGCTGCCTTATATAAGGCTGGCCACTGCATGTTGAGGAGGTTCACACACTGATATCTTGATTTCTCTGCTGATGATAATTGAACAAATATTAAGCATATCAGTGCTTCAAATAAAGCACTATCAGCCAAACCAGGTCTGTTTTCATCAGTCGGTTTAGCCACCTACTGCTTTGCAATATCATCCTAATTCTGCGGAAGGGGGCTGCTGTTGATTAAAATGAAGTGACCCTTGCTGCTGGTGAGGGTCAAGTGGGGGCTAATGCAATGAAATGCATGCAAATGTCTGTTACAGTAATGTTTGTGAGGGTTTTTGCCTACTTCAGATCAGGAAACTGAATAAAGTATTATGCCTTCTGTGAACAGTTTATGGATGAAAACAAAGGGAAAAAAGAGACAAGATGAAATGACATGTCCAAAATCACTGGGCAGTGACACATCCAGGTTTGCTGATGCTCTGCCCTGAACCACCTGCTTCTCTCTTATTGCTAATGATGTTATTACTAATAGTGGTACTATAAGTGTGATGATCATCATTATTTTTAGTCTATGCAACTTCATGCATGACCATGTTTTGCTTGGAAAAAAAGTAAATTATTTAAATAGTTATTTAATTGGGACTTTTGGTGACAGAAACTCCAACAATTATCTACAGCATGTGTGAATACATGCAGCCCTCAGCAAAAGAGAATGGGCCCATCCCCAAATTATTCCATCTGGCAGAGTCAGTACCTGCTGTAGTTCACACATGAATAGCATTAATTTGCATGTAAATAGAGGCCTACATGCTTCTGTGGAGCTAAAAGCTGTATTTCAACATTTCACAGTGGAATTAGGCAGTGGGCACATCACTACATGATGGTTCAACCTTGTAGTGACGTGCCAGCTAAAATCATTTTAAATGCTCTTCTCCATATTTCCCGGTAGGATTATTTATTGAAGTAGTGTGTAAGAGCTCAGAAGAATCCTCTATTGAAATGCTGCCAGCTCCCAGCTACGATTCTGACATTGATGTTGTCAACTGAGATTAAGCATTGGTCTTAATGAATGCTGACAGTCATGTTTCTTAGGTATAGTCCTGTACTTCCTTTCAGCAAAGAACCGAAATAGAAAGGCTGGACATGCAGAGAAAGATTTAGTAGCAGGGATGTTTACCTGCTACTTGAGCTTTTTTTTCCTTTCTGCTTCTTTCCCTGAGAGATGCAGCACTAACAGTTAATGTTTCTATATCGAGATGTAACAGCAAATGATCACTATCAGTTTCACGTTAACAAAGAAAAAGTAATATTTTTATGTATACATACATATATACATATACATACACGCTGTGTACCTCCAGCAATGCTTTCAGAGAAGCCGGGAAATTCCAAAATGACTACGCAGAATAAAATGAGACCTTCCTTCTGCTATGTTGATTCAGTACTTCCACTGAGAGATTGGCTAATATTTCCTTCTGCTTGCCTACATAAGCCCTAGGTATGATCACATTGCCCTTAAGTTTGTCTTTTGACCCTTTTCAAATGTATATTCGGTTGGGTTTTTGAAGAGTATAGTATGCGCTGTACTGAAGTCCCAGTGGTATTTAGACAGATAGGTGCTCAACTGAGACTCCATTTCAGAGCCTGAAACTTTATGTGTATGTGTTTTTAGCTTTGTTTAGTACATTTACATCTAGTTTTTGGGACATCCATAGTCTAGAAAGCTCCTTGTCTGTGATTGCAGGGAATGCTTTCCTTTGTCATTGTACAAACATGCTGTTTTGTTGCAAAAGGAAGGTGACACTGTTAAATTCAATAACATCCCTTTCATGTTAATATCCCCCTGAGCAAAACCTCATGACTAACTCCTCTAGTTACTGAATATGTCAAAAAAGCCATGCAAATAGTGATAGAAACTGGTAGCTGCAGAGTGCAAGGAACTTCTCCCTGGGGTAAAGATCAAGGGTAAATGTTTCTGCTCTGGAGGGAGCCGGCAGGCCCATCAGTCTGAATGCCAGCAGTGAGGCATACTTCACCTTGTAAGACAAAAGGGTTGTGAAAGAAGATAGCAGCCAGAAACACATCCATCTAGACTGACTGGCAGGGAGGATCTGAATGCACAGGGGGATCAGCCTGCAATAACTCAGTCAGTGTTCCCACCTTTTTCTTCACTGGAAAACCCAAAAAGAAGTTGCACCGAGGCACCAGGGATGTGTTTCCTTGTAATTCTCCCCCCGCCTCAGCTTTAAGACTGAAATCAAGCAATTTCAGTGGTGGCAGGATTGAAACCTGAGTGCATAATGTGCCCTTAATACTTATCCAACCCGTAGAGGGTGATACATGTTCTGTATGTCAGTAGATGAAAATGAATCAGGACAGACTTCAAGGTAGATCCCTTTAAGTAAAACAGATGGATTTTTCTTGTCACTTTTGCTGCATTTTCCTATGTGTTATTTGCAGACTTGTATATTGAAAAAACGCAACGAAGAAGGAAAAAAAAATAATATCAGCCTGGCCTTCCAGAAGCAAAGTAAATGTCTGATGGCCAGTGTAAAATGTTGCATGCAAGCACGTGGCCTGGGTTTATTAATGGTTTACTGTGAGATTTGCAATCCAGTGTGAGATAATGAGAGGTAACAAAAAGCTGACAGCAGGATCATTGTGGGGGGAAGTTACAACTAAAGGACAATCAGGCTCTGACTTCCACTTGACACTGAGGTGTGAAGCTGCTGAATTTGGGCCATTTCTGTACCTCAGTGAATGCAAAAGAACTTCTCTTCCTCTTTCCATTACTTTTCTATGGACAGAAAGAAAAAGCTAAATGGTGAAACCTCATCAAATGGCATGCACATTTGCGTCTGGATGTCTACCTTTCCTTGAGCACATGAAGGAAGAATGGATCAGTAGAGCATACCAGGTTAAGAATAGTGAAGGGGGCTGCATTAGGCAACTGTCAATAGGCAATTGACCCTCAGACTGCTCTGGGTGCGCTGGCACTTACTTGCAAGTGGTACAAAGTGACATATGCTTAGAAGAACCCAGAGAAACAAATGCCCCACCGCCAAAGTTGCTTCTGTTCCTGTTCATTGTCATTGCCAGTTTGTTTCAGAAAGTAAGTGGATGAATGAAATACACCTACTGACACTTATCTTACAGGAATGCTATTAGGTTTTCATATTAACAAAATTCCTTCAAATGCAGGGCAATTATTGACAGGTCTTTAAATATACAGCTTGGTGGCAAGCTTCAGGTCCTTACTTTGTTTTCTTTAAATACATCATACTATTGCAGAGCCAGGCTATTTTCACAAAGAAATGAGTTGTATCTTTATACCAAGTGCTGTTAAAGAGGATTATAAATAGGCTTTAGACTACAGACTATAGCTTTGCTTTACAGTTGAAAAAAAACATCAATCACCTAGCTGAGACTAAATCCTAACATCTCACCTTCCTAACAGATTTTAAAGGTCACAGATGTATAGAAATGTTCAGCTTAATCTTAAATGCATTGACTAGTCTGGCAAAAGCATTTTAAGGTCTTTCCCTTTTTATTTTCTGCCAGCTATTTAAAATGTGAAAGAAGTGTCACTTATAACTAAAAAATGGATCTTTAAGAGAAGGCAGAGTATCAGAGATCAGACTTGAATCTCAGAAAGGTCTCTGCATCTCTGCTCTGCTTTTCAGTCAATCTGATTCTGTAATGTTTGCAGATTGCACTAGTTCACCCCCACTCCCCCAAATGGGTTATCAGCAATCAGCTACATGCTGGGGACAGAGAACAACCTCAAATGAGCTCTAGCTAAAAATAGCCATTTTCACATTAAAATCTTGAATCAGGCAGGAGAATGGGTTGCAGCTGGGACATCTTTTCTTTGCTTATGTCACCAATGACAAACACCTACAACAACAGAAATCTTTTCTCCATCCCAAAGTTGTTGGGATTCTGCTTATTAAACATATTTTATTTTGCAATGATGTAACAGAAGTGCAAATTAAGCTGCAAGATGATTTCATATACCTGCCAATGGAATAAATAAAACCATTTTCAGTCTATATCCATCTAGATGTAACTATGATTAATGTTCAAATTTATCCCACAAAAGTGGTATTTAGGTAAGAATATACCTGCTCTATGTATGTTACTGTATGTTTGCAGATATAAAGAGGCACCCAAAGAAGATTCAGAGCCTGTTTGATCTGAGTTCTCTGGAAGTGTATAACTCACTGCTGACAGTATAGGGAGACTGTGGGTAACACTCCATGCTGGTTTTGGCAGGGATAATTTTCTTCATAGTAGCGGGTATGGGTTTTGGGTTTGTGCTGAAAACTGAGTTGATAATACTGGGATGTTTTCCTCATTGCTGAGCAGTGCTTACACAGAGCCAAGGCCTTTTCTGCCTCTCCCCCAACCCCACCAGCATGTAGGCTGGGGATTTGCAAGAAGCTGGGAGGGGACAGCTTTTCTTCCTGATACCCTTGTCATGATTTCTGAAGAAATTTTTATCTCATTGAGCAAAGGTAGAATTCTGGCTTGGGATAAGGGCAGTGGTATATGGAAGTAGTATGTCACAACAGTGTAAGTTTACCTTCACATCATAGCTGGATTAAGTTCTAGCACTATGAAAAGGAAAAGAAGATAGCTTATTGGGCTTCATGCCTAGCCTTGTAAGCATTACAGGATGGAAGGAAGCTGGGTGCCCTCCTGAAAGACATGCTGTAATTCAGACACAACTTACTGGATCTAAGGACTGCTTACATGGAAGGAAGCAATAATTCATGTGATAGCAGAATTTATTGGATTAAATTCTTTGGCCTGAGCAATGCAAATCAAACTGGATAGTCATAGCTGTCTTTACTTGCTTTAAAATCCGTGAATCCTGTGGGCTGATTCAGCTTGTGTTTGGTGAGGTTGTGTTAATTTTCTTATCTGTAAGACTTGCTGAAATAAGACCTTAGGAACTGACGTCTTGAGCTGCATGTATTTTAAAGATTCTGTAACATCTGTTTACCAGCAAAGATTTATCTCACTGGCTTTATCTAAAATTCCCTCTATTTCCAGTGTTGTTTCCTTGATGTATCGGAAAGGTTTTGTAATGGTAACAATATGCATCTGTTAAGAATCTAAATGCTAATATTCAGAGCTAAACTATATCCCATTTAAGTCAATTTACATAGAGTAACAATAACAGGACAAAGGCTTCTGATAGTGTTGGTCTATCTACTTATTCAGGAGCAATGTGGCTGTAGTTGGGTTCTCACAATGCTGTTGCAAAATAGGGTTTATTCAGTATCGGAGGTGGGTTATCACAAAGATACTTTCCCCATAACTTTTTGCAAACACAAGATCATTTAAGCCATTAAGATGGCAAACATTAGCAAGATGATCATCTGGACATCCTCATGGATGGTCTGTCTGCCTAACTGGGAAATTAACTATGAACAAGCAATAGCAATTTGCTAAAAATGCAGCTTCAGGTTAAACATGAGTTACAGATTTCTTTCAGATTCAGAAGATTCTTTACTTAAAAGAGGAAAACTATAAACAATTCAAGTCTTTATTCCTTACATTTCAGCAAACAATCATTTTAATTTATTTACAGATAAATTTACCTGTAAATTAAATGTAATTTAGAAGCTTCTGAGGAAAAAAAAAATCCTGAAAAATAAAACCTGAAGCATTTGTGTTTCGAAATGAACAAAATCTTTCAAATGATTCAGGAGAATTTTCTCATTTTAAGAAAAAAGCCTCACACTGATCATTTACAATTTTGAACTGAATGGGAGGGGCATTGTCTCCTCATATTTCTATTTGGCTAGAATTTTGCCAGCGTAAACAAACTAATTGTGAAAAAAGAAGGTAAAGACTGTGTAACAAGGATGAGCAAGCAGTATGAAAATGAGAGGAAAATTAAAAAGATAAGGATTTTTTTGAGGAAATCCAGCTTCCTTGAAAGGCAAAGCCAAGCTGGGGGAGACATTCACTGGGTAAAGCAGTTGCTGCTAAACTAAGAGCTCATTCACCTAAGAAAGTGAAAGGGTGTAAGTTAACTCCAGTCTCCTGTAACTGCAAGACAGTGTATCTAACTAGGCATGCACTGAAGTGTATCATTGGATAAGAATAAGCATGTAAATACACTGCTTGTGTTTGGGTTTATTTTAATTTGCTTTATTTTTTTGTGACATTTGCTAATAATATCCTTGCTTAATAAATACATTATTTGTAGTAAGATCCTGAGGAGAGGAAAACACGTATCTGGTTTGACCTTCACATGACAATCAATAAAAACCAGGGTATATACAGATCCATATGAAAAATGGGACATCTGTCCTAAAAGGGAATAGATGCAGCCACAGAAGTCAGTAAGCAGATAAGAAAAGTAATTAGTTCTATAACCATGACGATTTACTAAAGGCATATTTAGAATATTTATGTAAACAAGTAGTTGTTTAGATCCCCTCATTTTCCACAGCAATCTCCCAGCATTACTAGTTTCTGGTACACTCGTGCAATAAAAATGGATATAGCCTTGAGCTGCCATCAGTTGCCATTACAGCTGGAGAACTGGCATTTGCTTTGCAAAACAAAAACAACATTGCAGTGCCCTTAGTTTCCAAATTACCCTTATAACCGTTGTACTGTGCTTGGGTTGAAAAAGGTAGAAAGGCTCCTTTTGAAACTTCTGTCTTCTCTTGTTGGGTATTGATTTCCGTATCTGGTAGTGTAGTAGGTGGTAGGTCTATGTATCAGGTCAGAAAGGCCTGATTCCCTGTCAGTGGAAGAGGAAAACTGCTTGGATGAACTTAAGCTTAGTCTTCTGGCCGTGATGCAAACCGTGTCATTATTGTTTGCTTGTTCCATGCCATAGCCTGAACCAGCCGTTCTGAAATAAGACATGGTACTTTTTATAGGAACAAAGTTTCTGAACCTTAGAGGAAAACATAAAAATAACTCTTCCTTCCCTCCAAATCCTATTTGCATTATATAACCATAACTGCACTTGCTTACTAGATATCCCTCATGAAATAGAGCTTTCCTTTCTCTCCTCTCAGCTGGAGTGGTAACTTCAACACAAATCCTTTTCTGTGAAACATCCTGTCTCCAGAGTGTGCAGGGTGGAAAGATGAGGGCAGTGTTTAAGGAATACATATGTAACAGTGGACGTTCTCCCTCATCTGATGGGTCTGACTTGCTGCTGCTGCATGTGGACTTCTGTGTTTAACCCAATACAAAAAAATACTGTCAGTTAGACAAACAGATCTGTATTTCATGGAGACGAACTTTTCTAATTCCTTCTTCAAACTCATTTACATTTTTATTCTCTGTAACATTAAATGATACTGAACTCCATAATGTGATTGGGCATTCTGTGAAAAAGTGCTTTCATTTTGTTTAATAACCTGCTGCCAGGTAAGAAGATTGGGTACCCCGTTGTTTGATGAAACACTGAGTATCTATGTCTTCAGTTGTGTTTTCCATACCTGGCTTTGTCTCTGGTCTGCTAGAAATGTTGTGAGCAATCCTTTAGCAAGCTACTCAGAGTCACTCTGACTCTGTTTCCCAAATGGAAATGGAGATAATAGCCTGTCCACACACCAAAAGGAAGACTTGTGTATTTACTGTGAGGAAAAATAAGTTAGATGACTGCATGACTCTTAACTATAAGGCACTTTCACGTATGCAAGGCATATGCTCACTGATCCACTTAATACAGCCAAATTACATACAAATGACAATGGTTCTTAAGTCAGATTGAAAGTTTTTTGACATCCAACCATAAGCACTTCTGCCCTTCTTTCCAGCAACTGGTGATAAAGGCTATAATAAGTGGAGAAGAAAGGAGGGAGGAACGGGATAGGTCTCTCTCTGAGAGCTGATGTGAGTCTTTTGCTATGCTGTCATGAAGAGTCCAGGTGCGAACATCGTACCTGATGGAGCACACAAGGGGTCCTCTTATTCCTGCCATGAAGCAATGAATTCCAGTGGTGGAGTGGCATAAACAGCTGGAAGCTGTAACTACCTTAGTTGCCACAGGTTAATTTAGAGGTGGTGATGATGCTGAGGTGGACCTCTGTGCAGGTTCTCTGACAGGAGTCAGCAAAAGACACTGAATTACACAGTAAGGAATTTATGTGCCTCACTGAGCAGATGCTACCCTGAGTATGTCTGGCAGCATTTCCTCAGAAGCTCGGCTCTAAACACTGTTTAGTGAGTGCTAACTGAGTGTACAAGTCAGGTTTTCTTAATGTGTAAGGAGTGTGAAAAATGCTTAATAAACCAACTAGTTGAGTGATCTGGAAAGAAATGCAAGATGTGAGACAGATTAGATAACACACACACAACCTGAAAGGTAAACTCTGCCTTAGCAGTGAGTGGAGTGATACATGAATCTATTAAAATGACACAGTTTAATGGACATTTTTGTTGTAGTAAAGTGGGTTTTTGCAAATCCTGATGCAGCTGAGGTCAATAGAAGAAGTCCCACAGCCTGCAATAATTCTTGGACCATGCCGAAAAGACTAATGCTACATTGTTTTGTCCAATCTCCTTTAACTTTTCATTACAATCGTGTTGTATTATGTAGAGAATGATCTCATTTGCGCATTTATAGAGAAATAGCTGAAGCTAATTGGACTATAAAACAATTAATTCAATAAGTGGGTGTTATACACTAGCATTCATGTTGTATGAGGTAAATTGTTTAAAGCATAAACAGAAACTGTGGTCCAAAATAAGAGTTCATACACAAGCACTCCAAGTGAGGTGACATGAAAAGAGTGCAGGTGTAGAGAGACCTCTAGTGTTCCTTAGAAAAAAACCCACACATATTGCACAATTCTGTTCTTTTAATAATCGGAAGTGCTCAGCATAACCAGATCATCAGTTCTATTAAATCTCATTTAGCATTTCCAGGGTGTTTTTAATACAATACATCAAAAAATAGCTATACATTCTCAAGTATATAAATATTAGCCATAACTCCCATTTCTGCTATACTGCATAAACAGCACTGATGATCTAAGGCTGTTTTATCAGAGTAGTCTAAAGCAGCCCTAGGATAACAGAGAATCAGACATACATCTTTTCAAGTAGTTCTTCCATTA
The DNA here is from genome assembly GCA_035590275.1 of Ibycter americanus. Lineage (NCBI taxonomy): Eukaryota > Metazoa > Chordata > Aves > Falconiformes > Falconidae > Ibycter > Ibycter americanus. The sequence goes on from JAVJGI010000036.1 coordinate 15,758,850, forward strand.
AATGCGAGATCTTAATATGAATACATTATTAGGGCTTGTTTCTTTTAGCAAGCCATCAAATTATTGTCTTGCTAGGTGTGGAGTTTTTTCAGTTTAAGTAATTGCAGTATCGTAAGGATTCTAACAAACATATCTCAAAGCATTTTATTTTTAAATGGTAGCTTTGCATACTTTTCAGATAGCTGAAAGGCATAATCTTCATACTGCCTGTAAATATGGACAATTTCCTGTGTGCAATTTATTTTGTAGCATTATCTGCGTAAGAAAACTTGCATATTTAACTACTACATAGGCTTACATGGAAGCTACCTAGGACTGCCTTGCTCTGATTGATAATAATGAATGTCTGTGTTGGCAGTTTTCAGAATTAGTCCACCTCCTACAATGCTCTGGTGTAAATTACAGGTCTAACATCAGGCAAACAGTGGAAGTATGTATGTATATATGTATGTATATGTGTATAGAAGAGAGTCATATTAAGGTGATCAACATGTTATTTCATGTTCAGAAGACATAAAGGAAAATCTATGTGAGTATTGTAAATATACCAGCAATACTGACCTCAAACCAAATTGTTTCTCTTGGCCTTTGTTTATTACACTAAGTTGACAGAGAGAGAGCAGTCTAGCCGAAGGAAGAGGACCCCTCAAGTCAATTTGCCTTCAGGCCCTGTAACAGATGTGCTCTGCAATGAAGTACAAGGGTCTTATAAATATGGACCACTGTCTCCTCCTGCTTAGTGTAGTATGTCAGCAGTGGTACCCTGGTTGCTGTGTCCTCTTTGCTCTAGAGGTTCCGTTGTGGATCTCCTGGTGCAAGAAGATGCTTCCATGTTTGCCTGGGCATTTAGTTGCTGAGAACAGCTGGCTAGAAGAGATTAGACCAGTTTTCCTAACTGTACAAACTGTATCTTGATAGCTTCATATTGCTGAGAGTGATAAGAAAATGCCTACCAAACCCCGTGTAAAATGGATAGAGGAGGAGGAGGAGATGAGGAGTGTCTTAAAAGCAAACAGTTTTCCAAGCTGCTGTTTAGGACTGGCAGTTAGTTTTCAGCTTCAGTAGTCTCTGCTAATTCACTTGTTCCCACAGCTGAGGTTTCAGATTACTCAAAAAACCTTCAGGTCAGCAGAGTTCCTCTGTTAGTCATGTTCTGTAGTCTCAAACAAATGCTTGGTTGACCATCCCAGTTGACCATCCTCATTTTAGAATAAAGTCAGTTAATTCTATCTGAAGGTGAAAAATCCCTCTGTGCCCTAACTCCCTGCTTCTGTGAATACCCTAAGAATTTGTTTCTTATCCTTCAGAGATAACTGCATTTAAATAAATCACTGAACAGGAATAAAACTTGCTTATGATGGAGTTCCAGGGGATTTTCTTAACCACTGCTGACTGGGTGTTCTGCTGCCTTAGAAATGTGCAAGTATTATAGCAACTGAGAGAAGATACTCTATTACAAAGGAAGAGAATGTCGTCCTTATATTTTCAATAGGCAGTTGGCATGTCTTGGAAAGTGAAGATGGTTTTGTTTGTGTTAATGCAATGGTGATGTTACTGAACAGGTGTTTATCTATTGCCCAAGTTAAAAAACTGGTGAAACTCAGCTGAAAACAAGACTGAAACATAGAGATAGTGACCTGTGATGTTAGCTGATAGCTGGGGAACAGTGAGGAGCTATTGCTACTCCTAAAATTAAATTTAATCAAGCACATTTGGCTTTTTGTGTTTCCAAGGATGTGTTTTCTTGTGGTTTTGTTGTGGGGTTTTTTAGTCTTGAGATCTCTCCTGTTCTTTTCTTGTTGCTTTTATGGCTTTTGTTCTTTCTCTGCAGGTCTCTGCAGGTGTTAAGTGTTCAGAGGTGGATAATGGCACATGGACAAGAAGTCACATGACATTTCCAAACCAGGTATCTGTCATATCTGTCATATGCCTCAATAACTCCAGCCTTCTGCCATTCCATGCTTTTAAATGTATTATTTTTAGTAAATGAACAAACAATTGCCAAGACTGCAAATGTTTCAGAGAAGAATGGGTTGAGGGCCTTTCCCTTTTCTCTCTGTCAGATGTTTCTGGTGGGTTAATAACTCCATCTACAGTTCGTCACTGAAATAGTTCCAGAAGTACTGGAAATAAGAGCCTGAACCAGGTAACCAGGTCACTAATAAGATAAAATCCAGATTCTGTTTGCATTTTATACAATGGACTACGTGAGGAGAACACACTAGCATAAGGGTAAAAGTGCACAATTTTGATGTGTTTTGCTGGAACTGCTTTTTCCATGGCACAGAGTAGAAGGAGCGTGCTACAGTGGAAGCTGTTCTGCAGTGGGTGTTGGCCAGTTTCTCTTTTGGTGTTGGAGACTTCAGGGTCTGTGGGCAAATGTCAATGGGGAGGGTGCTAAGGGGCTTTATTTGAGTGGGGTAGTAACACCCTGAGGCCATGCTCAGAACAGCCAAATGTGCAGATCGCATCCAAAAGTCCAAGGTAGAAGTTGAAGGGGAAAAAAGTGAAAAAAGCTGTGATCAGATGCAGACATACATATCTGCTTCCCCCATGGTTTGATCTGGCCAGACAAGCTAGTTTCTTTCTGGTCAGGTTTCAGCTGGCTGTTAGTTGGCCTGGCTGCATGACTCCCAGGCTAGACCTCCTTCACAGCCAGCCAGCTGAGGACGTGCCGAAGAGACTCATCTGAACTTGATGTGCTGATACAGCTCCAGACGCTGTGGCCTAGCAGAAGATGAACAACAGTTTCTGATAAGGGTCAGGGACATTCCCATCTTACATAGAAATCAATTTTCACAGATTATTCTTCTACTTTTATCAGTGCTACTTGTGGCATTAGACCTGGGGAGCATTAAACATAGAGTCCTTGTACATGAATCACAAAGGCAGTCTGTGTCGAGTATTTTTATGTGAGCGTGCTCGTCTCTTTGTGAGCTGCTTTGTCGTGTCCAAAATAGATACATATTAAAAATTACTAATGAGTATTAGTGTAAAATAAAAAGGCAATGGTAATTAACTCCAAAAAGAAGTTTAACTACTAATGAGTAATCATTATGACAGAGGTTATAAAATCTATGGGCATCAGTTACAGCATGTATGTCCACATGTGGGCAGATGTATTAAAACACTGCTTTCAGGGAGACAATCTTTGCAGCTTTTACCGCCTTCTTTGGAAGCTGTGGGAACTCTGTGCTTCTGAGATCATTATTTTGTAGGAATCTAAATAGGCATTCTGCTATATTAATTAGTGCAAGTTCCTACATAATTCTTTTTTTTTTAATTTATCCATCAAACCAGCTGTAAATTTATTAACAACAGACTTATGCAGTAGGTAATCTGCTTAAAAAAAGAAAGATCAGTTAACAAATTAAGGAGGACAGAAATACAAAAATGGTTTTCTAAGCCCAAAAAGCAAGTAGGAAGTAGAGCCAGGATATCATGGTACTCCTGTGGTATTTTTTAGCATGTTACAAATGTAAATACATTTTCTGCCACAGTAGGATTTGGCAATATGTACATATTATAGGTGTGGAGGTTAGACCACTGTAAAAAACATGACGCAATGCCTTTCATCTTTGTGACTGGTGAAGTCTTGCTGTTGCACCATCTTCTTCCTCTGTGGTTGTCACTCAACACTGGTAACTTTGGCAAAGTCTTATGACAAAATAACTCTAAAACCAGTATATGAACTAGGCATTTAAGCAAATAAAGTACTTTATACTCAATTATCATGATAGCTAAACATTTCTTTGTGAATCAATTTTTTCCTAGTGTTATTTGCTCTTGAAATCCTTGGGAATTATATTCTAGTGACATCTGTTAACACTGCTGCACTTAACATGTAATTTGAAAGGGAAAAAAAGAAAACAGAAAACAAAAGCCCACGCCAATCTAAATGTGCTTGAAAGGTGCCAGATTGATAACTCTGGAGAATTGAGTCCTCTGTTTATCCTCTGAATTAGTGCAGCAAAATCAATGGCAGCATAAACTTGCTCATGTCACCCTGAAATGTCTTCTGCTCACTCAGCTGTGAGGGTAGCCTGGGCTTCATTTCGCCAACAGTCCTTAGGTTCCCAGAAGGATGCCGTCCTGTGGTGGAAGGACTGTACTGAGAACACTAAACTCATTTCAAATAATTTTCTGACCATCCATCTGGGGTCAAACTGTTGGTTGTACTTTGCAGTTCCAGTACGGATTACAAATGGTGATTTTGAATTAAAAGGCTTTATAGTGCATTTCCAATCTCTTAACTATCTAATCCCCTGGTGTGTTTTATTTAATGCATAAACTTCCATTGACATGACAGAGCCAGAGGCATTACAATCTATCATGTCAAGGCTTCATACATTAACAGTTCTTGTTAGCACGCATTGGCACGATACACTGTAATAGTTCTGAATTATGCTAATGATCCATGGATAATGGGTCACAAGGAGATTTTTGAACCGTACCTTTAAACCAATGCCACAGTGCTTTTAGGATGTGTCAAAGTGCATGGAGGCTTGGCACTATAACACGCTTTAATGCATCTTCAGAGCACCTTATCTTGTATGCTCTGGTTTAATTGAGATTAAATGGCTTTGAAGGACCTAACACAATTTCAAGGACAATGCAGTATCTCATATTCTCAGTGAAAGGTTTTTAATGTCTTTCCTTAAAACCAAGACAAATATTCCATACAAACACATTACACCAAACTGATGTTAAAGGTCTGTCTCAAACTTAAAGAAGCCAATACAATTTGAATTGAAAGCATGGCACAGTATTCCTGAGGCTGTGACTAGGATGGGGTGAGAGAATTACACAGGATCTTCAGTTCTACAAGAGCAGCAGTTAACGAAGTAGCAACAGAAGCAACACTTTTTAAAAGTAGAGGTACCTAGATTCTGTGGAAAGTCAGACTGAATTTGTGCCAGGGAAGGCTTGTGTGAGTATTCTTCTGGGGGCACATACTCTGAATGGTGTCAAGGCAGGAGCAGAGCCATCCTGCAAGTTTGGTTTAGTTTGTCCCCCAGCCTTTACTACATGACTGTAATAACGGTTTAAGAAAATTTAAATAGATGTCGTATGAAAACAGAAATGACAAAAAAGAGACTCAGCCCCCCTCCCCTGTTTTAGTAACTTCAGTTTAATACTTGGCATTTTATTTATTTGCAAACTTGTCCTCTATGCCTTCCTTCAGTAATGATATAAAGGTGCTGCAGTATCTTGGAAGATGTTGTTGTACTCCAATAATGATAACTGTGTAGTTTCATGACCCTCCTGAGCTTGTATTTGAGGACTCATTGGAAAAACTGCCATCATATCACAAGGATGTGAAGTGTAATACTGCCAGTTTTTTGAATTATTCATTAGTTGGAAGGAAAAAGAAGCAGCAAAGACACAGCCTTCTTTTTATTTATGGTTTTACTACTCTTCATATTTTTTAAGTGAAGGGAATACAATTCTTCCATCTTTTCCACAGCAACAACTCAAACAGAAAAGAAAATGTGTATGCTTGAAAAGTTGGGATTTCTGGGAATACATTTTCCTCTTTTAGCTTGCATTTTAACATAAGGTAAAACATTTTTTTGACAAGGTAAGTAGAGTAAACAAAGATCAGTGAGAAAGCAGAAATTATTGAAGTACTGGAAAAACTGCTGCAGGCTACTTTTTCACACATTGCTGCTCAAGTCAGGATTACGCTATGACAGTTCTAACTCTCCTGCTGACATCCTTATAGACTCTATTACATTATTTACTTCTTGTAAAATAACATTCTATTACAGCTCCTTCATGTCCTGCTGCTATTCTAAGTTCAAGGGGAAGAAATTCTGCTCAACCATAATTCCTCTCTTCCAGCTCGTTAATACAGCTCCAAGGAGATCATTATTAAAAAGACTGATATGCAGCCTCTATTTCATGCCCCGTTTTCTGTTGCAGTAACAACTGTATTTCTAGGGTCTTGGTCTTCACTGAAATCAACAGCACTGCATAAGATGCATTAGCCTGTGTCTTGAAGTATCAGAAGAAGCATGCCCCACCCTGTTCTGAAGATGTAATGTCATTTTTATGTCTGTAAGGGGGAAAGCTTTCAGATATTTCTCTTGCTTTTTCATTGCAGGGAAGGGTGAAGCCAGGCATGCAATCATACCTGATTTCAAAAGAAAAAGAATTGATTCTCAGTAGACTTGCCAGGAACATCTGTGGATAAAACAGGGTTAACAGCAGACAGGTCACTTGAACACTCTCTGAAAATTGGCTTATGTCTCTTTTTTCAAAGTCAGGAGATAATCAAACACGTATCACTGAGTCCCACCTAATGAGTCTGTTGAAACTCGTTTTATGGGAAGACATACGTATTAGGACCCAGAAAATGAATTTGCCTACTGTCTCTGTATTCTCACTAAGTCCAGTCAGCAACTAGGTGTACCACTAGCAAAATACTCCCACAGTATGGTAGAATGCTCCCAAAGCACCAGTCTTTGAAAAGTAGTACTTTCATGACTGCCTGAAATCACCCTGGCAAGTCAATCAGCAGCCCTGCTGCTTGCAGTGTGAATCTTGAAAGCAGCACTCGACACTTCAAGAACTGGCATCAAACCAAACAGCAGTGACCACATGCTTTGAGATGGTCAGGGGACAGGGAACCCCTGGCATTACACACACAGTTCTGAGCAGTGCACTTCATCAGTTTTCAAAACCTGTTTGGACCATCCCTAATGAAACTTAGGTAGCATTTCACCAGTGGTAATACAGACAACATGATAATTATCTAATTAGCCAGTCCTTGGGAAGAGATACTTAATAAACTTCCCAGCAAAAAGTGAATCATACATGTTTGTTCTTCAAGGCAAGCAGTGGAACAGCTGGAAAATCAGCACTGGCTGCAGTAGCATTTCATTATGTATGTGGTGGGTCCTGATAAGAGCAGTGCAGAGCATTTGGCTGTTGATCTCTGAGGTTTGACAGGGACTGTGTGGGAATTAAGGGTGACTTTTGCCACTTGCCTCTACCTGAACCAGGACTTCAGTCACTGTCTCTATTATTCTTACAGTTTGCTGCACAGCTTAGAGCACTGAAACCGGGGATAGAGGTATATACATGAGTGTGCTGTGTCAGAAGCCGGTGATGGTTAACTCTGTCTTCATGGTAATGGACATGGGTAATTGAATATCTCATTCATCATAAGAAGATTCTTTTATGACCCTTCACAGAGGCAAGAGGTTAGAGTGGCAGGAGGTCCAATTTAAACAGTATGGTTACTAATTCTACTAAAGTAATCAAACAAAAGATACATGCTATTTCTTTCAGATATGGGGCTATTGGTCAATCTAAAAGAATTATTTTGATTCCTGATACCCTTTGATTTTGAGGGACTTTGGGACAGATTCCCATTGTTTTACTACACAACCTTCTCGGTGGGTTAGTCTGTGGAGTCCCTGGATGGGTCACACAGGCACAAGTACAGGCTATGTATTTATTACTGGCAAAGAAAAAAGCACGTTGCTTGCTAATGCTGCAAATTTTCATTTCCCCTAGGCATGAAAGATGATCCTCCTCTTCATTCCCTCACTTATGTATCTCCCCAGTCTGACCTTCTTTTTCTGTAAGAAGGGTTGATTCTTCTCTGGGAAACACGTTTTGAAATAATTTCAGTAAAAAGACCATGAATATCTGACCAGCTGTTAAAGTCATTTAGTTCAAGTGCCTGTGGAATGCTTTTAAAATACAGTGTCCTAGCTCAGTTGGCACTGGTAATCCAATCTTTGAACCAGGGAGTCATTATATTTATCTGTTTGGGTCTGGGTTTTATATACCACCAATTACTGTTATCAAAATATGTTAAATTAACTGTGTTCTAGGAAAGCAGATAATTTCACTGTAGACTGGTAAATATCCAATTATAAATGAAGCTACCTTTTATTTATTGCAAAGGCTAGCACATTCATCAGCATGCCTAATTAAAATTTAACAATTAATAAGCAGTGGCAAACCTTGTACGAAGGTCAGTAGCAACCTAAGCAAACTTATCAAAAATGCAAAGGGGTTTAGAGTTTTTAAAAAGTTCATTTTGTCCTTAATTAACGGATCTAATTACAGCTCTGCCATAGCAAAATGCAAAATGATTTCTTCAAAAGACAAGAAGTCAAAGGTTTAATAGTGCAGATAACCTTCTTCTTCAGTACAAACCGACCCAAGTGTAGAATGGAATTTTACCAAGCAGTCAACAGGGTTGATTGGATGGCTTTGACAGAAATTAAAGCTAAGCAATACATAGAAATCCCCAAACAACAAAGGAATTGAGAGGGAATAAAAACTCTCTTGTGTCTTGGGATTTGAAATAACACCAAGTCAAGACTTTGGATAATCTCCTTTCTTAGCAAGTTGTCAATGTATTTATTCTGTGACCTTTACTGGTTAGTTTTGAATAACACTTTCTGTTCTATAGACTGCATGTGTTTAATTATCACCTCATTCAACAAAAATGGACAGTGCAAAAATGAAGGATAATCTAGCACAGTAGAGCTAAATACAACAGAGCGAAACAAAATTCCTCCAGTTAATAGGCAGCATTTAGGAGCTGAAGGGCGATTTTCCAGGTTTCACTGAAGGGTTTAGTTATGCATTACTTTTTCAAGAAGACTAAGAAAAAGGTGAGCTTTATATGTTCAGAGTTTTGCAGGAAGAGGCTGGAAATGAACAGGACTGGATTCATCAGTACGCAAATTAAATCTTCCTGGCTAATTTATGTGGGCAAGGGTCATTACATGTGGGTAATATAAAGTGGCTGAAAGAAAAACTAGACTGCTTAAAATCAGTAATATATAGATGAAATGAATTGTTACTATTCATCTTTAAGTTTGGATTAGCAGAAAGAATACCAGTATGAAAGGCAAGATCTCTTCAGGGAAACCTGACCTACGTGAATATCCTTGTTGTTCCCTTTCATACCCTGCCGATGACAAAGTGAATGTAGACCAATGGAACATAAGAACCTAATGTAGAAACAATTGAATCTCAGTAATTATCTTGGAGACACTCAAAAACAGAAAAGCCATATTCATCTTATACTGAAAACAAAGTGCATCATAACATTTTTCAACCAAAAGCTCATTAAATGCAACAGGAAAAGAGAGTCTGTTCTGAGCAATGTCCATGAATCGTCCTCGATCTTTACAGCTCCACTATCATGACCTAAATTAATTTCATATGTCATGGTAATTTTCTATTGGCTGTAGGAAGAAGAAAATGAAGCCTGCTCAGACTGATGAGCATTTTAAGACTTCTCTTTAATTCCTTTTCTTAAAAATAACATAATCTTTGGGTTTTAAACTGCCTGACTTGAACCAATAGGTAGCATCAACCATCAATAACATGCCATACTAATGTGGCCTCATGCTAGTCCCGTGCAATATATTTGAAAGCAGAAATGGTGAGGCTTTTAAATGTAACAAACATATTCTTTTTCTACTCAAAGGAGTCAGACATCCTGTATGGCCATGACATGATCCCCGTCTCACCTTTAAGAAATTTATAGTTTTCTATATGTGGGTGCTCAAAAAGAGTTTTACTTGCTATTTAGTCTGTCTCTGCATCCTGCCTCAGTAGAGGAGACAAAACTGGTCCTGCTATGTTGCTAAAAACCACAGGTAGTAGAAAACACATACCGCATTATCACATTCCTTTCTTTGGTAACACTTTTAAGATAAGAAATGAACATAATTACTTGAGTTCCGCTAATGGGAAGTGAAATAGAAGAGGTAGGCATTATTACTGTTACTGTTATTATTATTATTATTATTAAATTAGCAGGAAGTGCAGTGCTACAAAAACTCTTCTAAGCAGTCACTCCCTCTTACAGACCATTAAAGGTTCACTTCACACTTATATCTTTTTCTTCCAGACTGAATCCTGAATCATTAATTTTGCACTTGACATTCCTAAAAGAAAGCTTTTTTGAAGCAAAACCTTCTCTTGATGTCTGAAGGCACCCTGAAGGTGTTAATCACCAGAGCCATAAATTCAAGACAAAAAGCCAACCAGGTACCTTGAATTTATTGAGACTTGAAAGCAGTAAGATGTGAAGGTTTTTGTTTTATTTTCCAGCACCATACAATGTTCAGGCTTTAGACAGTATCCTTCATTAATAGCAATCTGAGTAAAAAAAGTTGTTTAAAACAATATATGGCCCAAGACACTGTATGAAAGGGTGATAAATTAGATTCAAGAGCAAAGAGAACCAAATCAAACTCTTCCTACCATCCCTTGCTGAACTCTCAATTTACAGATCAACTGTCTTTAAAGATAAAACTTACAGACTTGACAGTTAAGGGTAAGTTGGGTTTTGCAGGTAATATACCTCTAATGAAGAGATAATTTTTATTTTAAAATTCTGCCTACCTATATAAACTTTTTCTTTTTTCTCTTCTCTTTCCCCCTTTCTTTCCCTTTTTCCTTCTCTTTTCCCTTTTCCCTATTCTCTCCTTTCCAAGAGATTTTTCTCTGTCAGTGCTTCACCAAAATACAAAGTGAGTTCAGGGATCTTAACATGTCCTTTAAAATTTTGTTTGGAAGAGATGCCCCTTCCCTGTACGCAGATATCTTTCCCAAAAGAGTTTCTCACTTTCTTTTAAGAGTATCACAGCAATGTGAAAGAAAGGAACTGATTTTTTACATTTCCAGTCTTCTGTGAAGCTTTTTCTTCCTCCTTTCCTATCCCTGCACAAGTACTTTCCAAATTAAAGCAAACACATGAAGCAACTTATGAATTGTGCATAACTGTTAATGAATGAAGACCACCCATCTCAAATATTCTCAGGCTCAGAAATTCTGAATATCTCATGCATTATTGCCCTCTAGTGTTACTTGAGAATGTATGTAGAAGATTCCATCTGTAAAATTGAACAAGAAATGCATGTTTCAAAGAGACAGGGCCAGATCTGAACCTGAGAAGAAGTGACCATATATCCATGAAAAGAGGTGTTTTGATTTCAATTGCGAGTTATCTATGGTCTTTACTAAGAACCAGCGCTTTGAATGTTCATTGCCACACAAAGGGAGTGGGGAGAGCACAGGGATCTTTACCTTGTTCTCCACATCTCTATTCGTGCTCCTGAGAGCATGCCAGCGGTGCCATATGGGCATTTTGATCTAATCCCAGTTTTCCTGTGGCTGAAAGTTTCTCAGGGAGTTTAAAATGCTTGGTTTAGCAGTGGGCCAATATAAATAAATAAACACGGCAGCATAAGCTGAAAACAGCATTGTTGTAGAATGGCATGAACAAATTGGCTTGTGACCTGTTATCATGTTTGGTTCGTGAGACACAGGTGTGCATCAAAGAATGGGAAAAAAGTAAATAATTATAATCTTCTATGGAAATAGTCTAAGGTTTTCCAATTTCCAGGGAAATTTACAAGTTGAAATGGGAAGAAAATTACCAGGTCTCAGTTCTTCCCTCATGTCTAAAGCAAATTCTTGATGCAGACAACCCCAGACTGTAAGGGAGTGTGGATCCAGATCTGCCCTCTCCATGAAAGTAAGGATAGAATAACTACTGCCCTCCTGCCAGAGAAAAAGTGTGTATTAGTAGACAGGCTACTAGCAGTTTGCTAGAGTGGGTGCTGAAAATTGTGACCTTCCATCACTATTTAGGTAACTCATTAAACCTGATCTAATAACATACTGGCTAGTTGCAAGTTTCAGTAAAAGCAATCAACAGGAGTAGTCAGTGTCTCTGAAAATGAGACTTCTAAATCATGTTTTTGTTGGTTTTTAAATGGTGTTTTCAGTGTTATTACTAGACAGGCATTAAATGCTGCGTATTTCTTTATTTGATGGGGACCTGCTGGAAAGTGTATCATATGGCTTAGTGGATAAAGTTACCACCGGTGAGATGCTAAGAGTTCAAATTCTGGATTTCCTGCATCATATTATTTTCCTGTGCATCATTTTTCCCATCTAGAAAATAGCATCAGGATAGCATCAATAGTATCAAGCATCTAGAAAATAAGATGATGAAATAATTCTCTTATGTAGAATTCTTTCTGTAGCTGGGGTTTTACTAAATCATATCCAGACTTCCTCTGAAAGCTCTAAACATAATAGGATATATTACTAGATTTTTTTAATTCTCTCCAAACTCACAACAGTTTTTTTAAAAAGTTCTCTAACCTTCCTGAAAGTTTTGAACCCAGATCAGCAGGTAAATGCACTTTCCTCAAACCATGCATCATATTCATTTTGCTGCCATTTAGGGGGCAGTTTGAAGGAAATATCCAGAGGACTCAAGAGTCCCAAGTGATCCATAGAAAGTACAGCTTTCAGTTCTCTTGCTGGTGCTTTCATCTTGCACTCACACAGAAGCTCATGTGCACCACTGGAAAAGATTTTGCTGGGAACATGCTGATGAAATCCAGCAAAGAACTCTGCCCATTTCTTATTCAAAATCCTGAAGTCCCCAACACAACGTGAGTCATGACATACTAGCTGTTTACAAACAAGAAATGTTACCATGCTTTTTACATATTCATATTGGGCATGATTTTTATCTCATACTGATTTTACAGCTGTATACTGCAGTTAACTATTATGACATAATGTGACCTATCCTAATAAAAGGAACAGAATCAGAGCAGCGTTAAATATCCCATCATATTTTGTGATCTGTTTATCTGTTGCTTTAAATGTGTAAGGGGGTCTGTTCTATATGTTCTTTTGCCAGCCATTTAAAGGCACTGATGATTAGACTTTTGAAGTCATTTGGGGACTTGCCATGCTCAGTATCTCCTGGAATTTTCAAAACAGCTGAGATTCTTCTGGATTTAAAGGATTTTGACAAGAGTGATATACTAAACATTTTCCAAACTGTCAATAGGCATTTATTTACATCTTTAGAAATTAAATATCTTTCAAAATGTGACCCTAATCCCTTTCTGAGAAGAATAGACTATGGCATCCCAGTACTGGCTGTGTTACATGACAGTTTTAAAACACACTTTGCTGTTATTTTTACACATCTCCTTGACCTGCCTGCAGAAAGTTCGCGTTCAGACAATTTAGGCTGATTTAAAATCTGATCTTAAACAAGAAACTATTTTTCTAAAAGATTGCAAACATCACTAACATTTCATGCTCTGAAGCTCATTTTTTTAATGATGCTCATAACTAGATTTTTATGGTGAATCTTTATGATTCAGAGAAATCAAATCTCAGAGTGATTTGTGTGCCCCTTAGCATGGTTATAGCTTTACAGTAATCTTAGAATTTGCACTAGTTGTTTTTTATGTTCAAGGCCTTTATGTTAAAGGATTTATATCTGAAGCTGAAAGGGTAAATGTACTGCAGGTTGCACAGTTTCCTAGTACATCATGAGGCAAATTGCCTTCACATATGTGGCTGAAGTGAGAGGTTTTCCAGAGAGAAGTTCCATTTAAGAGTCAGGGAAGACTTCTGAGCAGCAGCAAAAAAATTTACTTGATAGCCGACAGCAACTGCAGCCATCACAGTTGTAAACGCTTGTATCCATAGAGGAATCTGTCAGGGTAAGCACAGCGTAGAGGCACTCAGCATAGCTCTTCATATGTGTTGAACATATTTGTATCAACATGAGAGGAGGCTCCACACAACCCAGCAAAAGACACAGTGAGGAAATCAGCTCTGGCTATTCACTTTCTGTTCTGAGCAGCACAGCTGTACTGGCTGATACTAATGAAAGGGCCAGCTGCCATCTCTGAGTAAAGGAAGTGCATGTGGTGCATAAGCTACCTTCATCTTCTGGCTCTGGGACACAGCTGCCTTTGGGCCATGACTGAATTTGTTGTACTCTAGACTTACTATTGAGCCAGTCACGGTAGTAGTATATGTGAGGAAGACTGCGCTTTTACATCTAATTTGAAGTGGAGAAAAACAGGATATGTTTTGTGGTCAGAATGCCAGGGTTGTTTAACTCGGGAGGGATTTATTAGTTATTTTTTGCATAAGCAACCTAGACTGGAAGGTGGGCTGCCAAAGAATGTGAGATAATTCTTCTGTGTTCATAAAACCTACAGGTCATTGGTTGTACCTGCCTGTCCCTGTGTGCCTTCTCCTTCTGGTCAAAAATGCAGCTGTGTATACTGTTCCCTTCATACTCATTAGATCTGTTCCCTGTGTGCCTTTTTCCTTTTACATGGCAAAACCAATTTCCAGGGTCTTTTTATTCGTGTTAGCATTATAGAATCAACAGAGCAGTAGGGGAGTAGTCTGGATAATTTTTTCTTTCTTTCATTAACAATTGAGTTTTAACCAAGATCCCATTTCTGAAGAGCAGTAATGAAATGCACAAGTCAAGGAGAACACAGCTGTGACTTTCGGAGTTTGCAGGGCTGTCAGTGAAAGAAAAATGTATCTTTACCTGTAAAGTGGGCAAATTTATTCTGTAAGACTTTGAGAGAAAATAAATTTGGAACTTCACAATGCTATTTATTCAGAGACACTTTTCAGCATATAACCATTTCTTAAAGTTCTCATAATAGTCAATAGGAATCTCATAAGCATCTCAATGCACCTTACATTCTTACCTCTGTCAAGAGTCAGCAACCAAGTTGATAACAAGACCTATCTTCCTTTATTTTGCTGGAGAGACTCTTTTAATCAGTTCACAGTTGCCTAGTATGTGTCTAATTTTATGCAGCAAGAAAAAGATGAGCATATCCATACTGACTTAGCAAGTTCAGAGATATTTTGCTTTGAAATTTACAAACAGATAGGATCCATGACTGGAATTACAAATGTAGATAAGCATAACACATTTAGAACTGCATTTATTTTCTTCTAAATTGTTTCTCTGCAGCTTGTCATTGCTTGTGTAATGTACCAGCAGACTCAGGACAGGCACAGGAATACAAGTGTCATTGGGCCACATTCAGATTAGCATACAAACTCTGGTTTCATGTATGCAAATACATATTTTAAGACTGTTCATATTTTAAAATAAAGCTGTATGTGAGCTATATGGAAGAATAACAAGAAACAAGAAAAGTTCAGCTTTAAATGCATTCCTACCACTATGTCTGGAAAATCTCCACGGCATTCTGTAGAGTTTAAAATCTGTGCTGAGAAGAAAACTTGGCCCTGGAAGTAGCGCAGACTACATTGTGTAGGTTTAGCCAGGAGCATGCTGAACTAGAAGGAGAAATGGGTCTATGTGGTTTAAGACCATAGTTTTGGCCTGGAGCCCCATAAAGCAGAATGACAGAGAAAAGTCTATTTTAAGCATCAGTTGTTAGCTTAGGAGCTGATGTCTTAAGGGTGTTGGTGTTATGTATACCTCCAAACAGGTACTTAGCATCCAATGCATTTTAATGGAAACAATTTGATTCAGGTGTTAAGACGTTAAGTGATATCTCATATAGGGTTTTGAGGATCCAGGTAGCTTAAATCTTACTGGCTTTGGTACCTGGGGTCAAGTTCCTCTTCATGTTCTGAGAGTCATATCTATTCTTCCTGCCTGTAAGGCCTGAGCACAAGTGTGAACTGGTCTCCATGTGCCTGGGTTTCCTCTAACTGAAGAGCAACAGAAGGTTCAACACGTAGGGCTGTACCTGTTATAACAGAGTTTGGCTTCAGATCCTCTGAGGTACATGGCTTGCAGCTGGCATGAGATGCAACAGATAATGGGTGCTTAAGCTTATTTAGGATCTGTACCTCATATGTTGGCACTATTTAGTTCCTTAAATCACTGCTGAATGAAAGCACAGAATGAAAAAACTTTTTACCCTCAACAGAGCCCTTTCCAAATTAGGATGAGATGTTTGCTGAGCGTAGAAAATATCTTGAACATGTTGTACTTGCAGTATACCTGTTCTGTAGCTACACAAAGAACTCACAGTTCTGGCATCTCTCCCAGGCTCTGAAGTGTGTTCAGTTTCAACCAGTTTAGTAGTAAAAGATCCTTCCTTAGTAGTGGCTACAAATATCAGAATTCTCACTGCGAGGAAAAATTTAAATATTCAAAAGTTCCTCTTCAAAGCATTAGCTGATAATCACTATAAGAAATTCTGCTTGTCTTTGTCTCTTATCTTGTTAAGAAAAGCAAAACCATAAAACCTTAAGAAATAAAATCTGGCTTTGACCTTACCCTTGCCTGGATTGGGCATACACATGTATGGAACCAGAGGCTTGTTAGTCAGCAACTGAATGTGTTTGCAAGTTTAATGATACAGTGTCCAACCTATTCAATTACAATACTAGAGCTTAATCACTGTAATAGCAAGCTCTTAGACAACTGGAAGCCATATTCTGCTCATACTTGCTACTTTTCTTTTTACCTGTTACAGTGTACTTGGGCATCTGCTACTTTGGGCAAATTCAAGTTGACATTGTCTTAGAGAGGCAAGAGAAGACCACAGCTGCATGCCTTAATTGTAATTCCCAGAGAACCTGAGCTGGGCTAGCTATGGAAAATGAAGTAATTCCCTTGGTCCAGTATAAAAAGGATCTGGTAAGTGCTGTTCTGGTTGGCTGTTTTTATGATGGAGGGGAGGCCTTTAGGGGAAAGTCTTTAGGCAAAAACACTATTAGAAAAAGTTTTTCAGAAATTTTAAGCTGTGTGTTTTGGTTATCAATTAGATTTCTTTAGTGGTCAGGCTAAAGAGAATTGTCCCTTTGTTCTTAAGCTCTGAGTTTAGAATATAGTAAATATACTTGTCTTTCTAACAGGCTGTAACTGTAGGCTTTGAAACGGTAGTTGACTTGATATGTTCTTGGCTTGCTGACCTTGCTTTATCCTCTTAACAGAGTAAATGATCTCATGTAATAACAAACCTGACAGATCTTCATAACTGATCACTATTCCTGACATATGAAGGGCACAGGATGCAAACAGAATGAAGCAGTGTTAAGTATTGTGCAATGAAAGTATTGATTCTTTTAATAGCGGTACTGCTTTTCTCTGTAAGTGCCCACCTCAGCAATAAGAAATTATGGGGGAAAATAGAAGTGGGAAGTAAAATTAGACTTACGTGAAAAAAATATGTAACTGATAACTCAGTGAGAGCCTGCCAAGTAGTCTCTCATTGCCTAAGGGTTCAGTTTTACATAAAGCCCTTAATGGCATCAATAGATTCCTTTTGGACTACTGAAGGCTAAAACAAGTATAAGTGGGAGAGGAGTAATAAATCAACACTGCTTGTACTAGACACAAGTTAGTAGTATTCAAAACCCCTTTATACAATTAGAATGATTTACAGATGAGTGATTGGCATAGGCTAAAAGGTGCTGTGGGTAATGGGTAGAGTGGTGCGGGGAGGGCTGCTCACACCTCTTATATCAAAATTATAATCCAGCAGGTTGTGCTTTCAAAGCCTGATGTCCTTGATGAAGAAGGAATGGCAATAGTAAAAGTGTAGTCCAATCATTATTATACCCTGATACTGGAAGAGATAGGTGTCAGGTTCTGTTACTGCTGAAGTTTTCCCAGCATCCAAATGATCTCTTTTGAGGTGCGTGAGAAGGCACATTGGCACATAATATGTGTACACCTATTCCCATACCTGCAAAACCACTGCAAGAGCCCTTTAACCTGTTCTTTCATCTTCTTTTATACATCACCATTGTCTCCCAATCTGCTCCCACTGAGCATGCTGCAGTTGTCTAACAAATTTCACATTCAGATGGTTGAGTCACATTGCACTCCACAGGGTCATATAAATGTTCTGAAACTGACAGTTGTGATTACAAGTTAGTTGGGTAAGAAGAGGACCCCTGGGCACAAATCTCTGATGTACCTGAAAATTTTTTTGGCAGCAGTGACTAAATCTATCCCAAACCTACAAGGTCAATTTGCAGCTCAGTTGCCATCCATATTTATCTGCCTCACACATTGAAATTTTACTATGACAGTGATAGGATGTCTAGGAAATACCTCAAGTAGATTGTTTCTATGGATAGCGTGTATTCCTCATTCTCTTGAAACAATTTTACAGGATATGGCATTCTCCTGATGACGCTCTCTTATGTTAAGTTAAAAAAAAGAAAAAAACCAAATAAAAAACAAAGCACAAACCAAAATATGTTCTTATAGTAATAGAATTCACCTTGATTTCAAATCTCAAGGGGTTGTAACTTGGTAAGCCTTGGTCAGGGCACTGTCACCAAGTGTAGGCATTGTTCTGCTAAACAAAGGGAAAGGGTTGACTCCTAGAAGGGACAAAGAATACAGTGTAAGATCACTAAGTAACTGAAATTTCTGATGTGAGTTGTGACAACTCATTATGGAGGCACTTATGGAAGACAAGGAAAGTCCTGTTTACATATGCAGCCTCTTTTCTCCTAAGCACTTTCAGTTTCTGATGATTTGTCAGTAGGAGTTCCTGCTGAGAACTAATACATTTAATCACAGTAATAGTATGACAAAACATCAGATAACTACAGTTACAAAAGGAATCATTCCTACATGTATCATGCAGATTTTAGAAGCAACAGCAATTGTAGAAGCAAGTGGTAGTGGTGGGAAATCAGATTGTTGAGACTGTTTTTAAAGTATGTAGCATTTAGCAAGTTTAAAAGTATTTAGCATGAGGTGGTATTTGAAAAGTTTTCAGCTGAGTCTCTTCAGAGAACTGCTTCTCTTGGTCCATGATCAAGACAGTGAATGGCCTTATGTTATATAAGGACATGCCTGAAATGGAAGAAGGTTTTAACCAGGATTTTGTAATTCACTGAATGAAATGGCCGATTCTTTTCAATTGAACACAATCCACTTCTGAACTGCTAAATACTGGAAAAAATAAGACTGTCATTGCTCTGAAGTAGCTGTTTAATATTGAGACAATGCAGCTGATATTTTTGTCTGATTTTTTTCCCCCAAGAATAAAAGCATGTAAAAGCAAGCAAGTTGCTCAATGGCGTGGAGAAATTGGTATTTTTTGTGGTAGACTGCAAAATGAGCACTGAAAGGGAGGGAAAATAACTTTCTCTAGCTTTGTCTTTTATGTGTTCCTTAAGTTGTGAAATATCCATGTAGCATAAGGGTTCAAGAACTTCAGCATTCAAACACTGTCACTGCAACTAACTGCACCAAGGGCCTAATATAATGCATGCTGAAGTCAACAGGAGTCTTTCCATCAGCTGGAATGGATGTTGGATCAGGTTCAACACAACACTGAAATGCAAACTCTGCAGCCCTTGCTCTCAGAGGAGCTCTCCACTATATCAGCTGAAGTAAACTCTCCATTAGCAGAGCTGGTATTGTCATCTGCAATACTGAAGACATAAGCAATTCTGCAGAATGAGCCGTGCGCTAGAAGGTAGTGATAGGCACTAGATGCAGGTTAGTACTTATCTTCAGAAGCTCTGTCTCTGGGCTGCGTACATGCTATGTTGTGCATTATGCAAAATTTCTGCTCAACAGAATTAGTCTTTTCAGTTCTTAATTTTGATATTTGATCAAGATCGTATTTTATAGTTACTCAAAAAAGAGTTTTCCCTAAGACAGGGAACTAACACACAGGGAGATGAAAATGCAAGAGTTTTTTTCTGAACCTATACACTGATTTCCCTTGTGACCCAAGGCAAAGTTGCTGTAGCTTTCTCCATCATTATTCAATTGCTAAAATAGCAATAACATTTAACTAGCGGCCAGAAAATGCTACTAGTGTTCTGTTCTGAACGTGTTCTCTTGCCAGTCACAACCTGGAGTCTTGGTCCTGCAAAATTTTGCTTTTTATTTACAGCCTTCTAAGTACATTTCTAGAGCTAGATAATACAGTCTTTGTCAGAGGTACAAGCAATAAAATACTACTATATAGCGGCATCTCTGAAGCTAGAATACAACCCAATCAAACTGACACAACTGATAAAATTCGGTGCTGCAACTCTTGAAAGTCTTTGCAGCACTCTGAAATGCTTAACTGTAGAATGGCCTGAAATCAGTATGGTTTTGCTATAAAACCACACTAAATCAGTGCCGGGGAGCAGTGTCCTTTGTTGCACTGATTTAGTGCTCCATACCAACCCCATTACTGGGAACTGGTCACCAGGGACAACTCAGAAGTGTATTGTTACTTTTAAGTAAGTAATCTAAATTAGTGGAAACTTCAAGTGGAGGTGTATGTTTCCTTTATATTATGCTACCAGAAATCCCTCTGTCCTTTGCATCAACGAAACCAATTGATTCTAAATTTGTTAATCCTGTTGAAAATGGTTTTATCCTACTCTCTCTGAGTCAAGTAAACGGGAATGGAGAGTTATAGTTACAGTAGATGCAGTATGATGTAGATGGTGAGTCACAACTCCTGAAGTCCAGCATGTTTGGGGTATTTTGTTTGAAGAAGTAATATAGGGCTACGTTATAAATGTACCTTCAGCCCTAAGTATGCTTTGTTTTTCACTTATTTCTTGAAGAACTAACTTTATGTTAGGTAGCAAAGCATTTCTTCCTATGCAGAGGAAGAGAAAGTTTTGGGCTCATACTATCACTGCACACTCGATGACAGAAGAAAATATTAACCATAAATATCTTTGAAGTATCTGTGGTGATGGGGTACATAGCATCACAGCTGCCAATCCTCCTGTAGAAAATGCATTAAAGAGTTTCCCTAACTCTTGTAGTTTATTGAGCCAGGAAACTTGCTCAGTAACTACCTAGCTTTTAACCACTTGGGTTTTTTGTCTTCCCTTCTGCCCCACAGGAGTAATGCAATTTAAAATGAAAGATGATTTACAATGTTTTAAAATAACATGGTATATGTTAACTTGTAAGTGTCAAATATCATTAGTCCTGATGAGAAGGATGAAAAAGACTGTATTCTGTGCTATACAAAAATGTACTGTTTGTAATACAAGCTTGCAGCAGAACTCCCACCCCAGCACATTTCCTACTGCTTTTCCACATTGCTGCAGGTGATACTAGAGAGCTAGACAAAAAGAAACAGATTTTACTTTTGCAAAGCTGCATCTTCCCTTCTTTCATCTCTCCTCTGCTTATCTCTTGTTGTTGTTCAGACCACCCTCTAGGAGGAAGATTAAAGAACAACATGGTAAAACAAAGGAAATAACAAGAATGTTTTATTTTAAAGAAACCTTTCTCAAGAGTCTCTACTTTCAAACGCTTACCTTCAGATTTTAATTTTGTTGTTTGCTTTTTGTGTATAAACACATTCCACTCTGTCATAAACACTGCTTGTGCCATTTCCAGTGTCAGGAAGGGAAATCTGGGGCTTGAATTGATCTGTAAACGTATAGTTACAAGGAGAAGCAGATGGAAAGTAAAATGTTGGGTGAGATTTTCTGTCTGTCTAGCCATCCGTTCATTTATTGTTCGTTTCCATCTGTCTGCCTGGCTTCCAAGATTGCATTGTGCATTTCTCTAAGTGCTGTTAAGTGTCAGAGATTTAACTGAGTGCCACACTCATGCTACATTAGCTTACTTCAAGAAGAAATAATATTTAGTTATACTGAATTGGGTTTGTGTTCAGCATTTTTTATTGGATTTTTTAAAATATACTTGTTCGTGGGTCTGCAAAAGGCTTTTATGACAGGTTTATTGTGTAGCCCATCTTAACCAAAGATGTTACCTACGACATAGTACGTGTGCTTCAGGGTTTTTTTTCTTCAATGTTCATATCTTTGTCTTGCAAGTTTTTAATCCTATTCTCACTCCAGCTTTAAGATGTATTCAGCAAAACACTTTCAGGTTCTGTTAGCATGGGAAAGGAAAGAATTCAGTAAGGTAGGTGGGACTGTATAGAGGTTTTAAGGTGACTTTCCTGAATTCTAAGCAGGTCTGATCCTCATGGTAGGTGTTACTTTAGAAGGGAAATAAACTTCCTGCCTCTGTCTCCCCAGCTGGAGCGTGGAGATGCTAATGCCACTCTGTCAGCTGCTGGTTGAAAAGGATAGTTAAACAGTGTTAACTGCTGACTGCTTTATGCACCATGCTGATAGTTTTAAAATGCTGCAGCCTCTGAAAGACTCACAAAACCGGTGGTTTTAAGCCTACTTGACATTTTGTTCAGATAAACACCAGTATTTTCCATGTGACATGAAAATCTGTGTATGTGTTTATGCAAAGGCTGTTGTTTGAATTACTAACAGCTTTAGGTTAGAGAACTGAAATGACCCAAAACAAACTGCTAAAATGTCATAGAATCCTGCTTAGAATAATGATGGAAATGTCCAGTGAACTGAATGATGCAATGTTAACAATTCCTGGATATGGAAAATGAGATATGGCTACTGTGAAATTAGACAGCCAGAGCTAATGACCAGGTATTGATGTCAGGAGCTTTTAGGGAGGGGCAAGGGGAAATGACCTAGGTCAGACCTGCAGCTGTGAGGGGATGTGTGTTTTGAAGAGAAGAGCAGGAGATGGAGGTAAGGGTACTTATTTTCAGGTCATTAGGGCAAGATGGTAATTTTAAAGACTTAAAATACAAATTCTGATATCTTTCAAAACCTAGATGTGGTTGCTGGTTTGTTCTCAGCGTGGTTCTTCTTTAACTGTTCATTCATTCATCCATCCTTTCTCTGACTTTTTGTCCTGAAATAACAATTGTGTGAGTTGGCTGAAAAACTCCTTGAAGTTACAAAAATTGTTAACAGATTCTTAGCCTTAAGAGGGAGAAAAAAAATCTTTCTTCCTCTCTATTTCCAGGATCCTTGTCCTCTTTCCTCTTAAGGATAGGTGCCCTTATTTCTTATGTTAGCTCTATTTGTGAAATAGTTAAATGCTGCTAGGCATTGAATATCAATGCAGAATCAGCTCACCTATGTCACACAACTCTATCAGCAATTGCTATGCTGTTGTGGAATAAAAAGTTCATATACAAGTTATTTCTCAAGTTTGTCTCCAGACAAACATCTATTTCTTTGTGAAGCTTTAAACATGTTA
This sequence comes from Ibycter americanus, assembly GCA_035590275.1. Lineage (NCBI taxonomy): Eukaryota > Metazoa > Chordata > Aves > Falconiformes > Falconidae > Ibycter > Ibycter americanus. The sequence continues at coordinate 15,781,705 of JAVJGI010000036.1, forward strand.
CTAGTTTTTTCATTATTATTTTTCACTCACTTGAGAATACTTCTTTATGCAGTAGACTTCAGTGAAAGCCATTTGGGTAAGAATTATAGGATTAAGAAATGTAGGATTAGAAAATTTCTTCATAGAAAAGATTGTTTTCTCTCTAAGCAATTATTTTACTGGAGTACAACTGGAAGTTCCCCAAAACTTCATGCCTGATTTTCTGAAAAGGGTAATTCCATCGTGATCATTCCCACATGTTTTATAAAAAGAACGAGCTTTCTGTACTCAGTTTGTTTCAAAAATATGCATTAAATTATTTGTTATATATTTATAGTGCACACAGATACATACGTTAATGGCTGGGCTTAATGACTTCAAAGGTCTTTTCCAACATAAATGATTCTATGATTCTGTGTATCTTCATGTCTTGTAAATAAATGGGGTTTTTCTGTTTGCTGGCCAATTGCATGCTATAAGCCTTTCTTAGATACCATCCTATTGAAATCTTATCTGACATGGGTTTTTTTCTGCCCTTTAATAATACGTCAGTGGTTTGGGACCTGAATTATAATACATTCCTCAATGTGATTTATTTTGTTGTTTTATTTGTAAAGTTGCATGGTCACTCCAGTGCTGCTGAGATGTTCAGGGTGAAAAGAAAAGAACCTAGAGGTTTTCTTCAACCTGTTCTGCAATCTTGGCAACACCAAGTTGCAAATTGGTGTTGGAATGTGCTGTTCTCCAAATATTCTTAAAGGAATTTCCTGGTGTGAGGAGCCTCGAGCCTGTGTAAAAATGCAACAACCAGCTCCTTTGCCGTATTCCCTTAGAGAATATGAGGACATAGGAAAATTGTGTCTAATGTCTGCTGAACTCTGACCATCTGGGTATGGGAGATGTTGTATTGGAAGCCACCCATTATAGATTAGACTAGTTGCTCTGGCTTTCCTGACTATTAAGACACTGTAAGTGGGTTACTATTTCCCCAACATAGTCAATCCCATCTGCAGAAAGTGTTTTCATGTAGTGCTCCCATCAAGCTGTGCAATAGCCACCTTCATCACCACTTTCCTTGGCACCTCTATGTGCCAATGCAAAGATAACTGCACTATCTAGCATGTTCTAACAAGATCCCTTAGGGTACGACCGATTCCTTAATGACTACCACAAGTTATTCCAATAGCTCATTGCCATGTAGTGAGACATTGTTCACATTTCCTGTAGCCTTTTTCAGAGAAGAGAATGTTGCTGTTCTGAGAAATGCACTAGATTTTCCTTAAAGTGTTTATGAAAGAGGAAGAGAGAGCCATTACAGTGTCATGTAGGCTGCTTTTCCAACCCCACAGTTATCTGGCAATAAATACTTGGATAGGAGTAAGATGAAGTTGTGAAATTGAATCATATCTCAACAGATGGTCATAAGCAGCCTACATATGAGGTGAATGCATCATATGTTTGACTTGACTCTGAGAAGATGATTTACACAGTGATGTTCTACCTTAAAAGGAAATACCTAAATACATTTGCTAATCTAGATCTGTACTACATTGACTTTTGAAGACCCACAATATCTCCATTGCACTGTAAGGTAGATGATCGGTTCTTCTGAGCCAGGAGGTGTGTAAAAAATGACAAAAGGGAATAGGCTTCTATTGAATTTACCAGAACAAGTTGATGAATTGTATGTGAAAAGGGAGGTTGGAAGTATAAATATGTTCTACATCCTGTCCATGACAGGCTATGGAATATTTATTATAAATGGAGACATAAAGCAGGAATAATCTTCCCCATGACCTCACGGTGACAAACTGGCTTTCTAATTCTTGCTGAGTGCTGATTATTACTTGGCTAACACTCTGAGCTAAAGATGAAGCATGTGCTAAGTTGCAGGAATTCTTACAAATAGGCTGAACTATTTCCAGAAGGGCAGTTTTAAGGACATATTCATACTTTTACTTTCAGGAGTATTTTTTCTTAAAGCATATGAGTGGATGCACATATGTGCAAAACCTTGTGCAAACGATATGAATGCAATTGCTCATTTATGCATTGTTTTCAGTGCCTGGTTCAGTGAAGTAGGCTTGTGGAGAGATTGGTTACACGCTATGAAAGGCACTCTCATTAAACACCTTTTTGGAGGTGTATATTAAAGAAACAGGTGTAACATTAATAAACTTGCTTCAATTTTTGTCCACTCAGAGAGAGTGCTACCAGCAAAAGCAGCTCAGAAATAGATAGGTGGAACATGAAAGAGTGGGAGTTCAGAGGTTCCTTGAGTTTTGTCACTTGCTGGAAACATTTGAACTATATTTATGTACAGGCTTTCCTCATGAAAGGAGCAAGGATCCCGCTTCTTGTAGCAGGCAGCTGTTTTGCCGTGTAGTTCTATACAGTGCTTTCAGAAGGCTAGAGAGAAGAGCTACAGTGAAATCACAGGAAGAAATAGAGTCATTAAAGCAAGAATTGTGCCATTCTACATGCAAGGTTTCTACTATGTACCATTTTGGTGATTTTACCATGATCTGAATTAAGCCAAAGGTACTTCTGGTCTGTACTTTGAAAGTGAGCAATGCCCTTAAGCACAGACTTGCCAGATCTGTCTGACCATAAGTAGGCCATCTCCTCTTCAGACCTGTAACTGTAGCTGTAAGGAGCCAACACTTCTCGTGTGCTCTGAGCAGCGTAACATAGACTTTATACTGGTTAGCTTCAGCCTGGACGCATTTTAATCTAGCAAGCAGGCCAAGCCAGTCAGATCTACCTGAACAGTTGTCTTGGTGTTCCATACCTTTCCCATGCTGCATGATGTGCTCTTCCAAATCTCACACTGATCTTTGGTCAATTCCTTTTATGCTTACATAGCAACAAGCCATAGTCTGGGACCTCTACAAGCTCTTTCTTCCCGTGTTTTCAGAGCCTGTTTGTGGTAGCCTCTTTGCAGTTTTGTTCCACAGCCTTCTTGATGAGGTAGATAGAGGAACAAGGGGAAAAAAAGGTAAAAAGTTCTCAGGTCTTACTGATATGGAATAGCAAGAATAGCACACTTCTGGGAATGGTTGTTACAGCATTTCTTCTAATAATGTCCAAGAAGTGTATAAAGGAAGGATTTATCATTCATTTTGTAATAATCTAAACACCTATAACTTGCTTTCAAAGGTTTCCTATGTGACATAAGGGTTTCTTTACAACTTATTCTACCATCTCACCATACAGTCTACTTCTATGATACGACACTTCTGTTCTGAAATTAAGACCACTGGGGGAGATCAGTGGAGGGAATTGTCTCACATGAAGAGTGTAAAACATCAAACAGAATGAGCAAACACTTCTTTTAAGTTCTAGATGAGCCGTAGGAAGTTTTTGCTTCTATGAAGTTTCACAAACTGCCTGAATTTAAATCTCCTAAATCTGTGAAAACAGAGAGGGATTTTTATTTATTTCTTTCAGATCCAAACTATGAGACTTTCTCCAAAACTAGATAGGCTCAGCATTGAGCAACACTGACAAGAGAGAAAAGCTATCTCCAAGCTCAGTAGTGTGTTTCTATTGGCTCTGTCATCTGAGCCCTGTGCTATTATCAGTGCAAGCATGTTGTTAATCCATGTAATGCCATTAAACCAGTAGGTATATCTTAGTTTCTCAGATGGGTCAACATTTCCTCTGTTTTACAAAAAGTGTGACAACTTTGTATCTCTGAGCTTGTTTTCACTAAAATGGAACAAATAAGTTTTTGCAAGCAAGTCATCCAGCAAATGTAAGGTTTTTTTCTCATATTTCTAATGTGACTTTGAAATTTTGCTACCTGCAAAGAATCTCAGGCAAGTCATGCCTGCAGAGCATCTTTTACAAGCACATACTGCACTGGTTTGGTTGATTGCAGCTCAGCTGAACTCATCATAAAACTCAAGCAAATTTTACTAGTTAAATTTATGTTCTTGTGTATCTCATGTTCACAGGGTAATGCAATTTTTACATAAAATACACGGGAGATCTAAACATATGCTTTCCTAGTATGGTGGTTTACTCTGCCATATTCTGTGTCAGCATGTCAGATTTGAAAAAACAAAACCACAGTAAAATAATTTCCAATAGATGTTTAATTTCATATGCTTGAGAGTGTTCCGTTGAGAGTAATATGTTGATGTACAATGTTACTTCTGTAAAATGGCTTTACATTTCTGATGTCAGAACATCAGAGGTGAACTTTTAGTAGTTCCATACTTCAAGTTCTCACCACCTTCAGTTGTAATTTAAACTTCTTACCTGCCTTCAAAGGTAAGAATTTTCTTCTTAAAAAGAAAATCTCCAGTTAGTAAATCAGGGATAGAAACAATAAAATAATCCAAACACTGTTTTATGAAAGTTTATGAAATTTTAAAGGGAATGGTTCTGTAATTAAAGATCTGGGAAGCCATAAAAATCCACCACACTGTCCTCTACAAGAGAATTCATGGTTCTAATTTTGCCAGTCTGCTTAGAGTATTTTCCAGAGGCTTTGGGGGATACCAAATTTCCATTTACAGGGGTGGTTCAACAGAGAGAAATGGTAGCATTTCTTTCTAAATTAGAAGACCCTGGGGAGATATTTTGCCCTGAATCACTAAAGGGTAAGCCCATGATGACAAAGATATTCAGTAAAGTCCTGCCCTTATTTTCAAACCACAGAAAAATGGATGCAGCTTAATGGTCATTCATATGAGAAGTTGGATATTTTTCCAGGGGCCACAGAAAGCTGGTCTGCTTTCAGTTCCTTGGATCCTTTCAGTTCCTGTCTAGACTTTTCACTTAATATGGCGGAACAACGATATTGAACAAAATGTCAAATGAATGAACAGAAGTCCTAGAACAAAATTGCGGGCTATACCTGAACCTATCTGTAGGTTCAGAAGTTGTCCACATTATTGTTTTTACAAGCTTAAATTCTGCAGTGTCTTATGGCTATTAATTGGTACCTCATGGGGTGATTCTGGTTATAAGATTGTGTCGGAACAAAAGGTCACGGAGGCAAAAAACCCAGACTCTGAATCAGGCTTCACAAGAGAGATGTTTCTCCATAGCAGATGTCTATAAACATGCAGTACTCATCCACTTTGCAGGAAGAGCAGCCAAATACTCTCAGAAAGGGACTTCTAGACATATGATGGGAAGACACAGTCAAATTACTCCAGGGGAACTCAGATATTCTGAAGGATTGTTCTTAGGGATCATCACTGAAAAGATTTTAACCACATAATGTAGAAATTAGTGTCATACAGGTATTCCTAAAAGAAGAATATATACTATAATTTTACATGTCTAATGTAAAGGAAATATATTTTATACATTCTCAAGTGTTAAGAAGTAATATCTGCTGCCTAATCTGATGGGGATGAATTTTACTCGTACTTCAGATGAGATGCATAAAAGCAAGAATTATACATGTAAGTAGGAAGCTCAGTATAGGTGTGGCAGCTAAAGGAACTGCTTCAGGCTAGAGTACTTATAATTGTGATGGCTAGTATACTACCTTAATACAACAGCACTAAGCAGCTTCCTCTCTTTGGCCAAATTAAATATGACTCTTAATCAAATTTTGTTGCTTCAACCTCTGATAATTAAAGAGAAAGGCTGCTAAATTTTGCTAATAAGGTGTGTGTGGCTACCTGTACTAAACTGGAGAATCTCGCAGAGGAATCATGGAGACTGTGGAGACTGTCCCTTTAAAGAAACTTGTATGTGTAACTGATAACTGGAAGGAAATTTCTTGATTAAATTCTTGGACAAGTTGCCGTACTAGAAGTAAGATAAAAAAAATGACCAAAAAACTCAGCATGGAGGAATAGAGCCCCTAATGGCAGAGCTGGAAACCTCAGTGGCTGCCTAAGTGGCTGCCAGAAATTCAGACCAAAACATCATACGCAGCACCCGCAAGTGCTGAATTCCAGCAGCGAGGGAGTGCTGGGAATCAGTGGCCATTCAGGGAACACTTGTAGGTGACCCCAAGTGAAGGAGAGCTATGGCACTGTAGTGGAGATGTTTCAGGAGGTCTGTGTTCCATACTGTCTTTCTAACAGCTGGAATTTAATCTTGTAAATTATAATTCACCAGACTTCCTCATCTGGCATTTAAAAACAAACAAACAAAACCATTCAAAAGTCATTGCAAGAGCTAGAATGAACCCTTGAGATGACAGGTAAAACATTGTGGTAAAGAAAAGTCATTCAGGTCCAGGATGAGGCTTGCCGATACTTGATACTGGATATGTTTGAACTCATAGTACAAGCAAAAAAAATTAACCCAAAAGCCTATGCTTAAAAATACCCAGGATGGGGAGTGGAAGACTCAGACAAGAATGAGCGACAGGACTTTGTTAACTGTGACAACCAGTATCTGTTATACTGAAATGGATGAAATAATTCTAGTAATTATTGTAAATGTCTACGTAGAGCAAACTGGGTATTCATATCATTCCAATTTTCCTGGAGTATAAAATTTAGTACTTACTGTTAAGTCTGGCTGGGAAAGGAGGAGGTGGAAGACCATACATTAGAGATGCCCCAATTCTTTAATGGCAAAGCCTTAAATGTCTGAGTTGGAACTGGGACACGGAAAAGTGCTTATCTCGCGTGTCTCGGCACCGTCACAGAACACCACAGCACTGTGGCACAAATTCCTCCCTGGGTACAAAAGAGATGAAAACTGAGGTTTGTGGAGGGAGATGGCAGAAGTGTGAATTAGTTGGGATGTCTTCTGTTGCTGGTGGTGCCCACACTCCCTGTGGTGATACCCTCCAGGGTCTGGTGAGCTGCCATCAGGATTTAACACCTCTTGCCCTCTAAGGAAGGCAGTGAGATCTGAGTTTTTATTCCAGTTGCTGGGCTGATAGCAGATCTACTTGTGTCTGTGGGAGGATGAAGGGGCTGTAACTCTTATCTGGAATAAATAAATACTGTTTCGCCTCCTCCACAGATTTTGTGTGGAACCTTTGTGCATATGCTCAGCTTCTACACAGAAGCACACCATATGTGCAGGCTAGCTCTTCCTGAGGTATGAAAAAAAATAAGAACAGCAAATGGCATCAGCTCCACACGTCTGGGGAGTTTCAGAACTGGAGCACTGAGGGCTGGATGACAGTAAATTCTTAAGGAACAGGGAGAAATTGGGACAGAAGAGCAGCAGCCAGTGTGAAAGGGAAAGGAGAGGCCTGGAGCACAGCGTGCAATCTCAGTGTGACTGAGAGTTTTGTAGTGAGCTGAGCCATGTGAGGCTAGGAAGATTTTGAGTGAGACCTAATTAAAATCATCTGGGCCTCATGAGGGAGATTTCTTTTCCTTGCAATTATTTTTTGTGTGTTGAGGATATTTAATTAAGCATGTAGAGCTGATGTTTCTGAGAGGAATTCAAAGTGCGCTCATAGCTATTTTTAGTATATTATTATATTGTTAGACTTGGGGATTACAAACACTGCAAATCTATAAGAACTGTATGTCCCAGACTGCAGCAGTGGTTCAGGACTGATGTGATCTGCAGCAACAACAGTTCTCTGTATCCCATTTTTGGGAGTCAATAAATACCTGGAGTAGAAATTCTGTAGTATCCCAAACTGAGTGTCATCAGCAGGGTTTAATTGTTTCTTCTTTGACCTACTCACCCCCCTGAAACTATTCTGTGGCATATTAATATTAGGTGAAACTTTGAAGAACCATGGTTTTGATAAGATTTTCCACTACTGTCTCAGTTTTTCATTTCACCTGATATTTTTTTTTTCCATTTTCTTTTCAATGATCACGGTTATAAAAAGAGACCATCTGGGAGCTTTCTTCTCACAACTGGTCTTCATATCAAACAGTAATTTAGCAAGCAGTGGTTAATAGGTAACCGCTAGACTGATGAGGTGCCAACTCTGGCTGCTTTGTTACAATTCCACACATTCTGTGTCTTTCTAACATGAGGATAAAGTTGCGTGTTGTAGTTCTGCGAACATCCAGTGCATTAGCACAGATACGAGACCATAAGTGTGTAATTTTGTCAGAGGTCTCCCTGGAATAACTTTGCATGAATACTTTTCTGTGAACCCTTATGGTTGAGGGCTTTCCCCCCCCCCCTTTCTTTCACAGAGCTAGAAGTTAGCACACACAACTGGCAGATGCAAGTGCTATTCCTGATATGAACTGGGCTCATAGGTTCTTTTGTCTTACTCAAAAGACTTCATGTTATTTTCACAACCACATTCAAATTTAGGTTAGCAGAAATGGAAGAATACAAATGTGCCAGTGAAGTGGGCTCTCTGTGCAAATTCCCAGGGGCAGTTCTAAGGATCTCCCCATCTTGCCTTTGCCCCTTTTTTTATATTGTGCACTGTAAGGATTTTCAGTCAACAGTAATGTTTTGATCTAGAAATGGATACCTAAGAAAGAGGTGAGGTGAATACATACGCGTATATTTGTTCCTAAACAAAGTTTTGAAATTCACTTAACTTTCAGACATCTTTTTTAATACTTGAACTCTCACCCTAGCATTCCTTTCTAGAATGGTAAAGTGATGAGTAATCTTGTCTCACAGCTCCTAAGAAATTCAAGAGCCCTTTGGCTGTGCTACTGTATCCACTATGAGGTGGAAAACCTATGAAATGCATTGCTAATTTTATCACTGTTTTAGCACTGTACTTTTAGTGTAACTCCAGTCTCCGAGTTCACAGATTCTTCCAGCTCTTGATTCCTCACTAAACTCACTAGGTGGCTGTCTAAGAACACACATAATCATCTACTTGCTGAAACACAGCTCTTCTGCTGCTGTGCCATTCTCTGATCTCACACTGGAGAGCACCCTCTCATCAGTCACAGCAGGTACCAGTACCAGCTGCAAGGTCTGGACTGAGGGAACCCAGCCCCACACATACAGGCCACCAGTTCCCTTTGATTAAATCAGTTTTGTTCTCCAAGAGAGAATTAAGTATTTATATTGGCTATGTCCGAGCCTCGCTTGAATGACTTCCTGACAAGACCGGTTTTTCAAATTCTATGCAATATTCATAGGAGTTAGGTAAAAACAGGGAATAAGGTAGGCTGTGCCTAACTAAGGCTAGTTTGTTCTTCCAGTAAGCTAGACTGGGGCAAAGCAGCTTCCAGAATCTGGAAGCTGTGGTTCGTATGTGAGGGGATAGACTGAGGGGGGAAGAAAAAAAAAAAGTGCTGTTCACTTAACATCCTTCTTGTTCTTAAAGTCCTTATTACCAGATGTGGTAATAAGTTTGGCTTGTACGCGCTGATTTTGTATGGTTATGAATCCTTTAACTTAAGGGAAATCATTTCTGATTGAGATGAAAATTGAACCCCAAGGCTCAGGCTAAGCTGAACTTTGGGCATGTATCTTAGTTTTCCAATGCTTTTCACTGGAAACCCTGACTTATGAAGGAAAGTATGCATGGATCTATCTCCAGTCCATGTGTCATCCTATTGTCTTCAGCACTGCGGAATATAGAGCAGGGAATAAGACCACACAGGAATGCGTCTCTCTAGAGCACCTCTGAATCTTGCTTACATGGTTTGTGTTACTTTGTACTACCCCAGGAACATGAGGCAGGGAATAGGCAGTATCTTGTCTCTTTGCCTTAAAGTGATTGCAGCAAAGCTGAATGGGCACATGGCCTGGAATGATCTTAATTGCTTATGAACAGAGAAACAAGGGGGAGGATGGGAGAATGCAAGGGAATATAAGTGTTTTCTGTACTTAATCAGTTTTTTCCCATCACTGTGTTTTCAACAGAATACTTACATTCCAGAAAACAATAATTTTTCTTTTAGTTTAGCCCTGTTGAAATATCTAGATTTACCTGACACTTTAACAATTTTCAGTTGGAAACACTGAAACAAGATACTTAGTCTGAGGGCTGGGTCAACTCCGTATCTTCCAGAAAATCTCAGACTGTGAAATAGTTTGTTTCCTGTCATCAGGACAAAAAATGCTGATGTACAACTCTCCAGTGCCTTCTGGGACTTGTAATTCGCTTGTTCTCTGCCCAACTCTGGTATTTTTTTGGCACCTTGCAACTACATGATACCTTTTCCACGTGAAGATAAATGCATAGTTTTAAGCCTTCATTTGCCATAAATCTTAATTTGCATATTGCAAGTTATCTGGAATAATAACAGATTGCCAAAATGTTTTTGCCTGGCTGTCAGGCGACTATGAAAGCTAGCATTCTTGGCTCAGAATCTGCGGGATTAATATGAAACGCTAAAACATGATACTGGAGCTGATCAAACTGTGCAACCTACACCTGAGGGGAATTTTTCTCATGGAATTCATAAAAATGTCCTTATTTTCCCTTGATTAGATGTGACTGTTAAGGTTTAAATAGAAAGCAGCAACTTGTACATGGACAGCAGTGGGAGCTTTACTGTTCCAAAGCCATAACTTTTAATCAGCATAGTTCCCTGTCAAAGCGGATTACCCCAAGACACTTCACAACCCACTCTGCTCCCCACCCCCCATGGCTTCAGGGGGGAGCTTTGGAACAGGAGGAGAGAAGCAGAGAAAAAGGGGATGCAATTGTCCGAGAGAGACAGAGCTATGTGCCAAAATGTCTGAAGGTTTCAGGACTGTATGATTCTCACATTATTGGTACTTTATTTTTTAATCAACTGCTGTTTTTAAAAAGGCAAATCCACTGTCTGCCTTCCTCTTCTACATAGTTACTATGCCACAGTAACACAATTTGGAAACTGAGGTGTAAACTCTCCTTTCAAAGCGTCCTTTGGTACTTGAAGAGTGCTGGCTGGGGTCCATCCAGTAGGTATGAGGTTCAGAAGGTTAATGAGAAGTTCAGGGAAGAGCATTTACAAAAGCCAGCACCAAGAATAGCCCAGTTCTTGAAGTACTGTGTTCCTGGGCAAAGTGTGATTGTGTAATATAGGAAGCTGGGGAACTACTTTGCTCTGGCTGTTCCCTGAATAAGACGACATAGCATGTGTGAAGTAGTTTGGTGCTTTTTTCCACCTTAATTGATTTTCTTATATATATAAAAAAAAAAGCTAGATTAACAGTCTGGAGGAGCTATACGATATATATTGTATATATGTGGATAAGAAGAGTTTGGGTGGCAGATTCTAAAATTGGCCTTGCTAGAGGAATCCCTATTCTGACCTAAAAGAAAAGTAAGACCTTTAATCTCCTCTTAATTCAGGATCTCTCAGCAGATCAGTGCTGTTATCAGCACCAGTCAACATGGGGGCCCCATTGTGCTTGCCTTCACGCAAGACAAGAGGTGTGAGTTGTGCCTGCCCTAAACAAAATTAACAGTTTAACCAAACTAATCAAAGAGGGGATAGTGGATGTAGGGAGCTAGAGAGAGGTGGTTAAAAAAGGGCTGAACGTGATCACTTGTTTTATCAAATCCAGCCTCCGACAACAGACTGCTGTGTTATAGATGTAGAGTCCAGAATGAACCAGAAGAGTATCTGCTCTTATGCTCCCCTTCCCCTTGCACAAACACTGTCTACGACCTTACGCACCTTGATAAAAAAAGGTCAAAGACTCAAAACCTGGTAATTAACAGAAGATTGTAGAAGATTGCACGTTAAAATACATGCAATAATACTAGTTATGTATTTGAAAATGTCCAGATGATCTTAACTGGGTGAGAAAAAATTCCTCCTTCTTGATCACAGATTTAGCGTTGGGTGTAAAAAAACCAGTGAGCAAATCACACAACCGAGAAGAGAGCATTGGCAAATCCTGTACAGTATCTCATCTCTGCTTTTTGTCAGTTGGAAGATAAATTCACTTCTATTTTGTGTTCACAAGTTACGCTTCAAGATGAAAAACCCATTCTTGGCCCCTGCTGAAGACTGGCAGAAAACACTGGAGACTGGGTCAAATTCAATGCAATGCGAATACTGTGCAGCAAACACAAGTCAGTCTGGCTTCCCTTCAACCTCGCAGCTGTTGATCACAACAGGTCAAAGCTCAGAAACCCTGTAATCCCAAACTTTAATTTTTTAGTTCTGGCACCAACCCTCACCTGTTATATAAGCAGTTGTGTGAGCTTCTGGCTTCACAGCTGCTTAGACCAGATGAAGCTTTTTCACCAGTGCTCACAACCAACTTGCAACACTGCACTGAGGCAGGGAGGCTTGTCTCTACCTTCCAAACAGCAATATGACTGCTGAAACTGAACAGGATTCTCAAAAATGTGTAAGCTCTAGGGTAGAATCACTGCACTAAGGAATAAATGAAATGGCTGATGAGCATGCCAGATGTTAAATTTGTCAGTGAGTTAAAGCATTTTATATCAGCTACTTGAGAGCTGCATCGGTACGCTCTTGAATCCGTGTGGCTAGTGGACCATAGGTCTAGTGTAGCTAGAGATTAGTAGACTGTTTCTGACACTTGAGCAAGCTGTATGCTTATCTGAACAATGAGCTTATAAAAGTTCATGATTTTCATGACAAGTTCCATTGCAATTGAGAAACACAAAAGAAGTCAGCATTAGATGTTAAGTGGCCACAAGACACAACGCCAATTCGAGTTCAGAACATCTGATATGGTAGATGTATATCACAGTAGCCCATATATCATCTGATGGTCTCACTCAATAGCTGAATGCTTTTCAAATTAGATGTTCCAGTTTGTTTATACACAATTTTGGTTTTGCAACCAGTGTTTTGGAAGTGGACACCAAAACCCTGAAAATTAAATTGTGGTAAATGATACAATTTGAAGTAGTATATACTATATTTAATTGGAGAGAGCTGTGTTTACAGCCTGTTATTGTCTGCGTTGGTTGACTTTTCCCCACACACCAGTAAAGACAAGAATGAGTAAGTCCTGGTGGTTCTGGGCAACCTGGCATTTGCAGTGTGTTTTTACAAAACCTGAGCTGATGAGCTTTCTGCTGACAGGCAATATCTCTGGCTAGAAATGAAATGTTCTGATCCCATTAAAACATTATCTATCAATGTGTGTACTGGGTGCTGTACAGTTAAAGTAAATTCTTTGAAAGTTGAAATTCCTTTAATGGTATCTTTTTGTGGGGGGTGAAATAATGATTTGTGTATTGAATCTTATTCAGCTCCTGTGGATAAATAGTGATGTTAATACAGTGAATAATCTATGAGCACTTTCTGCAGGGTTATTTGTATCATTTGGGGAAAAAATCAGTGAGATTATCTGTTTGGAGATTAAAAATATACCTAGAAAACTTATTCTTCTTCAATCACAAATTATATTTCAGCTATCAAAAGCCCCCAAAATGAGAGCCACAAAATATTTTGTTTAGTAGCTTATAAAAATTGGGTTTTGGTGGTGCATTTTGAGGAAATACGGATCTCAGTTACTTTTTACTTGCTCAACAGTTACATTGAATATACAATGTGAAAATGTGAGTTCCAATGCTCTGGGGAACACAGTGCGCCAGAATGGCTTTTCCTGTGGGACAAGTCATAACTGCATCCAGGGAAAAACATTAATGGCGTTTTTTCTTGTCTTTCCTTACAGAAGGAAAATGTAGCCATTTCTGTGTCCAGGTGCCCCGCTCTGCTTTAGCCCTGCAGAAATCCTGAGGTGAGGACTCGGGACGGCTGCAATACATTACCATGCTAAAAGCACTATGACAGTTGGTTGGAAAGGGCATTATAGATAGGATTAAGTATTTTGTACAAGGACAGCTGTTTTATTCTGCAGATATCCTGAATATCTTCAACTGTAGTCTAATAGAGCTAGTAGAGGGCCATTATTTCTATGGAAGCACAGGAGTGTTGGTGAGGTATTCCTGCTTTGGGCAGAATGCCTTCAGTTTCTCCTATTAGACAGACCTAATTCAGATACTATGGTAATCTGAGAAGGTGAAGATCCCAAAGATGGAGTTTTTGTTTATGCTTTTGTCTGATATCTGTTTGCTTCCCGTAGGTAAGAACTTCATGAGTAAACATTTCCATTATAAACCCTTTCGTATTTTTGAATGAGTTTTTGTGTCAGCTCTTCTATCTTATTATGAAAGGAATAGTGAACATTATCATAACACAACACAATAAAGAAATGTTTGGCAGCCCAAGTCACCTAAGGGGTACTAAAGGTCTGTCTTAAGTTGCAGTAGGTACACAACAGTGTTAAGGCTGAAATATATGGTGACAATAGCTTGATTTAATGGTTAGAAAGTAAGTCTGGAAGTTAGGGCTTCGCTTAAGGTTCCTGCCTCCATTGGCAGAACCCAGAAATTAAAACAGATTCTGTTCATGATTGAATACTTCTTATTGTTGAACAGAAAGTACATAAAATATTTAGTAGCTTGAAGAATAGGTCCCATAATAGAGGCTTTTCTTCGGGGAGCGTGAGGAAAACTGGGTTTGATGTTACTACATTGCCTGTGAACTGAGAAATTCAGGTTTTGTCTCTAGTTCAGCCCAGCTGGGACATTCAGGCTGTTTCTGCACTGGTATCTCTCATGGAAAACAAGAACACTACCTCTCTTAGCCCTGCCTGGTGTGTGTTGGCTGTTAGAGGACAAGCTTTTCAGGACAGAGTGCACTTCCGATTACCTCTACCCAAGGCAGAGGCAATGACTTCCCATGGGCAATGCAATACAAATGCTGTAAATAGCTGCCCACATCTGTGCCATTTGCAGTGTGAGCCTGAGAATCACTATGACCCTGCTACCGGTTTGCCACTGCCTGTTCTCCTGGAAGCAAGTGTTCTTTGTAAGCTGCAAGGTAAAGAACTTCAGGATGTGATATACATCGAAGGGCGTGTTCCAGCCCAGCCCAAACCTGGATTTGTTCTGCAGAGCAAGGGATGAAGAATATCTGTGATAGTGGTGCACAGTGTGCAGGACGTAGAGAGGAAGGTCAGCCTGATTTGGCTATTGTTCACACATTATTGGCTGGGGAGGAATTTAAGGTACTTTCCAGCAGCTGCATCTCCTTATTTTGGCACTTTTTTTGATAGAAAGTAGACTTACTGCCTTGCCAAAACCTCACGTCTCTGTAGTCCCCGATAACTGCCAGGCTAAGTCTGAATGATTCAGATGTGCTGCTTTCCTCTTGTGATAATCGCTGTCTTGGTTAGGACTCAGCATTGAATGCACCCCATTTTTGATTCATTCCACTGTACCCCTGCTTTCCTACTGCCTTTCCTCTCTGCTGTCCTCTCAGACCTCAGCAATGCTCAGTGTTTGCTTTCAAAACAGAGTCAAGATAAAGTTCCTCAATATTACTCCTTCAGATCTTATCTGCATGGAGCTGCCTTTAAAATGCTCTGCAGTGTCCAGACAGACAGTGAGGACAAGCAACACTTTTTCTCCTAATCACAAGGAGCTCACTGTTAACACGTTCTTTTCTTAATGTTTCTTGTGCACTTCGGACTGTGAGCCTTCCATGACATGTGTACAGTGTTGTGTGCAATGAGATCCCAGTGACCAGTAGAGTTGGACTTCTATTACAATAGAAATAATAATTTATTTTACTGATGCTTTTGAATAGGATTTGCTGAATAATAAGGGAAATATGGGATATGGATTATGTTACCGTAAAACCACATGCAGCGAAACGTTCATCTGTCTCCAACATTTCATGTCTTCTGGGCATCCGAGATAGTTGAGTTTGATTTACACAATCAAGCCATTCATTAAATATCTGTTTCAGTTTTAGGCAGATGCATCCTTTACCTGAGTGATGAAATCTGACTACAGGAAATGGAGCTATTCCTTTGTGAAAAGACCCCATTCTGCTTTATAAAGTGAGCCTTGCAGCAATATACTTCTAGAAAACTGCCAAGCTTTGTGTACCAAGTGTCATTGTAAGGGCTTAGCAATAAAACAGTTGTGGACTTGGGGTTGATCCAACCGCACAATAGCACATCTTTATGCAGTATTTCCTCTTTCAACATCCGTCTCCAACTCTGTAATTCAGTGACAACCGTCAGTTTATTTTAATTCCAAAATTCTAGCCCAGAACACAAAGCTGTTTAGAGTCTGAATTCTTGTGTGGGCATATTAATTATTTAAATCACTAGTCCAAATCATGTTCAAAAGAGCGCTTGCTGGGAATCCTTCAAGAGCAGACTGATCTATTGCTTATTATCGCCTACTAGATTATATTGTAAGTCAGAAGCATGCTCAGTATTTCCTATCGACAATACTCTGATAGCTTGCTGTTGTCAGAGAACTGAGCGATGGTGAATGAAGGGAAAAGCAGCAAATATATGTTAGAGAATATATAAATGAAATGATCTAGTGAATTGATGTAGTCCCTGCTAGGGATGGGCTTGGAAACTTCTTAGCCGAGTCATTTTCAGAAAAATAAAGTACCCCCAGGCAGATGGGAGAGGCTGTAAAACCTAATGTTGTGTTCAATGAGGCTTCTTATCTTGCAAAACACCTTGCAGATAAATACATGCAGGGAAGAATCATGCTGGTTCTGTGATACACAAGTTTCCACTGTCTTTGGCGAGAGAAACGGTAGGTCAGTTTTCTCTTGCACACAGACAGGCAACTGTATTTTTGTGTATTTTATCTTTTGTGTTATTATGAAAATAAAACCATGAAGTTATGTCCATTTTGCCTTTTTGTGCCCCAAATGGGCACAGTCCGAGCCAGCTGCTTCAATGGTAGGGTAGTCATTCAAATGAGAAACATCTTCTGCTCTTAAAAGGCAGCTACAATATATTCACTCTGTTGAATAACCAGTCGTGCATTCCTCACTTGCCAGTATAATGGGACCTTCAAAAGTAGAGAAGTTTCACATGACCTTAGCACATAGGCCTGACATCTAGTGCCTGAAAGGAATGACCTCCATCCCATTCATCATAATGGCTTGTTAACACTCGGAGCCACAGTTTTGAGGGTTCCCTGCCAATGTTAACCCCTAGAAGACCTGAATGGTAGGGGCACGGTTAGGCAGAGAGGTCACGCTTAGCTGTGGTGGCTGAATTTCCACTGCCCCAAAGAACAGGCTTTTCTTGTGGGCAGCTTTTCTCGCTACAGGACTGGTGTAGGCTCAGTCACAGACAGGAGTCAGTTACGTAGCAGGAGAAAACAGGATAATGTTTTACTTAAAGATACTATGGGACGATCAACACAAATGCAAATGAATGCATACACCACTTACATTACTTGATATTTACTTATAGCCTCCATATTTTATTCATGAATTTTACAATTCCAAATATAATGAAACAGTTAGAGTACTTTATTACAAAGCTTATAAAATAATTAAATATTACACTTATATTTTTGCTTTTTTTTCACCATAATTCATACTTTGTGACACTACTATTTTCTTTCCTCAGTTATCACTTAAGGAAGTGAGCAAAGAAATAGAAAGGAAAAGCTATGCATTAATAAATTAATTAATTATTTTACATCAAATAATAAAAAGGACACAATTATAAAAACAAAACAAAAAAACCCTTGCAGTTTTCCTAGAAAAAAGGTTATAATTACACAATGTCCAATATCAAGACAGAGCGGTGTAGGTTAGATATGTTTCCAATCATTCTTTCTTGAAGTATCACAGAATACATGTTTTTAATTTAAATTGTTGCAGAAGGAACTGCTAATTTTAAGTGACCACTGTCTGGCATTAGTGCTGAGCTGGCTAATCTTATGCTGAAATGATACTTTAAAAAAACAGTAAAACTGAACTACATTCATCAAACAAAGTTGTGGGATTGGGTGGAATTAGATAAGTATGTCCCTTATAGGCACTCCCCAGAAAATTACAGTAGAACACAGCTCTGTCTCAGAACGGGTTTGGCAAATAGGTTGGGTATTTTTTCAATGCAGAAGTTTTTTAAATTGTACCATTTGATATACAGTGTCACTGAACATCTTGATACTGAATGATTACAAATATCATTGTGTTTACATTTATTTTGTTTGCTGGTGGATTCTGAGCTAAATAAAAGTATTAGGAGGATGTATAAAAATAGAATTGACCTTATTTGGTTAGAGTAAACCATCCACTTATCTATTTCAATTTTTTCATATAACCTGTGTGAATAAATAACTATTTAGAGAAGTTTAGCATGAATTAATAGACTGTAATATTGTTATTTCCTTTGAGTAACAGATGAATCAAAATTTGCAGAGAGATTTGAGATTAAAAGGAAGACATTCTTCTGTATCTTGGCATTCAAACAACCTAGCTTCTGAAAAAAACTACTTTAAATATCAAGTTTAAATTTTAAAATTATGTATCTAATGAGTTTAGAATGTTGAAAACATAACCATTGAGCTCAGTAAATCAGAGTTCCTTGAGTTAGTTGAAATATGAAATTCTATTTTACTTGTAACACAGCAATATTAAAAGTCCAAATATTCTAATGCTGAATATTTCTAGGAATACATTTCAAGTTACTAGTTAACCACCTCTGAGTTTCTACACAAAGCAGAAGATGAATTCTTCAAAATAATAAAAACATTAGCATGATGCAAAACTTGCTTTTCCAGCAGCAAGTCTGATAGAGAAGCACCATATATCTTTGTAGTGCATTATTTACTTCTTGTGGTCACACGTGTGACACTGCGTTCTCCAGACAACAGCCATTTGAATGTCTTTCTGTGAAAGTGGCAGTAAACCGCTTCCTTACCCTGGGATGATAGTATCATAAAAAAATATGAAATGAAATGCTTTTGATAGTGTGTTCCGTCATACTGCCACACTGTAATCTTCCTCCTCAAGCTCCCAATCTCTTTTGCTTTGCATTCTGGTAAATTAGCCAGAAAAGGCTTCCTTGCCTTAATTTCTTCCTCATAACATATGACAGTGCAAAATGACACTTTTAAAGAAAGAACCGCCCCTCGAGTCTCAGTGTTCAAGTGATCCATAGTACCCTGTACTTTAGTGAGGTCAGCAAATAAAGAAAAAAAAGAAAGAAACATTCCTTTTTCAACATATAGCCAACAATTACTGTACCTCAGACATTCCCTTAGAAAAAGCCTCTTCCATCAGCGGTTTATGTGGCACCATGTCTTGCCTCAGAGCAAAGTTAATTCCAACATAAATTGAAGAAGAGAATCCTGTCACTGAAGGGTTCAGATAACACACTGCTATCAGTTCTTCTTCGTGCATGATTTACAACATTGCTTGCCATAAAATTTGTGGTTACAGACACCATGCTGGGGTACCAGATGACACCAAGTGAAGAAATCCACACAAGAAGGATCATCTGAAGGAGAGAAATCCGAGCAATATGGTAAGACTGTGTTTTAGCAAGCCTGCAAGTCAGGCAGTTGTTCTGCACTTACATGCATTTGGTAATAGTAAAAACACGACGGGTGACTCAATTCAAAGAAGAGGAACCATGAACTATCTTTCATCTCAAAAACACTGGTTTCTTTTTCAATATGTTAAGAGATGTTTAATTTGGTAATTTGATGGAGATAGAGCTAATGTGAATGGAGGGTCAGAGGCTAAAGGTACTAAGAAATTTAGAACACCCTTTGAAGTTCAGGAATACAGGAGGAAGTTCCACTGTAGAGGATAAAAAAATTCATCTGTGCTTTCATCTCTGATTACAAATGTTGTTCTAAGGCCAGGTACTTGTACAAATGAGCCTGCTCCATAGCTTGCGGCCGTCAGCATCACATGCAATTGGCCTGCACCTCACAGTAGCGTCAGCTTTGAGTGTATGTGCATGTACACACAAAATGCATGGAGATCCGAACGCATGGACCCTACTCTGTCCAACAGTTTCCAAAGGGACTTATTTCTCTCCATTTGGCCATGCAGGTAGCCTAAGAAATCTCTCAGACACTTTAGTTAGGGGGCAGGAATCAGACTTTGACTATGCCATGTTGGTGAAATCTTAATTAACTGCAATGGGAAAAGAGACAGGCTGACAATGTTTTGTTCTAAAAAGCCCAGCTTTTAATTACAACTACAAATAAACCATATTTTTCAATTAAGATTTTATTTCACTTAAATTTATGGACAGAATATTTATTATACACTCAGCCAGTCACTTTAAAAACATTTCGTAGCTGCTCCTTTCTACAGTTTTGTGGTGGATGCTTTATGTTTCTTTAAAAGAGCAGAGTGATGATTCATATAGATGATTTATAAACAAATTCACCATGTCTGAGAGAGAGCAGTAAGACATTTAAATGAGGTTTAGCAAAATTTATAGCTAAACTGAAATCTCCTGTGAGCATGGGAAAAGATTCCATTCAACTCGCAGAACTACTGTTTACATGGTCAATAAAAGGAATTTACAAGGAGACAGTGAAGAAAAATCTAGCCACCGTTGTCTGCATTCTCAGATCAGCTAAGTTGAGTCACAGAAGACGAATGCTCCCTCACACATAGCACAGAAAATTTCCTCATACTCTGTGGGCCAGGAATCATCTCCGTCTCTCTATGTGAACTTCTTTTGATTGGTCACCACTTTGCTTTTTTTGATTCCCTTTTATATGATGTCAAAGGTGATTTTGTATACCTTTATCACCCTCAAATTTATTTGAATGAATAAGAAAATAATTTCATAATAATATTTTTTTTAAAAGCCATTTTTCAGTGCCTCAGTTTTTAAAAACATAAGCCTGTCTGTAAATGCTAATGTTATGTAAAGAAAATCCTGTCCTTGAACAAAGAGTTGTCTAGGAACTAGGAAGCTCAGTACTGAACTGCAGCCTTTCCACTCCACAGCTTTGCCTTTCTGTTCTTAATTGTCAGCAGGGAGTTCAGGACCAGCTTTCGCATTACTTCACCTACTGTCCACCAGACAGAATTTGCCGCTGGGAGGACCCCAGAGCAGACAACAGATGAAAAACATGTACAGCACAAAGCGAGGAAACCTGTTCTGATCAAGTCCGGAAGAAGCTCTCCTGGCATCAAAGGGTAAATGTTCAAAACTTACGGATTACTGTTTAAAAAAATACTATAAGCAATGTTAATAAATCTTTATGCTCCTTTTGAAGATCGGAGTGCAACGCTAACATTAGAGGTATGGCCAAAAACTTTGCTCTTGGGACCTAATCCAAAAACCATTGGAATGAACACAAAGAGTCCCACAAACTTCAGTGGATGTGGATCAGGCTGTCAGTTCCTTATTGCTATTTACTCAAGTATTTATATATTGTTTAAATTTTCATTCATTTTAAGCAGTTGGATTTACTAGGAGTTATGGTGACCGTAACTGCATCTAACAGAGGTATGGAAATGACCCAGCTTGTCTAAGAAAGTGTGTAAACTCTCACTGAAACATTAATTTCTTGACTGTGATCACTGAGCTGGAGCTGCATGGCTGATAATAGAGACTGATTTGCTTCAATGTGATTCCAGCACAGCTGCTTCTCTCTCTTTTTGCTGGTTTAGACAGAAAGTTAAAGAGCAGTGAAGAGATAATTGATCTCTGGAGTCTGACGACCCAGTTATAATAAAGGGGAAAGGGCTCCTGCAGATGTGAGGAGAGAAAGAAACAGGCCAAGGCCAAAATTAATAACAGACATTACTCCAGACATGAAATATACCAGAGGAAAGCAGGGGTGAAAGAAAAGTGCTTGCTCTATCGTGACACGAAAGATGTAATACGGGAACTCCAAAGTACAGCAGAACTTTTTAGGAAGGTTAATTTGAAGTGTTAAGAACATTTACTTACAAAAACAGCAGAACTATTTACTTATCCCTTTCAGGACCATTTCATCCATATATCCTTGTCTGGATTTGGGTCCCCTGATATATCACTTTGATACTCTGCATGTCTGGAGCTGATGCAGTAGAATGGTCTGTTAAGATATCACTGGGTTTTACAGGGTTACCAGGCACAGCGAATGCCGGGAATCATACAGATGAGGGGGTGGTTGGCTAATGTCAATTTACAAGATGCAGCGCCAGAGCCTGACCTTTGCTCCCAACATTATTACCACCTTTCTCTTGCAATCCGGCCTGGGTTTTACAGAGGTTACTTTCAGCTCCCAGTTTTAAAACGGTAACAAGGCAGTTAATGTGTGGTGATTTGAAATTTAATGTTAACCAGGTATGCTAAAGCATTGTAAACTGGTGTTATTTGGGACAAACCTGGACCTCCATGAGCACCAGCTTATAAGTAAATGTATGGCATGGAGCTAATGCAGTGTTCTTTCTGTGGTGTTCTGAGAGAATTCCCCTTCCATCATGCAGAGTGACACAAAACCTCTTGCTCCTCCTGCTCCTCTAGAATTGCAAAACACACTGAAGCGGTGGAGAGGGATACAGTAGACATCCAAGTGGGGACAAAGCTGATTTTCATGTTCCCTGACTGTGCGACATACGCTGATCAGAAGCAGTAAGAAGGGAAGTACATTCTAGACAAAGCATTTTTGGACTCCCAGGATAGAGGTGCAATCTGATGTTTGGGCAGACTTCAGAAGACTAAAAGGCAAATTCTCATTGCTTAGTTCAAAAGTTGTTATTTCTAATCATAAAACAGTAGCAGCATAGGATATGTTACTCAACAAGGTAGTATAAAGATGTAGCTCGGAACCAAATGGCATAATATTTTGAGGTGTTTTTTTGGTTGTTTTTTTTTAAACGTATCCCTGCTTTTAAAATCTCCTATGTCAGTTATACTCTCAAGTCTGCTTTAAGAGGGTTCACTTTGAGAAGAGAGATGCTGTAGTATCAGAGAGTAACTGTAAAGCTGGAAAGTCTGAGAAAAAATCATTTATGAAGGAACATGCCAAACACTAATCTTCAGTGGGTGTGACTGGAAAAGGTGATTTTTGCTGGATATAGAGTTCTAAGCACCCAACCCTGCTGCAGCATGTAGAGCAGTTTTACCTCTTTTCACTGGAACGGGGCAGAAGTTAGTATTGCAAGCTCTCAGGACTGCTGGTTTCTGGTGGGGCAAGCACCCAGAAGCTGGTCTTCCTTGGCGCAGGCACTGTACGCTCCGGGTTTGCACTCCCCCTCCACACGTTACTGTACACTGTAGAGAGGAAAAAAGCTAAAGCCATTTTTCATTATAAAAACTCTCTTGGAGCCCATGAAAACCAAAGGAGTAACTTTCAAGGGCTTTCAAAGTGAGACAGGTCAGAATCAGGTGTGTTGCTGTTCACAAACCCCCATCAGAACCACCTTTTCCTTTTCAAAGATGTGTGCATCCGTTCTCCCTTCCGAGAGTTTGGTTATTTAAGGACTCAGCTGAAAATTTGGTTCCTTACTTAAGCATTGAGACAGAAACTGAACATTTTAGAAAACCTGTTCCTGATTGTCTGAACTGATTTCTTTTGAGCTCTGAGCCTCTGGGCCCAATCCTGCTGTCTGAACAGAGATAAAACTCCCATTGGAACCATAATTATAGCAGTATCTGGGGAAAAACACTATGCATTTGCAGGAAGATCTATGAAGTATTTTTAAGTGCATAAGCCTTTTACTTGTACGTGTTTCATGAAAAGTTGTCTTTAAGATAAATGTGATCATTTTCATCTGATTACAATTGTCAGGCATACATTGTTTCATGTAAATATTATTAAATGAGTGTGTGTCTCATTGATAGGTGACTCATAAAGTAGATATGTTCCAGAAATACAGAAGCTTGTTTGCAAGAATGTAGAAACAAATACAGACTGATCCTGTAATTAATCATAGTATTTAGGGAATTCCAGGCGATCTGTGCAGATGCTCAAATACATTGTCCATACAAATATGTAATAGTTCAACCACAGTGCAGTTTGAAGAAGACTGAGAAGAAAATGGTGGAAAACGAGCACCAAATGTAGTGCCTCTTGAGCATGAATAACATTTTAGGTGACATCAGTTTCAGGACAAAAAAATGAGCTGCACCAAAGTACATGATGGATATGGACCAGCTGCATCATGTTTCAGTGGCTGAGTAGTGTGACCTTCTTTAGGGAATGGTGACTGCGGAAGCCACCTGTGGGCTGTTAGTACTGGAGATATCTCCTCCATGCAATCGGACATTTGACTACAGTACGACGTATGACTGCAGCTAGCTTTAACCTGGGTAGCTTGGACTCACACTGCCAAAGCACAGTGGTGTGGTCTTCAGCGTTGTACGCCTGCCAGGCGTCTGGGCCACTGCAGCTAGTGTTCATTCAGTGGCATATGATACTGCAGCTGTTCTAGGTTTGTGCCCTCTAAGCCCAGCACTGAACCTCACCTTCTAATTACAGGGAATACTGTCCAAGGGTCAGCAGTCACATTGCAGTTGTTTTGTTCTTTAATGCTGTGTAGTGAAAAGCACTAGGAGATGCTACTTGAGTTACTGTGTAGAGAAACTTGCTCGTTTTGTAA
Organism: Ibycter americanus; assembly: GCA_035590275.1. Lineage (NCBI taxonomy): Eukaryota > Metazoa > Chordata > Aves > Falconiformes > Falconidae > Ibycter > Ibycter americanus. The sequence goes on from JAVJGI010000036.1 coordinate 15,805,896, forward strand.
ACTCCATAAAAACCAAGACATGAAATAGTGTTGGAGAAAAAGTGCTAGCTGGGACAGAGAGAGGATGGTGAGAAAGTTTCCCGTTCCTACCTGCTGCCAGGGTGAGGAATACCAGCCAGACACCATGTTATACAACATTTGTGATGGACAGGTTCCCTTGTTACAAGCTTCTTCCAGGTCAGTGTTTGGTTTCTTGATGTTTCTACATCTTCTCTGAGGAAAGGTGATCAATTTCCCGTGGATGCTTTTCTCACCGCATTTTAGTTCTCGCTTTTTTACACCTGGGCCACAGGAGGCTGAGCACTGCAAAGGCAAAATACACCTTTTAAATCTATAGAAACACATTCAGAGAAAGGAGAAGGTCCTATGTAAACAGACCCCAAATTATGCAAAACTACAAAAGCATTATATAACTAAAACCACAAAGACCATGTTTGTAACATGTAAATTGAAATAGGAATCCAGGTCAGTGAAAGTCCTCAAAAACAAAGACATCAGGGTATGTCTAACTACGTCTGGGTCTAAAGAGCTGTGTCTTTATAGCAGCTTGCCTAGAACACTTGATTTCCACATGACAGCACAGCTTGCTTTCTCCCACATGGTTTGTGTGCGTCCCTGAGTCAATATTTCCAAGCTCAGCAAAGGGAGGCAGTGAGCCATGTAACTGCACCACTTTACCTCACTCCAGGAAGAAATCACCCACTGGAGTCGGTCATTCTTGGGGCAGCGTCCTAGCACACAGGTCTGCTGGGATTCAGGTTTATGGTCTCTGCTGCACATATTTTCAGGCAAGATTTGAACCTTGGGAGAACCGGTACTTTTGCAGTAGACATCCCGTTTCTTAACACCTCTCCCACAAGTCTTGGAGCACTGTGATGGAAAGAAATATTCATTTGAACTAGAGGAAATGAAAATTGGCATTATTTGTATTTTACAGCAGAGCATTGAAACCATGGCTGATGTGCTGTGCAGCTGCCATTATAATATAAGTACACTTAAAATTCTATTGGTACATAACAGTAAAATCTCTATGTTACTTCTAAAACATTGTTCTAAGTGCTTTCTTAATGTAAACTATGAACTCTTACAGCCCCCTACGTAGAACAGATAAGTAATATCTCTCTTCTGTAGATGAGGTAAGTTGGACTTGTGAGCAAAACGCTTTTTTCCCTGGACAGCATAGTTGAAAGCTGGTTCTAACCTCCCATCGCCAAATCTCCCATGGCAAGATGTTCTCAGCTATTTGTTATTTTGTCCTCACCTTGGCCTACAGGGATAAGATAGAGGCAGAGAAAACTACCCAGGGAATCTATACATAAGTCCTTCACCAAATGAATCTCAGTGCAAGACAGAATCTGATACAGACAATGGTTCAGAAGTTTGACCAAAGATATTTTAATTGCCAAGATTACAATTGAAGCTTAGGGCAAGTCACCAGTGAATAAATATGCATTGCTGAACCGTGGATCAGTTGAAAAGACATTCTATAAGTTTTCATTGCCTTAGTGTACAACAAAATGCATGAAGGAGCCATTTCTGATGAAATGAAGAAATTAACAGCCCTGAAATAATGCTGCCATCTTTCTACCTTGTTGCATCCTCTTCTAATTGTTCTTCTTTTTACTAACAATTACAGGGCACATTCCAAGGCAGAATCCTGCACTATCACTGTCTGTATTAATTAAAAACAAATGTTTTTAAAAGATTTCATGAAAGCGGAGTTGTACTGAGGATACAACAGAAATATTTGCATGCTGAAAACCTGTGGTTCTGGTCTTTTCCTCAAAACAAACAAAAAATTCTTTTCATTTAAAATTACTCTGATTTGTGTAGAAAGGCTGGATGTTTGGCACTTTTTCCCTCTTAACTCTTTTGAGCCTGTGATATAACAGCTTTCAGCTGAATCTTAAAATCTTCACTAACTTGTTCAATAAGCCTGTTCACTACATTTCAGCAGGACTTGTGAACTTACTTTTCATAGGCTTATTTGAAAATCCCAACTTGAATTGTACACCTCCTAAAGAGGAGGAAAATGGATGTATATTTTTTATTATTATTTTAGAAAAAGGAAAGTTTGAAGGTGTGAATGTGTTTGAAGACTTTATTCTTCCTTTTTAAGTTTCTAATCATCATACCTGTCGTTTATAATCTCCTGCCACACTAAGGTTTTCTTTACACGCACTGGAAGAATAAGTTTCTTTTTGAGTTTTAAAACTGTTGTGACAGACTATTGGGTAGTTACTTGTCTGTCATCGTACATTACAGTGCACTCCCTTGGAGAGGCAGTCTGTGCTTCTCCGCTGGGAATGCTTAGGTCAAGATGTTCTTGAATACCTAAAGAGTAACAGTACCAAGAAATATACACAGAAGTAATATATTCTTCAGTAAATTTAAGTCCACCTTGAATCTCACCAAATGAAGATGGAAAAATAAAAATCATGTAGCTCCTTTTGATATGTGTACTCTCAGCTCTCAAATCCCAGAGTCCCCAGCACTTCATTTATCCTTACATTAACAGATCATACCAGCATCAGTAGTAGTGAAAGAAAGAGCAGAGATGAGTTTTGTGTAAGCATGCGTGTGTGTTTTAACTCGGGCTGGTTTAATGTCAGGCAGTTTGCAGGTTTGCAAAGCAGGGTGTGTACGAACAGGAATCTGCCCAGGGCCTTTATGCCCCGCATGGCAATTGACTGCAACAGTACTCTACTTGCAGTAGAACAGTTACTCTAACGAAGGCAAAAGTACAGAAGCGATCAGAAGTGATTAGTGAATGGGTAAATCACAAATTTATCAGCCCACAATTCACATATGTGTGTTTCATCACATGTGTGTATTTCTTCATTCCTTGACTGCCTGTCATCTCTGAGAAAAGTTAATATTGCTGTGGGAAGTAGTCTCAGAGAGGGGTTAATGGCTTTGAAGAATTCATAGAGCCTTAAGTTATGAGACCAGAAAAAATTATCCATCTATTTGTATGCACCAAAAAAGGACACCACATGTCCACTTCTGGCAAGCCCTCCTGTTAGCACTTAGGAAGGCTAGTTAAAATATATACCTAGTTTACATATTATTTTCATGAATAGAGCTGCTTGCAAAATAGTGATCTTCACAAAGTTAGCACTATTCTTCTTTTTAAGCAGAGTTTTGGGCAATATTTTCATTATGCCAGCAAACAAAACTGTAAGTTTTTCTCCAAATTACCTGAGACCATAGACCAGGGCTCCATTCAGGTGGGCAGTCCTGACTATTGCACATCTGCACCTGTGTAGGGGTGCTGACAGGACACAGGGAATGGGCCACCACCTCCTCTCTTTGGAAAGCCCTTTTCTGGACACACTGAACGAGACGGCTTTGTTGCCCTCCTCCACAAGATTTGCTGCATGTGCTCCATTCGCCTGTTGACCAGCTTAAAGGAGAAAATGTATGTTAGAAACACAGGAGTCCAACTGGCTCTATAAAACCAATACATATGAGCCATCTATCAAATGTGAATTATTCAGGGATTCTACTTTGCCTGCTCTCCTGATGCACTGATATCTGTTCAAGCAATCAAAAAGCAGTAGTTAGACAATCTATCTTCAAAGCATAGAACGTTTTGCTAGGGATGAAATGTAAGTCACACAACTAGAAAAACTAGTATTACTTATTTACAGTTCTCACCTACCAGAACCAGCTTGCCTATGGATCTGACCTGGAGTCTGGAATTCCACGGGGACTGAGAGATGCCACCATTGAGGCTGGTGGAGTATCTAGAAGATCTGAGGGTGTGGCTAACAAATCACCATTCATTTTTAACTGTGTCTATGCTTCTAATTGAAAAAATCTCTCTAAAACAGGAAAAGAAATGGTAGGATGATCACTTTTGTCACTTTAGCTGCTGAAGAGACCTCCGAATAGACTAACAGACCTGAGGCCAAATGAAGAAGTTGGAGAGACTTCTGTAAATAGGCGAGATTCCATTATTAGAAAAGTTCTGCCCTTTGTTGTTATATCTCTCTCGGAAGACAGCGCAGAGGAGGGAGATTCACCTAAGCTGATATAAGGGAAAATGTGGCATGGCAGGGAAAGAATGGGACCAATTCAGCTGAGCACGCATCTCCCAATGCATTTATGCGTAGATATGCTCACACAGGGCAACAAATGTTGGCATGGTGCTTTCCAGTAGTATATATGTCAAACCTTACCAGCCTCTTTTCACAAAAAAGAACTTGCTTGTTAAAATCAGCAGTCCTGTCATTAGTATCTTGAGGATTTAAATGTCCTCAGACGAATAAATTTGGCAGACAGATGGTGAAGAATTAAATAAAACAGAGGAAATTTAATCAGCAAAAGCTGTTGGGCAAATCTATGATCCAGTCACAGGCACACTTCAGTTACACATCATGTCACTGAAAGTTGCACAAAGACTGAAGAATTATTGCCAATTGCTTAGGATAAGTTCAGTTTTGAAATGTCAATAGTTGGTCAGTATTTCTATAATGGAAGCACTGAGTGGGTCCCCAGCCTTTGTGTAACACTGCAAACGTTCAACCAAGTGTCTTTGTCCTTGAAGGCTTACAACGTAAGAACATAAATAACAACTAGGTAGGAAAGCAGAAGTGAAGAAACAAAGGAAATTATGAATGACTAAATGATTACTCAAGTTGAGAACTCATATTCAAATACACAGCACTGAGATATATATATCAATATATATATCAATAATTTATGTCACAGAAAAGGTTCTCGTCTCAAATCCGACTGCTTGGCCTATGCTACTTCCATGGCTTCTCACAGCATCAGTCCTGTGGCCACTGGAACAGCTGCTTACACACAGTTTTAATGACAAGAAAGCTTTTTTCTTTTCTTTTCTTTTCTTTTCTTTTCTTACTGTGTGAAAGATGAACAGCATCCCATTTGCCTGTCTGTTCACATCTGCCTGAAAACAAAGCTAATTTTAATTCATAAAAAATGTATAACAAGCCTATTTTGGGAATAGAAGAAATCCCAACTCTCAGTCTAGTAACTTCAGTAACTGCCAAACCTAGTGGGAAATACAAAAAGCACTAATTTAAGGACAAAGAAATATTGATGTGAAAAGTCAGTAGTTATGTAATTCCAGAAAATGTCAGAAGTTTCCTTTTTGTTTGATTTATAAATATTTGGATTATTGCAATACACATTTCTGGAAAAAAAGTTATAGTTTTAATCAATTTTACAACTTTTAATTAGTTTGCCTCGATGTTTCTGAAAATGGTGACTGGTAGAGCAACCAGAAGTGTTCATTTTAAGAGTTTATTCACCATAACTGCCCAGAAAGTTCCCCTCTTCACAGAGGAGAGGGCAATAAACCTACTTTAATGTCCTCTAGTAAACTGCCATTTTCCAAGATTATCTGGGCTGTGATCCAAGAGTATCTTTCATTAGCTCAAATAACTAAATAATTATGACCAGATTTGGCAGCTCTGAAATCCAACAACAACAGTGTGCAGTACTGATGCCTTTCTGTATTCTTACTGTTGGGACAGTAGATTGTGCCTACTCAGACTAATAAGTCTTTGTTCTTATGCAGTAATTATTCCTCACTGACCTTTATAAGTTTGGAGCCTCTTTTATGTCACAAAACCGACACGCTTGTATCTCGTCTGTTATTCACCTCCTTCCCCTGCCTATTATGCCTACCATATTTGGTTTTGCTTTATTTGCTGGTGATTAAGCATTCTTTGTTTCCTCTATGGTATTTATTAATACTACAGTTTTTGATGTTGGCAGTCACGGTTTTATGGGAAATACTACATGCCGTGACTTTCTGGGCAGATTCCTCAGCAGAGATATTCTGGCATAGTTTTACTCAGCTGAATGGCAATGTGTTAATTTAAGACATGGTCCTACATGTAGATCCTCCATACAAAAATTTATCCTAAGGATTTTAAAAATAATTAATTAGTGAGTTGAATTGTTTTTTCCTAGAAGTGGCTTGGGGCTTTTACAGTTTCTTTTTGTACTCTTTTTAGGGTTCAAGTTATTAATTGTCTTTTAAAGTAGTAAATCTAAAAGTATCAGAGCAATTTCAGCATGAAAACATTGCATTGCATGTCAAAATGGATATTCAGCATTTTCAGTGATAGGTATATCAGTGGATGTTCAAAATACATCAGAATCTCTGGTTAATAGAAATGGAAATTTTGTGTGTGGTTTGTAGAAATGAATATGATTTTGGTGAAGCTTTATAGCATAACAATGCCACATCAAAACCAAGGTAAGCATAACAGGTTAAAAAGGCTTCTGGGAACATCACAGACAATACATTTCTGTGTACATGATAATGAGTTCATTGCATAAAAATACTTCTGGCAGAAGATAAGTCACATAGGAAAAGATTGCATTTGGCGACACAGATTACTTAAAATGGGTATTGAGAAAATCATGTGGCTAAACACAATCTAAGGAAACTGCTGAAGCAGGAACATGGGACTCTCGTGTCACGTGTTACCATTATATAAACCTTATCTCTATTTTTTTGTGGTCATAGTGTATAATTTGCCATTTGGATTCTGTGTACTCTGCTGTAATCTTTAAATTTTGCAGGAAATTCCAAACTATTACTGGACTATTTTTTAGTATGTTCAACATACAGCAAACTATGGATTTGCAAGTAAAAAGAAAGCCACTGCAGAACACATACATCTTTCTGCTTTGCCCCATCATCCTCTTCTGGACTGGGGGAGATGAGGAATGCTTCCCATTAAACTTCATTAAATGTGTTATTTTATGAAAAACAGCAGTGGGCTTAGCCAACTGCTTTTACCGCCCATTGCTTTTATCACCGCAGAGTAAAACCAGCAGGTGACACCAGGTCTAGAGCTTTCCTCCACTTCCTCCGCCTTCTGCTGCTTGTGCACTTCAGTGCATCTTCAACTGTCTCTATTTCCCACTGAAACACTCTTAATTTTTCCAACACACCACTTCAGAAAACCTCCTGTTCTCGAAGTCAAAATATCTTGTCCAACACAGTACAGTTTTTCTGATCTTTAGTATAAACTTGAAATAATGCTAAGGTTGCAAGGTCAGGAAAAAACCAGCAGAAGAAAAATGGCCAATGTGTCCTTAAATCTACCCATTTATATTCGAAGCCACATAATACTGTGTCTAATTATATGAGCACACAACTTTTTTTTTTTCCATAGGACCCCTACTACAGCTACTATAAATCAGTGTAACTCTCTTGTTTTTAAAGGAGCTCCTTTGATTTAGACCAGCTGGATTCTAAATGCTTGTCTATATGTCAGTGTCTTCCTTTGCATCTCACCTTTCTTATGTCCTTTAGAAAATAAGATTGTTCACATAGGCAATGCCTTTGTATTTATTTTTGTGGGCACTAGGAGCATTGCTGATGATTTATTTTGTTTAGATAGTCCTCTTCTTGATATCATAATACTCTGTGGGAAATTTTGTCCAAAAATCACTAATTACACTTCACAAGATTCTTTTAACCTAATCTGATATGTGGAATCTGAGTCACGGGGCCAAGCTTCCACACGGGGAGTAGCACTTTACTCAGGAAATGGTCTTATTGATTCAAGGTGAGTAGAGGTGGCAGAATGGGCCTCGAAGTAACTTAGATTTACTCAGTGTCACATAGCTAACCCCAGCATGGTGACAGAGCTGCAAGCAATCCTCAGGAGGTCTTGCTTAGCAACATTAGAAATACCGCCTCTATTATTATCATTGGGCAGAAGCCTACACCACTAACATTTTTAAACAATTACTTAGTTACAGTTAAACAATTACAAGTTACAGAATAAAAGTGGCTTCATCTGGCAGGCTATACAGTTCTATACGCCTATCAGAGAGGACTTCTTTCGTGGCAAACAGTCATAAGGCACACCAAAAATGTACAAAAATAAAAGAGCACTTACTATGCTGGGCAGGGATTAGTATTGCATAGTTTTGTTTCAGTTAAAGGCTTCGTCCGTGGGCCACAAAATGAGGAATTAACTCGTGCACGATGTTCTTCTAAACAAATTGCTTTTGCTGTAATATGTCCTATGGAAGTATTAGAAAAAATACAGTAAAACAAACGTTTACTCAAAATATAAGAGAAAGAATAGTAGGGAAGAATTTTAACTAAACAAGTCCAAGCTCATCCTTGGTACAGTTCCACTGACTTGAACTAAATAAAATAGGATTTAATTTGGCACAGTGGTTTTAACCTTAACTTTCTTCTCTGTAACGCAGGTACTATTGAAGCCAGATGAAACATTTTAGTTATAAACAGCATATTTGCAGAATCTTCCCCCAGCACAATTTAGTAATTCATCAAATTCTAATTCCCTGCAGAAACTCGCAATGCTTATTTAAAGCTCTCCGCATGCACTGGCAAACTGCAGCAAAACATTCTGCAACTTTTTTACAGCGTATCTTTACAGAATTCAGAATTCTGCAAGTTCCTGTACATAAACTCTTGTCTAGTGTCAACATCAGGACAGATTACGGAGAAGGCTACAAATGTCTTAAGAGATGAAGTGATTTTGTAGATTTCTTTTTTAATTGAGAGGTCTAATTCACCTCGCACATGGTTCATATCCATGCTGCAACCTTCATTTGTTTTAAAGGGAAGCAAGAAAAATACAGTTGTCATATTTTATGTCTGCAGTGCTCCTGGTGGGTCTTTCTTCCATGAACAGTTTATTGAGACGCTGTGAAGTCTGACAACACACTAGCAAGCTATTGCTGCATTTCACTTGGACTTTTTTGCCAATACAGGAGCATAACATGGCATTTCCTTGCTTACCCAGTCCTATTCTTTGGTATTAAAGACAACTGCATCATGTAGTCTTATTTATATCACCCAATTCTAATTTTAGGGCCACGTAAATTTTAATTCTCAGTTCTTTTTGCAAGACTTCCCACTTGCCAATTTTCTGCTTTCATTATATCCCAGTTTCACTGACAGAACATCCAGGATTTAGAAAAACAAATAGATGGTCTGTGCAAAGCAAATAACTAGAGGAATATGGTAATAAAAATTCCTTAACTTATGTAGAATTTCAGACTTTGACCTGGAAGAACTGAAATATTTGTAATTAAACAGTGAGAAGATCAGGGTGCAACTGTCAGTAAAGGTCTTGATAATTTTTTGGTCTTCAATTACTCTCTACAGAGAAGGTAAATTTTACTCGTTATTTGGTATCTTTCTATGTTCCCAAATTACAACAACAATAAAGCACATATTTAATTCCCACATTACTTCAACAGCAAGACATCAACAGATTGACGTAAAGAAAAAAGACTGAGTCACTGTAAGTGACATGAATTGAGACTGGCATGAATGTTTTTTTACTATAAAGATAGGAAGAAGATCCTTCATCTATGTTATAAGTTGTTAGATAAAAAAATAAGGACTAGGTGTTCAGTGTAACCCCTCTGTATGTATAGATACATCTTTGCAAAATTAAAGGCAGCTGAAATGCTGAAGAAGCTTTAAAAAAATGAAAAAGAGGAGGACTGGCAATTGGAAAGTTACCTACCACCACCACAAGTAGCTGAGCACTCTGACTGCACTGTCACCCAGGAGTAGCTATGTGTTTTGATGGATGTCTTGTTTTCATTGTTGGTTTTGGAAAAAGTATATTCCCAAGCAATCCCAGGATTTTTGCCTTGTAACAGGATCTATAGAGGGGTATTTGGGGTTTGTTTAACAAAAAAGAGGAGGGGTTAAAAAGAAAAAAGGATTCTGTCATTCTAAAGCAAGAGGAACTAAACACGATACACACATAATATAGTTATACATGCCATGCTTCTGAAAGAATTTTCAGGAGACTTAATTTTTGCATAAACTTAAAACCATCAAAGCAATTCCTAAACAGCAAAGTGTTTGCTTGGACTAACACCTGCAGGATGTATAACAGAAAAGTGCAGAAATACACAGTTCAGCATAACACCCCTTTAAATCAGACGGCATTTGACTGGATTGGTGAAGCAGAGATGCCTTCAGTAGATATGAAATGTCATCCAAAGACTTCTGGCAATGCAGTATTAGTCCCTGCCCCAGCTCTCAGTGCTCTGCTCCTGCAACTGGCCCTTAACAAGTGGGTCCCTGCCTTCACGGGGAGGCCCACTGGCAGGTGCTGGAGTTTGCCTGTGGTAGTGCAGTGAATGGATTAAGGATCTGGGGGTGGGAGAAGTTTCCTCTCTTTTAGTAAGCAAAGTCCAGGCAAGCTGATCCTTCCACAGTGCCTTGTATGAATGAAGAAGCCTTTGCCCATTGAGTAAGCAGGACTCATATGCTTTACTGAAAGAAGCTTGAGCAAAACAGTTTAGCTGCGTGGGGACTGGGAACAGAGATGGTTAGAGATGGCTTCCTAAGTTCTTGTGGCTGAGCATATAAAATAGTTTTTTTTTTTCTTATAAAAATTATTTTGTATGCAGACTGGTGATAAATTTTGTTTGGAAGACCTTCAGCTGGCATTTTTCTCATGATGATTGAAGCTGAAAAAGGTTCAGTCCAGGAAAGGACCCATCTCTGGATGTCAACAAGGGAAAAAGGACTGGATAACGTGCATAATGTGTCAGAAAATTTATAGAAAGTGTGATTACTGACTATAATAACAATTTTTGTCGTATAACTCAGGGAGCCTAGCTCTTCGTGTTGTACTATTTTAGTGGTGAATTTTATTTCAGTTTTCATGTAGGCAACTTTCTAAAATTCACTATATTTGTTTCAGATTGGAATTATAATCAGTACAAGATGCATGAACATCTGACACATACCTAAATTTGGGGAGAAACTTCTATTTAACAACATTTATTTTAGAAACTTTTTGGCAGCAAAGTGCATTTATATTCTTTCTTAACAGAAAAAGTGCAAGAGTTTGCAGTTGCAGAGCTTTATTAAGTTTTAATTCTTCACCAATATGAATCTGGTCATAGTAATATAAAGAGCAGGTGCAGTGAACCGCTGTTCCTAGGTATACTTTTTTGATAAGCACTAGCATTTCAAGTACAAGTTCAGTCTATGTTAATGACTCAAACCATTCAAAATATTAATGAAATACTGGTTACGTTCACATGATGTCTAACCTGAGTGCTTAAGCAATCCATGTAGGTAGAAGTGATCTTTGTATAGACTGGTTTCATAAAATAACAACAAACCTAAATTTATATTGTTTAAGACCAAGAAATATAATAACATTTTGAAATGTAGCCAAGGGTTGTAAAGTATTCTGAAAATATACCTATCGGAAAACAGAAATTACCCATGACAGTGAAAATTCAGACCAAATTTACATGATCTCCAGTTCAATAATGTTGAACACATGAAGGATCTGGACTGCACACTGTTTACTTTTCTAGAAGAAAGAAAAACGGATCTGTATTTTCCATTCTTAGTAGCCAAAGCTTTTACTTCAGTCAGTGAACCTTAATAATAACCCAAACTGAGAATACAGCAATTAAGACTGTAAAAGGCAAAATACTTCCAAAAGAATTGGAGAGCATGTGCCCTCTCATTGGAAGATTCATATTAGAAGATCCTCCAAGCACAGGTAAATTAAAGTATTGCATGTGAAAGTTTTCATCTCACCCATCCAAGCCTAATTCATGAGTATACACCTTAGAATACCTGTGAGATTATGGAAGATATAGATTTGAGAGTGATTAGTGACCTCTCTATTTTTACTGAATATTAGTGATAGAAATAATGTTAGTTAGATAGAAATAAAGAAATAAATGCTTTAGGGGTGAGTCATGTATGTATGTATATATCACAACTATCTTACAAGAACAGGATTAAAATTAAACACTCTAAAATTAACAAACATTAGAATTCAGCCTGCCGTGCAACTTCACGCTACCCTGCACAGATGCACTCTGGATCTCATACTGTCTTTCCAGAAAGCCTCTACCACCTTCAAGTGCTCACAGCACATGGTGCTCACTAATGACCATATTACAAAGTTTCCATATTTGACTTTATGCTCACTCATCAACGTGTGGTTCTGTGCCCTTTTTGCTATGCTCTATTCCAACCGTTACCACTGTAGCTTTTTTCAGGACGTTTTGTTTTTTCCTTGGCTATTCATTGCTATCTGATGTAAATGTTTTCTAACATTTAACAGCCCTTCAGATGAAGGAAAATAGCTCTTCTATATAAATTTTTTATTTTCAGAAAGCTGTGCCACTGCTGATAGCAAAAAGTCTAACTCTGTTAACAACAGCTGTTCCACAGTCACTTTGAATCTTGAACCTCAAGTCCATAGGTATTAGAGTTTCTAGAAAAAACACATTGCAAAAATATGTATTCACTCCACTGTCCTCTTAAGGACAAATTGAGACAAATACTTAATGTGTAAAGCTTCAGAACATGTGCTTCAGAAAACAGGGTGCATTAACCCTAATAAGAACTGGACTCCGGAAAGCTATTCTTTAATTAAAACTATTCATTTCCTGGTTCTTCTTACACACTTCAAAATGCTTTAATTTGCTTTTATGCATTGGAAGGTCCTACAAGTCCAAGGTATTAGCACAGATCTCAGCATCTTAGGCAGCCAGAAACAATTTCAGAGAGTAGCTTTATATTCATCTTGTGTTAGACAAGATCTGGCTAATGTATGAAGAGTCAGTTTTCCTCTTTCATACCCCTGTGAGGGTGCACTTTCTCCCATTTCAGTGGGTGCTCTGTGTTCCTTCAAGTGCAGAGGCTGAAATTCTATCTGGCCTTTTAGTAAGTCATATGTCAAAAGAGGAGGAGGAGGTTTGATCCATACCTCAGGACCTTGTGTAAGGGTTAGCCCTCATCTCATTTAATTCTGACAACTGTCATAGAACTGTGCTATGTCAGTGGCAAAACAGCAATAAAGCTTAAAACATTTCTAATAAAAATATCTTGAAGTATTAGATTGAACTTTACTTGGTGACAGTAGAGGCAAGAAACAGAACGAATGCATTCGGAACAACAGAATTCAGAATGCAAAAGACGGAGGATGAGCAGATAAAAGTGGCAACCAGTTTTACTCCTGTTAGAGCAGTGTTCTCCTGGTGCTTCAACAGAGCAAAGGGAATGAAGAGGAAATTATCCTGGACAAGTTAGAACAAGACATGTTAGTATCTATCACTTCAGAGAACAACCACACAATGACGTAAGAAACTTGCACCCTCCAGCTGAGTGAGTGCCTGCGGCGTAAATCCTGCACACCAGGCAAGCTGAGCCATACACATTTTAAGACCTTGGGCTACACCCCCTTCTTGCGCATTGGAAAGTAGACGCAGTTACAACAGGCAGATGAAGTGAACTTCCTCTCTCTTTCCTGACCAGCAGCCAAAGCCAGAGCCCCTTCGCCCCCAGCAGACAAGAGGGAATGTTTACAAAGCAAGAGCTGCATCACAGTCAGGTCTCTTTCCTCCTGTATCATCCCAGCTATGTAGAAAAAAGGCAAATCAAACTCTGGAAAAAGCACTGGACACAAAATATTGCAGGGCACCAAACCATATAATTTGAAGTCCCCAGCACTCAGCTGAAAAACAGTGTACAATATACAATGTTCAACCAAGTTTTCATCAGGAATGCAATAGTATCGCAAAGTTGCAATTTCGCCAAAGTAATGAGCGTATAAAAAGCTTTCTATCGTATTTCCAAACATTCATTATAAAGCCCTTCCTTAACAATGCAATAACTGAAGTCTGCATACACAGCCAAGTTATCAGACCTACAAATTTGGAAAGACCTCCAGTGCTAGTCTACTTAACTGGACGCATTCCAGCATCTTTTCAGCCAACTGGCATCTGCTCCCAAATTTACAACTGGCAAACAACCTCCTTAAACATTTCCAGTTCCTCAATAGAACTGTTTAATGTCTACCTTTAACACACCAACCACCTGACTTCAGACACAACACTCAGCAGCTCTGACCGCAGGGCGCAGAGTTATAAAATTTACAGCTTCTTGAGTTTGAAAACCACAGACTCTATGGCTGGAATCTGCCAGATCTATTCTGAAGAAAAGGAACTGTGGCTTTTGCTTAGGGCACAAAATGTTAAAACAATGGATAAATTGAATTCTCCTGAGTAAAGAACCTTTTCCTTTCGCTGCTAATTTTGATTTCAAAGCTAAACCAATAAATTTTCTAAACTAGCTGTGCATCTGCTCCTTTGTTTGAGATTATTCTTTTTTCCTCATGGCTCTCCTAAGTTTCCCATACAATACTCCATTTTGCAGGTCAAATTTTTATAGAGCCTATCAACATTGCTTTGTTATGATGGACTCTGTGCTTTTCTGACATTTTTCATTGTCAGATGTGTATGTGAAGTTACTTGCAACACACTGAATTAAAAGAGATTAATTTACACAAGATAAACTCCTCTTTCTTCCACAATGTTCTGTCCAATATATAGAAAAGCATACTAATGCCTGGCGTGTGACAAGCTGAAAAAAGGACTCATCGTCTCTGTGAAGGACTAATAGACATTTACAAATCACTTACAGAGTGAAGCTGAGCGTAAAGAAAGAGCCAGGTAAAGGAACAGATACTGTTTACCCATATGTGCTTCATGCATTTGCATCTTTACTCATTCTGCATGTGCATAATTTACAAAATGGGCATGAGCCCAAACTTTGAATCCCAGCATACATGGAGCTTTGATCTGAGTCTTGAAATTGCATCTACATTTGCTGGGTAACTCCCATGCTTTGTAAGTCTTTGATAATTTCTTTAGGTGGATGTAAAGAGTAAAGCCATCTGCAGTGAGCCATCAATTACACCAGTAAGGGCAGACGGAGAAGCTTGCCTCTGTGGAAGGCTAGTGCCTGGCTGTTATGCTGGTGAGGCCTGCAGTTTTCATCCACTGTGAATCTACAAGCTGTTTAATAAATATCGTAATATCCAACATCCTAAGCCACACTGTGATTTCTCTGTTCAATCAAGATTCATTCCATTGACTTTTATGAATTTACTCAGGTTTCGGTAGGATGAATATGCATGCATATTGCAGCATATATGATGCTGGTGGGAAGCTGTTTAAAACAAGTTTTAAAACAGGACCATTATCTTGAATGGGCAGTTATTGGATGAGATCCTGGACAGTGGCTAACAGCAGGAGCTTCAAAAGGAAAGTGAGAAAACACCTGTTTGGAAACCACCAGTAAGGGAAAAATTACCCATTGGTTACTTAAGCCAAACCTTAAAACAAAAGGGGGTTTTATCTCTTCAATATTTCTAAAGTCACTTTAAACACAATGTTAACTAAAAGCTTATGACAAACTATTGTTTTTCAAGAGAGTCCACTAGGGTCATTAAAAGGGGAAAAAAAATGGTATCCTTGAAAGGTCCTGTATGATCTCATTCCTACTTCAGCTGTTTCAAATTTATCTTCTGCTGTTACTGTGTCTCCGTTTTTTTACTGTTCACATGCTAAATGTACAATTTCAGGGATACTGTCCAGCTAATCTCTCCTCACTAAAGGAGAACCCTTTTATCTGTTGTATTGAATCAACATCTGTATCTTATAAGCACATCTTAGCTCTCTTTAGCTTACTTTCTCTTTAGGGGAAATCGGTACAAATTTATCATTTAGTAGCTAATAATAAATTTAATGCTTTATAACTGCAGCTTGGCTTTCTCCCAGTGGCAGCTAGATCATCAATAAAGTCATTGCACCTGGCCTCCTTTCTCTTTTTTTCCCCCTATTGATAAAGAGGAAGCAATTTACTGGTTTTAATTAGACATATTGCTGCCTTGAAGCTCCATTCACCTTCTCTTCCCGTGAATGTCTGCCTCTTTGCAAAGCATCCTTGCCATCTGTTACTTATTGCTGTCAAACTAAACTATTTTTTTTCACAAAGATTTCAAAATTTCTTGATTCAATATTTCACCAAGTTTGTGGTAAACTTCTGTGAGGATACTAATCCTGTCTCGTCCTGAAAAACTTTCCAGTGTTTTCTCAAATCATATTTGACTTCTCAAATCAGTCAATTCTTCATCCATTTATTGACAGAATGGAAAACCGAATTACTAAACTCTTGTGTTTTTAAGCTAATTTATCAATCTCTGATCATGCAATATTTTTCATGCCCAGATAACAGTTCAGGTTTTTTGCCCCTCCAGAAACTTTCCCATGGTGAGTCATGGAGGGTGACTGAATATTTCAAGAAATGGATGTCACGAGTGAACCTTCTACGAGTTCTGTATTGAGAGAGCCCTGCAATAGCAATGTCCCTTGTGCTCTGCTAGGCTCTTCTGGAAAGCATTTTTAGTAGTTAGTGGTGTCCACTGGCAGCCCTTATTTGCAAAGCTAGATAAATGAATGCTGAATTTACTGTTTGTTTCTCCTCAGGTTAAATATTTTTCAGTTAACAGAAAAACACTGAGAAGGTCTTTAAATTGAAAGTGCTGAGGTTGGATTACCTATGACCAAACAACAGATAAATGAGTGGAATATGTTCAACTATATTAAAAAAAAATCCTGCGTGTTTCCATTTAAGATGAGAAAATTACACTGCAGAAACCATATTTTAAAAGCCTGGTATTAATTTCTGATCCTAGATTATCATTTAACTATCATATTTCTACCCCTTTGACCATTGTCTGTCGTTTCATCTAACCTGAATTTGACCGTTTTGGGAACTGCCTTTTGAATCTATGAATATTTTTAATTTCAGCTTTTATTGGTTTCTACAAACCCACAAGTCTGATTAAATGATACATGCTCAGCTGAACTACTGAAAAATCTGATAGAAAACCAGATGCACAGGAACATACTGTACAATAAGATACAGATACAAAACATTTCATAGAACTGCAAGGCTGAACTTGTGATATGCAAGACAATAGGGGATTTTAAGATTTTTTTTTTTTCTTATTTGTGTTTCCTCCTCTCTTAACACATGCTTCAGATGTCTCTTTCAAGAAAATATTTTGGAGAATGACTGCATTTCAAAGGACGTGATTGCCTTGAGCATAGACCTGCCAGACCTGTCTGGACCCATACCTGGAGAGCACTGGTCCCATCCTCTCCCGTGAATGTTGCTTAGAGGACATGCATAACCTGAACTTTCTGGATACGTGCAGGCTGATTTGCATTCAGAAACCTGGTCAGAAACCTGGACTGTTTGAGTCACCACACAAAGTCTAGCAAAACTATGACTACAAAATTAAACAGGCACAAGCTGTGTTAATCTGTCTTTCAGATCATAGTGGAATTTCAATAAATACACCTACAAAACCTTATATTCTCTGCCTACCTGAATAATAAAAGTAACTGTGTTTATGCATGTAATCTATTCAATTTCTCAATACCTGCAGCGTGCATTTTTATAAGGGCTTGCACTGAATCCTTCTGGAAAAAAAAATCTCAAAAATAATTATTACATTTCTTTTGAATACAACCTGCTTTAAAAATGAAGAAAAAAATACCTGAAGATTACAGGAAGAAGTTGAGGTTCAAACCCTGGAAAGCCTTATCTTATTGAAAACCAACTTAATTGGATAAAACACTGCTGGCAGGACTTTCTTTGCATGCTGCTTTGAAAATTACAGATGAGATAAAAACAAAGCTACAATGCAGTATGCTTAAACACTCCTCTTTTTTTAGCCTTCTACCCGTTTGTGGTATTTATAGTTGAAGAAGATTTGTTTCATTATTACTGTTGCAAACAGATCTTCAGCAATATGTGTGTTTTCTCATAAAAGCATATTTCTTTACTTTTCACTGGCATTTTTGCTGCTTAGTGATAAATAATGCAGATCTCTGAACACAAAATTTTGCATTTTTTTCAGAATTCAGCTTGTTGAATGTTGTTTAAATTATTGAAAGGAAAAAAATATCTTAACCTCAGTTCATAGACATATATAATTGGGGAATATGTAACCATAACATTTTCAGTTGTTAGAATCCCTAGTTACCAATGCCAGTGGTGTAGGTATTTCAATAAAAATACAAGGGAAGTTTAAATAAGCTCTCAAAGGAGCAATAGCCTCCAGTTAAATGTTAAATCTTAATAAAACTGTTTAGCATAATTTGATAGGATGAAAATAGAAGTGTTATTTGGCATTAAAATTTTTTTCTTTAATCTTTATTCTGCAAAGTATGTGCACGATACGCAGCCAAGTAAGTCATCTTGCAGGGAATTTATTATTCATACTTTAGCTCTATAATAATACAGTTCAATCTACTTTGTATTGTGACAAATAAGATTCCTGAGAGTTCAGCTTAACATTTTATAGTATTTATAACTGTGCTTGTTCTGTGGTATAAGGCTATTTTGGAGATGATATGCAGACAGGGAAGCATGTCTGTAAGTTGTAGACTGAACTCTTCCTTGGACTAAAGCATCCCTATTAACATACATACCCAAAATGAAAGTTCTTCAACTGAGAAAAAATGTTTTAACAAAGCATTGCAAATTGTGATAGTGATTTGTGAAAATGCACACCCTTAGCCCATGTCAAACTGTTTGTTCTAAAGCATGCATTCATCCTAAAGTACTTCAACATGTGTTCTTGGTCCATGAACTTCAGTGGCTCTCAAAGCTACATTTAAGTACGTTACTCAATCAGTATGAATATCAGTAAGGCTCTCCAGTATTCCAAATAAACACTTTACTGAATAGTTGTGAAAGTTTAAATAATCCTTGAAGAATATAGTTCATGTCACAGTCTATACTTACTGTGTTTCTTAGTTTAACAGAACAAAGCTGCATAAGGGAGACGGGATGCAGAGTTCTCAGCTAACCACTCCTGCTGAACTTCTGCAGACAGCATTTTCAGTTGCGGTGTTATATGATGGGGCAAAGAACTGCAGACTGCTGCCTCAGAGAACAGGTACAGCACTCGCTCTTGTGCACGCCACAGAAAGCTACGCGTTTGATAGTGAGTTGACCAGACTATTGCTGGAATGTGCTGGAAATGGAATCCATTCTGGGGAAGGGTGCTTCCTTCTCACAGGGAAGGGTTCATCAAAGCAGACATAACAGGTGAGTCACAAAGCCAAAGAGTTGATGGAGCTTTCTGACAAAGCAGGCAAACTAAGGTAGCTAACAGCGAGTAAAGACTGGTGATTCAGCCAGAAATTGGCTCTCAGATGTTCTGATGCATTTTAAAAGAAAATCTAGTAAAGTAACCTAATGCAGAAAGAGATTTTTTCTTAGAACAGAAGTATTAGTGACCAATTTCAAAATTGTAACACTGGAACAAACCATGTAAGTACCTAATTTACTTTCTACTAAATATAGTTTCAACACAGGACATCTGGCAGGCAGAGTAAGTAATACAAATTTGACTGGGAGATAAACAGATACAGAATTCATTATTTTAGGTGCTATCACCAATGAAACTGAATCAACAGAAATTACACAGGAGCCTATGTGTGGTACCTTGACTATCTGTGTCCCATGGTAGATGTAAAAATGGCTTCATGCGCCTGCAGTTTCAGAAGCATTATTTGAAACTGTTACTGTTAAGCCTTGCCATAAGATTAGATTTAATTTTGACATCACTGAATTTTATTGTATATCATTCATGGAATGTGTTTATAATCTCTATTACTATTGTGCAGCAACTGAGAAATAATGCTATATGGTGTGTTTTATGTACCTTCCTTTTCACTGAGTTTGTGACAGTTTACTAAACTTCAGACCTTGATAAACTGGTGAAAGGCCTTTCAATCTAGCATGACCACACAATTAAGTCTGAATACTATCATGACTCAACAGCATTCTTTAATCTTGCTGAGAGCTACAGTGCAGAGCTAAAGCTGTCGTTACTAATTCTGTAATAGACATCAAGGAGAGAATAAACAGAACAAAGCTTACTTCAAAGACCAGCGTCTCATTAGTCGGTCCTGCTGCATATAGACTCTCTGGATGGTTAGAAGAACGTTGATAATCAAAAACTGTTCCAGCAAAAGAGAACTTTCCTGGCCAGTCGATTGTCCAGTCTCCTGTCAGATAATACTTTTTGCTGAGGTTGCGCACTGCAAGGTAGCTGGTGGAGATCTGCATTTCATGGAGCTGTATACTGCGTGCTCCTGCTGGAATAGTGACCACGGCGTAGTAGTCTGAAATGAAAGAAGTAAGCAACACTTTTGCAGATGTCATACAGATAGAGATGGCTTATCATTTTTGAGCCAATTTGAAATTTTTGCAGTTTAAAAGATATTGAAGACAGCTCTTCTGATCAACCAAAGTTACTCTGTTTTTACAAGGAGAAACTAGTTCTGATTTTAACCCTTCTGTGCAGCCTATAATCAGAGTAACTCTGAGGTATTTCAATTCCTGGAATTTTTCTTTGTGATTAAAGACAAGAAAAAGCAAGTACACCTTAGTAAAATGCAGAACAGACTAATGGTCATGTCACTGTAATTGTTTTGCCATGTTTTCCCTGTAGTTCCCTACAGTAGTTGGAAGGTACTACTTCCATCACAGACAAGGGTTTTGAGGTGGGATGCACTGGGATGCAGAGAGCTTTCACAAAGTCCTGTATACCACTGGATCTCCCTGCTGTAAGCCATTGCACTCTGAGCATGTAGAAATCTCGCTCATTGTACACCGCTGACAATCCAGCACACCCAGCCCACAGTTAATTTTGCAAAGCATTCAGTTTAGATCATTTTTCTAGCATTGTATCTCTGTATGACTATATCCTAAACAATTTCCTGGCCTATATAACTGTAGCATTGACATGCCTTATGATCAACAGTAATTGGATCCTCAAAATACCCCCATGGGTAAAGAAATATTATCTGCATTTTATGCCTGAGAAACTGCGGCATAGTGAGATTATTTCACAAGAAGCCTGTGACTGTCCACTAAAGAGAAGTCCCACCTCCCAGTGACTGGATCATCCATTGAATCAGCTGGACAGCTTCCAGTCAACTTAATTTGAAAATGGACACAGAAATATGGTCATGTTTGGCATTATGCTGTGTATCACTTTTTATATCTTCTACAGTCCCATTCCAGTCAGAGCTGCTGACAGCTATTTTTTCACGTGCCTGAATCCTAAAATCTCATTTAGGAGGAAATTCACACGTAAAGGGAAAATGTGGCTTAAGAAACAAGAGAAATGCTTGCAAGCTAACTAACCAAGACTTATGCTCATAGCTTTCTTGTTACCAAGAAACAGGAGAAATGTGAACTCTCCTCTCACTCTCCGTGTGATTTTCAGCTCACATCTGGACTTTTAGCCACTGCCCTAATGAGCAAGGAGTCATATATATTACATGGGGATACAGCAGAGCAATGAGCTGATGATCATGTGGAACAGCTTTCCTTACCATTAGCTTTGTGCTGGATCAAGTATTGGCCTTTAAAGAACTTGCATGTTGAATTATCTCCTTTACAAACGCCACAAGCATCCAATACAGCTTTGGAACCAAGTCCATGATCACACCCTACTTGCTGCAACCAAAAGGCACAAGTGAAGGACTCAGACACAAGGGAATTTGAAGAAACAGCTGCATTTTCCATAAAGGAGTCAATTGCCCACTTAAAAAAAGTAGACATTAGGTTTGTAAGAAACTTAGTTTTATCTTACTTCACATATTCCATCAATGCAAATGTCATATTTATTTGGAGAACACAAAGTTCCATCCTTCACTTTGCTGGACATTGCAAAGAAAAAGTCAAAGTCTTCAGCTGTGCAGTACAATTTACATCTATCTTCCTCTGGCGGGGGGAAACAAAAACAAAAAAAAAGAATTAGCTGACCTGTCACACAGTTTAAGAAAAAAACAAAGCACCCTGCTATTGTTTCTTCCTGCATCCTAGCTACAAGGATTAATTGTTTGTGGTCATATTAGGACTGCAAGACAGGCAGAAATATAGCTGGATACAGTAGCTTATATTACTTGCACTGGTTCACAGTTTCAAATTTCATTTTTTATTAAGAGAAGTGGGAGATTGTAATAATTTTATCTAATTTTTAGTTACAATTAGAAAAAGATGTAAGGTGGCAAAAATGATCAGTTCAGCTGAAAGCTAGGCCTGGGGCCAGAATTTCACCTAAGAAAAGCACTTTTCCTCTAAAAAATCCCAACCATTGTGAATCAAATTTCTTGTTATACACAGATGGTATTTTATGCTCATAAAGGGCTGACTAATTCTACATAGACAAAAACAGTAATGCAATTTTAAATATTGTCACAATTGCTGAAATACACAATTTTAATACAAATAGTAAGTGCAGCAAATAAAACAGCATAACAAAATTTTGAAGAACATGAAACTGGATTCAAAATAGTATCATTTTATTCTTAAATAAGCAGCTGGATTTTCAACAGTAGTTTCTACAGAGGCAAGGCATCTGTAGCAATTTTGAAAACCAGATCATGTTCTCAGGACTACAAATGTAGATCTTGGGGGAGATTTTGAAAAGCAGCTAAGAGAGTAAGAACAGGCATTTTCAAGTCCAGAGTCACTTGGGGACATCTTGCTTTTGAAAATTATGCCCTTTGTTCCTAATTTTAAGGTTCTATTTCCTTTAGTAATTGCAGCCTCTACCTTTAAAACCAATGTAGGCTACCTTAATATCTATTAAACAAGATGCATTATTATCCCTATTCTACAACATCCACTGTTACATGCTGTGAAACCGTATTTCCTCTTTCCTCTGTTCACATTGACTGTTAGGACATAGGTTTCTAAATACCCACAAAAATGTCTGCAAAGGCTTTTGATGAAAATACAGTCAGGCTATGAATGAGAGTTACATGTATGTGTGTGTATATATATATTTATATGCTTATTATCATCATAAGCAATTTTGTACAGGTGCTAAATGAAGCAGCTACAATGTGACACAATTCAGCCACTTCTATTCAAGTAGTAGCAATTGCAGCTACAAACCATGCTTTCAAACTGCAGCAAATATTTGTGGTGTCAGATAAAAATGCATACTGAGTCAAAATATTTGCAGAATTAAGATACGTAACATAAAAATAAACTTTGCTTGTACAAAAGACAAGAAATAGTTATTGAGACCTGAGCTTTATAAAGATCTCTTAGTAAAAGATGACTTTAAAAAAATTATGCCAGTACATTGTTTGTTTTTTCAATTCACATGGGACTATACCAGTAGAAAAGTCAAAAGGTTGATCTATTGTTACGTTTTGAAATCTGAGAACATTCCAAAGGAAGGAAGATTCTGGTAGTGTTATTGTGGGAGCTCACATTTCCCATGCTGAAAAATTCATGGAAATTGTTTTGTTTGGGTTTGACGCTAACCAATATGTACTATAAATTGAAAGAGGGGGTAGCAACAGCCAGAGAGTCATGCTAAGGACAAAGATTTAAATTCACAACCCAAATCAGTTCTGTGTGTTCATACAAGCGGTTTCACACAGGAGGCCAGATTCAGCTAAACTAGAAAGCCAATACATCTCAAATCAGCCAACTGAATTTCTATTTGCTTACATCAGGGTGATATTTGCCCATAGAATATGGATGAATTACAGCTTATAGCTTGCTTCCTGCAGTTGCCTTTGTGTATCAGAGCTGTGGCATAATTACCTTCCACTTTAGTATATGGCTTCCATTTGTAGTACCATCCACGGAAAGGTTTGCTGTTGTATTCTGCGCACTGCTGGGCACGGAAGTCCAAGCTATTTGCTGGACATGGCTGAGTATTACAAAGTTGATAAACACGACTGGAACCTTGGCAGAATTTGCCACCATACTGTGGCCTAAAAAAAAAGAAAAAAAATGATTTTGCAAAACCTGCTTTCTGTGTGATTGACGTTACGTGTGTATGAGAATGCAGAGAAAATGAGAGGATGTATTGTCTTAGGAGATCAGTATTTCTTACATGGACTATTAATTTTCATGGTTCCTAAAACCAAGCAAAGCAGTTGCCATGAATTATCTGCTTGGATGACTGCAAACTCAGCAAAGATGCAACTATCTAGAGGTGAATCATGTTTTCACTAATTTAAATTTATAGGACTATTTTGTATTGGTTGGTTTCAATCTTATAATATAGTTACTTTTACTCTGCTCTAACCCAGGAATGAACATCTGTAAAGAATTACCTATCACAATAAGAGTTAATAAAGGATAACATAACACTCATCAAACATAAACAGAATGAATTATTACATTTGGGGTTTCATTTGTTTTGTAAATAATTTTGAAAAAGTGTGCTTTATAAACAGTGAAAGGAAGCAAGGACTGTGCATAGTTGTCCTGCTTTAGGAAAATGTTGGAATTCATGGATAACTTTAAACATGTCACATCCACTTCAGCAAACCTTACCTGGCCATTTCCCTTAATTTTAGCCAGAATGAAAAGAACATATTCGATTACTTTGCTAGCATCTTACATTACCAGAATAATAGTTTTTTAACTATTTGGTCTATGCACACAACTGTAAAACAACGTAAAATGTAAGACTTGCTCTTTCTAAAGTGACTGAGAAGTCTCACAAGCTGCTGAGAAATGTATTCACTCACTCTTGTATTCCTTATGGATCTATATAGGAATTCACTGATGTTATTTTTGTAGTTTCACAATGCTCAGATACACATCTGCAAGTTCTGAGCCAAATCTTCAAAACAACAAATTCTAAGAACTGTTTGTCATACTATACAATTTATTGCATCAAGTGAAAAGAACTGTAACAATGCTACAATTGCACACATTTATATAATGATTTTTTTAAATTAGGGAATATAAATACTTGGAAGACAAGCCATGATCTTTCAGTGGACAGCTTGCCCATGTTACATACAGATTAGCGAAAAAAATCAGAATAATATAAAAGACACTTAATAATATTAATAATAATAATAACAACAACAACAATAAACTAACAATAATATTTAATAATTAATAATAGTATCAAAGATACAGTTGCAACGTATTTGTTTAAATCCCTAAACACTATGCTATATCTATTCCCCATATCAAGTGTCCCATACAACTTCTCCTGGCACGCATCTGACTGGAGTAATATGGAGACAGCTTGGTGCAACATGGATGAGAAAATCCAGGTGCTTTTTCTGTTTGCTTTATTATAAATTCTAATCCTCATATGTCTAACCCTCCAACCAAGCTGGGGCTTGGTTTTTATGTTTTGACTCAGCTTTGAATGCACACAATACCTGCCTCTTCAAGAATCCTGGGCTACAAAACAGTCTTTCAAAGGATGAGGTGGAAAGCCACCTGCTACTCTGTTTAAAACTGTGTTAAAGCACCAGCAAAATGTGTTGTGGGAAAAAACCAGCTTCCAGTGACTTTTCTTGCCGTCACCTACTAGCTACACTGACACTGGGTGTAATGGTGAAGGTCTTAAAATGAAGCCAAATTTTATGCCCTAGTTGCTGGCAGTTCAGTCTGTGCAGGGCAGGGAGGACATGTAACATCAGTGAAGTCAAGGAGTTGACTTTGTGCAAATGGTGAGAGCTTTGAGCCAAGGCAGCCAAACTGTTGGTCCTTACCCAGCTCGCTCTCCACAGACTTTCTTTACAGCTTCAGCACATGTATGATTTTTTACCTCCTTCAGCCCCAGAGAACAAATCTGCTTTAGTGTAAGGAAAAGAAGCAACCCCCTTCCAAGTAAATGCCACCAAACAAGCAATATAATAGAATTATTTATGGCTAGATCGTGATTTCTAGCCACAGTCTTGCATTTGAGGATGGCATAAAATTCCACCAAACTAAAGGAGCACTGAAAGAGGCATTCTGTTTCCCAGCTCTGTTACAGCATTTTAATATTACAGTACACTCCCGTTACTGAAACTGTCGGCAGAGAATTATGGAAACTTCTCCACTTTCGCCTTTTACCAACAAGATGTCAGTAAGAATTAAGTAATTCACAGGAAACTAGATGTAGATCTGCAAAACATAATTTCTGAGAAAAGGCTATTATCTGCATTGACAAAATCAATGTCAATTGATCCAAAAATGGATGTTTATACCACCACTAGATTTTGGTTTGACTGCCTACAGAAGCTCTGTTAGTATAACTGCACTTAACAACAAACGCTTTGCACAGAGGGTATTTCAATATTTCTGTAGTGGCACAATGCCCCTAATACAGCAATAGCCTAAACTTCTCATCATCTGTGTACTTCACCAGCATTGGCATGCATAGGCAAAGATACCTGCACGAATAGCTGCTGTTAGCGCTGAGGCCTTGCTGAGGATAATTGGAAAAGGGAGAAATTTGGTGAGAAAGGCCAGCAAAAAGGCAGTCCCCAAAGAATGGTTTGTAAAAGCAGTTTAAGTGCAAAGATGTAAATACTTCGCTTCATATAAGACTCAAATATTAAAATGCTACAAAAGTAAGTAGCTTAAATTAATTCTGCAGTGCCCTTTTAAGAATAGACTTCACAAACAGTGAAAGTAAAATGGATATTCACTGCAATGCAACACAGAGAGTGACAAATCCTGGAATTAATCTGATCAAGGAAAGTATTTTATGCATTAAAAAGGGAATTAGACTCTGAAATTCTGGATTCCTATTTTTTCATGTTTTGTAATCATTTAAATTCAAGCGAGAACATTTCTGCTCACATTATGACCATATTATGATAGTATCACAAAGCTAGACTATTTTATTCTGCATGAAGTTGAAGGGTCTACAAGGTCTTTCACAGTCTTCATTTTTAATTAGTATTTTAAATGGCATCCTTACTTTACATCTGTTTACATCTGCATTGTCTGTAATCACTGTTACAGATATCGTACATAAAAGATTAAAAAGACATGTTGAAGCAATTTTGGTTTAGTCTTTTGCTTGCATACATGCCTAAAACTCCATTCTACTCTTACTGAACAATGCACTATTATGAAGTGGGTAGGATGCAGTCCCACAGATACGATTTAGGTATTAATTTAAATCTCTTGGGCAGTCTTCAGGTTCTTTTCCAGCCAAACTATTAAATTATGTAATCTATTTCTGTCTTGGAAAAGTACCTCAATTGTAAAATGTTGAGACATATGAAAGCCAGATCCACGAAATTACGCTGTGACAATTTACAGAAACATAATGATTTTAGCAAATTGCATCATTCCATGTTCTACAGATGACCCCCACAGGTGTGGTAGTAGGAGTTCGTACATAACTCTGGTGGCAATTCAGAAGCCATGCCTGGAGCTGTTTGGGTGTGGTCACAAGGTCTGTCTTAACATTGTTAAGAGAAAGGGAATGGAATCGGTTGGATATTATTTGCAAGAGGAGAATTTCACATACAAACACAGGTAACAAGATTTTCATATGCAGCAGCCTGAATTTGTGTTCTTCACCTGTCTTTAAGCTTCTAGTAAGATGTGCCACCTTTAAAATCACTGGAAACCTAGAAATCTCCCTCAGATTTCACGAGAAGTCAGTTACTGCAAAAAACAGACTACTTATTTAAAAACCTCATTTTAGAGTCCAGTAAGTTCTTCAGAGATCCATACCCCCTGTCCTAATCTCTTACAGAAATACATTTTATTCCTTGTCATTCTCAAAATTTTGCTATCCAAAATCATCTGTCAAGCCTCTGAACACAATAAACATTAGCTCCTACACAAATCTGGAATAGGAAAAGTGAAATAAATATATTACATATAAAACAGTATACATACATGTACTGAAATATATAAACATCTGAAATATATTTCAGAAATTCAAAAAGAAAGGAATCATTATTTTTTGTTTATGTGTAGTTATAGAGGTGAACAATGAACAGTGGCTAGGTTATAAATTGTTCTATGCAGTGTAACATTGGAAACGGATAATATCATTTTTCTAATGATTCCACATTTATACAAAAGTGCTGTGATGGGAAATACAGCTATCTGGGTATTTGTACACTGTTGTATGGGTGGCTTATTTATAGTCCTGTCATTTCACCACTAACTCCAAGAGAGATTTATAGTATCTTCTCTCTGCTGTAACTGAATTAGCACTAATATAATAAAATTAAGTTTAGTATAAACATGTTTGTAAACAGTTGTGGTATCAAGTCTTATTGGTTACATCAAGTCTTGCATCAAGTCCTACTTTAATTAGAACAGACTCTGAATGCAAGGTTTAAATACATAATGCTACAGTAACGGACACCCTTCATGTTAAAGAGCTTCTGTTTGAAGACCATTGGAAATCATTATCAGTTATAACAGCGCACCAAACGGAAACATTTCAACTAGTGGACATTCTTTTGTTACACAGGGAGAGCAAGGGAAGGCTTATGAATAAATGCAGAGAACAATGTGCATACATACAAATTTAGCAGGCAAAACAGGGACCAAAGGAGGAAGGCCAAAATATATGTATGACGTGTAATTGAGACTCTGCATTCTCTTGCTAAATAGCTTAATAAAGGAAACTATCCAAGTAATTTTATTTATCAAAATACACTGAGAAACAACAGAAAAGGTTGCGAAAATGCTCTGCTATGGATCTGCAAAAATCGGCTTGACTGAGTGAGGGTAATAAAGACTATTTTAACTAACTCACATTTTCCTATAACACAGTATATGAAGCATGGATATTATTACTGCAGGACTGTATAGTAGGTGTGAGGCTTCTTTACAGCCCCATATAAACTGTGTCATATTTTCTCTGTTTTTTATTAATGCAGTTTAAATGCTGTTTTTATTGTGTGCAATGAAGAATACATGTGTCTATGCTTGTTGAAGTTGTGTATGAAATAAAACAGTGAAATCCTTTTTTTCTTGTTAGTTGAAGTGAATTGAGTACTTGGGAAAGGTGCTGGTCAGATAACGCTTTACCTCTACTTTGAAACAGTATTGTAAGGAATAGTAGTATTTACAGTGATAAGACATTAACTAGAGGAAAATACCAGAAATGTTTCGTGAGTTAGCATAAAATTCTAGGGCTCAGCAACTTTATTCTGACCTGTGAAACATAAGAGAATGCAAAGAACATGACAGCCAAAGACAGACATCTGCCTACAGCCATTTTAATACTGACTTAAAACATTTTTGGTTTATTATCCTGGATAATATGATCTCATATTTAAGACCTTTTTCCCTTGCTTTTAAATCACTAGGTATGAATACATCTGTGTGGTGGTTTGTTAGTTCTGCAGGTATTTGATAAACTTCTGTGTCACAAAAATTGAGAAAGCTGGGCACTAGATGTTCTAGTACACTGGTACCTCAGCCACTACTTTCTAGTATCAGGACATATTTCTGTCTTTCACCTACTGACTGGTCATGACATGAAAGAAAGGTCTTGGAAACATTTTCACACGTACTATTTCCCTACAGAAACAGACTCTTTATTTTTTTTGTTCTAATAACATAAATAGTTAGTATAAAAATAATACCTTTTCATATCTATGTCTTACTTTGGATTATTGCAGTGTCTTTCTTGGTATGTGACCCCACCTCCACAAGTGCGAGTACACTCTGACCACTCAGACCAGGCAGACCATTGGCCATTTACAGGCTTGGGTCCATGATCCCCATATTTGACACACTGTCCTCTTCGACACCACTGCCAAAAGAATGCCAAAAAACATCCCATCAAAGTTAATGGTACCTAGTAGATGCAAAAAAGAAAAAATCCACATTTAAAAGTTCCAGTGCTTAACCGTAAAAAACATGAGGTCACCTATCAGAGTCCATGAGATAGTTCACAGTAGGACAAGGACTCAGAAGTAGGACATTGATCCACACAATGGTATAGATGAGTAATGTCCTAAAATTTGTCCAAGTTATGAGCTGAAGATCTCTGAGGTACAAATTTTCAAAACTATTCTCTTGTAGACTGTCTTTTTGGCTTACTCTTCCCACAAAAATCCATGTTAATTTATGGTCCTGTGCTGTCAGAACCTCAAAACTTCCCATGTAATTTAAAAATAGCCTGCTAAAATTCTGCTAAAATTTTTCCCTGTTATAATTCACTTATGAAATACTGCACAAAGAGAAAAAGCAAAATAGTACGTTTTTCAGTAACTTGAAAATCAAAACAATATTCTACAACATTACAGCAAAAGAAAATATTTTGTGTAACTATAGAAGAGTGTAAATTAGAAGCTTCAACTAAAATAAATAACCGTGCTCTTGCAGTAGTGATCACTGATGATAATATGCATGATGGCCTTAGTCTGTATAGCAAATATTATAGCTTAAGGAACGTTTATGTCCGAATGGAATTTGAAGCCTTGCTCTAACTTCTGTTATAATTAATGGATTTTCTTACTGATTTGGATTTGCCAGATATATGTTATTCCATAGCTCGATGGGAAAGGCATGGCTTCCTACCATCATATAGGTGCCACTGTGGGGACCAGTCCTGACTATGTATTGCAGTGCAATCTTTTACAGAGCAATCAGGAAATCCATGACAGCAAACCTGGAGGGATCTGGATCAAACTGTTTTGGACAGGAGGTGGTATTTGATCCAATACAGTCTAAAACCAAATTAGAATGACATTGTTCTATTTATAAAACAACTTACCATACTTATACCACAAGCTGTTCCTTCTGCTGCTGGCATGAACTTTGTCTCACACCGATGACCCACTTTGTGACACCAGAGAGATTTGCATATATCCTGAGAAGAAAAAAGTACTCACTATAGTACTCATAATTCCCATCATTTCCCTGTGTTCAGAAAGAGTAACAAAAGATACATGCCTTTGCTACCCTAAAAGCCTTATAAATAAAACCTCTTCTGAATTTAGAAGATCCAGGGTTTTAAGATTCACAGCACAGCCATATTCTGTATACTGCTTTCTTGTTTATGCACCATTTCACTATATATTTTGTAAAACTGTTTTGAGTGTGAGACTACAATAGAACAAAAACTGTCAAAAGGTTGAAGGCTACAGTTACATCAAGTCTACAGGGACTATAATACTGTGAAGAGTCTAGATTTTCTAAAACACAGGAGGTATCTGGAAACACAGTCTCTTCACAGTGCTGTTCATTCTCTCTTCTTTCTTTACTAGCTATAGAAGAAACAGCTGCCATCACCTGATAAATGTGGTTATATAAAAAAATTTATCAAAATACTCCATGATATTAACAGGAGTAAAAGAAATGACAATACTTTTTAGAACGAGCACTCCAGATTATTTAATAAAATGTCTTCTCTGAAGAGATCAGCAAGGAGTGTAGCAGTCACTAAAATAATGAGTTAATCTAAATTAATCCTTCATTATGAAGTCAAGAGTGTAAGTTATGTTTTTATTGTTTTAAGATAACTCTTTATATATTTTCCAGGTTTTGCTGTCAATGCATAAGAGTAAAACAAAACACAAGAAACTTAGTCCTTGTTACCCCACACCCCATGCAAGTTTTGTTCAAAACTCTACTGCCCGCTAATTTCCCTGAGCACGGTAGGCAAGGGCTCATGGGTCTTATGTATTCAGCTGCACTCCTTATGACTCCTGGAAAGAACACATTTCCTTCTGAAAGTCCCCTGGGATTCTGATATTCCTCAAAAGAGGCCAGTGCCTTCAAAGCAAATTGCCAAGCAAGATAAGGTAGAGAAATTGCCCAGGCCTCTGAAGAACACTGTATTACTTGTACTTATTTAGTGGACTGCAGTTCTCTAATGTAATTTTAACTTTTCAAAAGTATATCAATAGGTACCTTTACAAAGCTGAGGTTGCACAGTTTTGCTTTCATTCCAAATTGCCATTTGCACTGGGTATCAGCATCATAGATCTGCCCTGGCAGTTTGTCAGGGTATTTATACTGTCCTGTTTGCTTAGGTTCATCAATCAGGCAGGCAGCTTGAGCTGTACTATAATGAGAATGTATATTAATCATTACGATGATCTTTATATTAAAATATTTTAATTTGCTACAGACCAGCAAAAACACATAATATTGTATGCATTACCTTTAACTAGGTTTAGAGGTATGCACTGAGATTAGAATATCTGCTTGCCGGAGCCAAAAGATCTTGACATCTTGTTGGTAGCCTAACCTGCAAAGTTTTAAGGAAGCAGGAATTTCCAGGCTTTCAGACTGTTGTGACAAGAAGAATGATGTAAAATTCTTTTCCTCCCTTTATTCCTGTGTAACCAAGAGCAAAGTGATCTAGTCTGCTTCTTTCCCTTAAATGGATTACCCAAAACAGGAATCAACAGAACCAGCAGGCACGCTGTCTCATTTCAGCGTTCACTTTGTGTGGATTCACAAACAGAAGGCTGCTGCCGTTTGTGTGCTTTGGGTCAGCTGTGTCCAGCTTAAGACCAAAGGTACCCTACAGTCTACTTTGTTTCCTTCGTATATGCTTGAGAACCCATGTATATAGAAGGTCACTCTATGCTGGATTTATCTTCCAAATGTAAGTCTCTTGGACCATATTGCGTGTTGGAGGGCTTACATGACTTTTAATTTGCAATTTGCTTGTGTACTCAGAATATGTTGCATCATGGCAGCAGAAAAAAATCACGAGAACTCTGTCACCTTGCCTGGCCGCTGCTCTGAGATACTGACTTGTAATTCAAGGATCAGATCCACAGAACTATCTAGGTGCTTGATTCTCATTCTAAGGAATTAACATCTAAAATGCCTGTGTTGGATCTGGGTCTTATTACAACCTCCACATTTTTTAGTAATCATGTATAGTCTACCCATGTACAACAAACAAAAGAAAAGTTGTACAGGAAAAGACTGCAATTCTGCTGACATTAAACATAGACCAAAACCCAGTTCCTTTAAAAGCATCACTGAGTAATGCTAACACGCTGGAGAAGTAATTGGTATCTTTCTCTTTTTCCTTTCATTCCCCCGAGAAACACTATATGAAAAATGTAAAATGTCCTTACTCATGACATGAGCTAGATCAAGAGAAAAACTCCAGTGAGAAAGGCCACTAATGTTAATTTACATTTTGTAATGACTTTGGTACCACTGTGTCTGCCCTCTTTGGTGTTCACTTCCTACTAATTCTCTAATAAACCTAGCTGCTGACAGGAATGCCTGGGAAAGAATGATATGCCAGTCACTACTGCGGGCTATTCATGGTGGGTGAAATCCATGCTTTTGAAACGAGGCAGGAAAAAAACATTTACATGCCATACCACCTATATGCTTCATAAGTCCAAGTGTGTGGGCTCACGTAGTACATGGGTTTGAGCACATTTTAAAAGAGGTGAATTTCACACTTTAGTAATTTTTATGTCTGTTCAAGAATTCAAGCCCAGTTATTAAAGATATATTCCCTGGCACCAGCCCAGATTTACATCTGACCTACCTGAGAAATTTGTTGAGATACTGCCTGCTGCATACAGACCAAGAAAACACTCCATTGTTTCCTGTGAGTGTGGGAGACATAATATTACCCTCAGCTTTCCTACAAGGATTTCCTTCTCCATCATGAATCATACCAAAGCTGAAAAGAGAACCATGTGTGAGAGTGAAAATCTAGATTAATCAGAAGCAAGACAAAATCTGGGTCAGAAGGAACACTTTCTGGGTAACAGCTCTATTCCCGAACTCCACAGGGAATGTGGAATTCATCTCTTTCATTCCAAAGGGATGAAAACATATGCATCATACAAATGACTATTAGTATGAAACAAACTCCAGTTAATACCATTCAATTTTTATTGTCACCATACACTTGTCTGATGAGAAAAAGTTTGTCAAGTTTCACAAAAGGCCCATACTGGTGAGGCAAAGGAGCTCTGCAATGTGAGCTGATGACAAGACACTGCCACACAAGTACCAGAGCTGCCAACTGTGTCAGTTTTACAGTTTAATCATTTCTTTTTCCTGAATGAGAAATGTTCTGTGGTGAGATGGATGGATGTAGTGGATCTTATTTGCAGTCACACTTGTACTTGCCTATAAATCCATCAGCCTAAAACATGCATGCAGTCTGAGCCTTTCTCTGCCTAACGATAATGCCTGCTAACATGAATGGTGTGGAGATCAGAATCCAGGGAAACAGCAGTGTTACACAGCTGTAAGAATATAATAAAACATGTCCTCATAATAGGAGGGAAGAACTACATAGCTGCATTCAATCTATAGCAAAAGAAGTGGGACTAAATGAATAGAATACAAGGTATGAATATAAAAATATGATATTTTTTTTCTAATTTTGGCCATTAACTTGATATAATCTCTCAGGCATATCACTTTCTTTTCCTCACCTTTGTCATACACTATCACTTACTTTGCCTTGACTGTAATCTCTTCAGTGGGAATAATGCCTCTTACTGGGTGCTTTGCTCAGTCTGCAGCATCATGAGTCTCTCCTTTCACTAGGAGAGGTGTTAGGATAATATAAAGAATAATAAGCAATAATAAAAACCACGTTAAAAATGACAAATTATGTGGAGCTTACGGATATAATAAAGCTAATTTTCAGGTTTTTTCCTTTCACTGTTTTATATTTACTCACTATATGGGACATCTGTGAAATTCAATGTGTTTTGAATAGAAATTTCATAATCTGTTACTTCAACATTGTAGTACATTGGCAACTTTATGAATGTAATCTGTGCACGTGCAGGGACTTGGTCCTCTACTGTTATAAATCGTTGCAGGCTCATCAGAGTTACTGCATGTGTTGCCACCAGCTGAGGCTCCAAACTTGCTAAAATATATGGCTCCTTCTATAAATGGACAAAAAAAACCTACCAACTGAGCTTGTATTTTAGAATCATTTATAAAATGCTAACTTTTTTCATATACATTGCAGCCAAGGAATCCAGAGTTTATATACCCAGTGACACAATGGGCTCTGAACTCCCAAAGGAACAGCTAAGCTTTCAGGTAAAAACACAAACTGTTTCAAGAAAACCATAAAAACGTGTGACAACTGAAGGTACTCAGTGGATTGCAGACTGTGATCTATACAGTATAAAATATTCTCCTACTATGAAATCCTTAGGATAATATATTCACAGTGGACTTTAGCACCTCCAAGACTGTCACAGGTGGTTTTTTTTCTTCCAGGAATCTCTGTATCACAGAGACCGAATTCAGTTGTCTTCAATCACATACTAGGTAGTCTCAGGAACATGAACACGAACGTATGATAATAAAGACATTTTGTATCTGGCACAGATTTTTTCCAGAAGATAAGATACATTTAATTAGGATTATGGAAGTATACCAAAGAAAGGCTGAATAATATGAGAATCAAAGGCAGTGGTGAAAAAGGAAAAAAAAAACCAACACCAAACTTAAAAAATTTCCAAGCATAATCTCTCAAAGCAAATAAGAAAATAAACAGGAAGGAAGGGCATTAAGAGACGAAAGGGGATATTTCTTGAAAAATAAGCTGTGGGCCTGATTCTCTCCTAATACTGATCAAAGGGCATTAAAAATGTACTGAGGTCAGTGAAACTGCGTTAGTGTGACAGGAGGATCAAACAATATATATTTTACATCTTTGGTCCCACTGAAAGCATTGGCACCATTCCCACGGGCTTCACTGGTAGCTGGATTTATTTTTTAATCCCTTGTTTCCCATCAGATATACAGAAACCTGTGAAAGGGTCATTCATGTAGACATTAGGTCATAGTATATACTGTAGAGCATATTTGTGCAATGAAAACTAAATAGTCCTGATTCAGTCATGCAGAATCAGAAGGACACATGCCTTGACCAAACAGCAGAATACAGCACCACTGCTTTTCAAAGACATTCTGTGCAGTAATGTCGCTGGACAAAATAAAGAACCTATGCCCATGATTTTATCTGATCCTTGATTTCAGGTTTGTACCACATAGAGAAACTATGCCTCTATGCTGCCAGTGGCTAGACAGACTCCAGCTTGAACTATGTTAAAACTGAAAATCAAAACCATGAAAAAGTTGTGAAAAAGTAATTCAAAATTATTTGGGAAAAAAACAGAAGAGCAAAACCTAACCATCTTCTTCAGATTTAATTCAACAATTCAGAGAACAGCTGAAGCTCCATAGAAGATTATTACGGATTTTGTTTGAGAGACAGAAGGTTCTTAGGAAAATGACAGTCTTATTATGATAGAAACCAAGTGGAAATCCAATGGATGTAGAGACAGGAAGGCTGAAACCCCCACAAAGGTTCTTTTTAGTCAAATCACACATTAAATAGGTATAGAGAACAACGAAGGACAGGTTGAATGGAATGAATGGCTCCCAGATGCTATGAAACATTGGGTCTTCTGGGAAAGGGACCTTTAAGAGATTCAGACAGATCACTCCTCCATACCGTAAGCTGCAGTGTTCTATCTCTTTTTGGAGCAACCACACTGATACTAGAAGCAATTTGTCTACCAGAACATGATATCAATGTGGAAAGCCTGTAGATTATTGTTGTCAGCTTTTACTGTTTGCTCTGGTTATCCCCTGTAATATATAAAATATTGAAAAATAAAAATAAAAGGAAAGCACCGTGGGCAGCTGATTCATCATTTCATGCTAAAGGACACACCTCTTAGTGACAAATCTTGACTCTGGCCTAAAATTGTCTATAGCTTCCCATCAAATTAGAAACAGTTGTGAGGTACCTGTGACAGAATAAGGTTCCTCCACCTATGGCAGCAAAATCAATCAAAATCCAAAAGTGGTTATTTTTTATTATTGTTGAAGAGATGATATTTAACATGGCCAACACATTAACTGGATGTTTTATATATTCTAATCATATAGCTCTCTGTAAATCATAGAATCACAGAATTGTTTAGGTGCGAAAAGACCTTTGAGATCATCAAGTCCAGCTGTTCAGCTAGCATTGCCAAGTCCACCACTAAACCTAAGCACCACATCTACCTCCACAGATGGTGACTCAGCCATCTCCCTGGGCAGCCCATTTCAATGCTTGACAACCCTTTTGGTGAAGAAATTTTTCCTAATATCCAGTCTAAATCCTAGTGCAACTTGAGGCCATTTCCTGTCATCCTACCGCTTGTTAGCTGGGAGAAGAGATCGACACCCATCTTGCTACAGCCTCCTTTCAGGCAGTTGTAGGGAGCAATAAGGTCTCCTCTGAGCCTCCTTTTCTCCAAGCCAAACACCCCCAGTTCCCTCAGCTGCTTCTTATAAGACTTGTGCTCTAGGCCCTTCACCAGCTTCGTTGCTCTTCTCTGGACATGTTCCAGTACCTCTACATCCCTCTTGTAGTGAGGGGCCCAAAACCCAACACAGTGTTCAAGGCGCAGCATCAACGGTGCCGAGGGACAATCACTTCCCTAGTCCTGCTGGCCACACCATTTCTGATACAAGCCAGGATGTTGTTGGCCACCTTGGCACACTGCTGGCTCATGTTCAGCTGGCTGTTGAACAACACACCCAGGTCATTTTCCGCCAGGCAGCTTCCCAGCCGCTCTGCCCCAAGCCTGTAGTGTTTCGTGGGGTTGTTGTGACCCAAGTGCAGGACCTGACACTTCTCCTTTTTGAACCTCATACAATTGGCCTTGGCCCGTCGATCCAGCCTGCCAAGATCCCTCTGCAGAGCCCTCCTACCCTCAAGCAGATCAATACTCCTCCCCAACCTGGTGTCATCTGCAAACTGACTGAGGGTGCACTTGATCCCCTTGTTCAGATTGTTGATAAAGACATTAAACAGGACTGGCCCCAATACAGCCCTGGGGGAACACCACTTGTAACCGGCCACCACCTGGCTTTAACTCCATTCACCACCACACTTTGGGCTCAGCCATCCAGCTGATCCAAATGATCCATATTTAACTGATTTATGTTAACTTGTGCTATGTTTCCATTCACTCATATATTTATTTATAGAAGGAGCGTGTAAGACTCTTGAAACTTACTTGTGTCCAGATTCATGAGCAATTGTAAAAGCCAGTCCAAGGCCTGTATCTTCATTAATGGTGCAACTACGGTATTTGCTGCACATGCCACTGATAGGTGCAAATCCTGAAGGAAGGAAGCAGTAGAATAGGTTGTTCCTCTACAGAATTCCAAATACATATATCATCTGCATTGGTCCTAATAAGCCAGTCTATTGTGGTGCATGAAGATGATTGTCTACTTTATCGGGTTCATCACGGAGGAATTACAGCAGACCTTTATTTAACAATAACGAAAAACCTGTACAAGGAGTATAAATCAAACCTAACCTCCCAAAATACACTTTACTTGTAAAGATTATTCTTTCCCCCCTTCATGCCTTTATTGCTCCCAGATTAGGGAGGAATCCCTTTCAAAAAGGGCAAGTAGTCACAAAAAGAAAAAAAATATCAGTGGCTCAGAAATATTCTCAAAATCAAAAATATTCCTTGAAGAGGTGGCAATTCAGAAGGATGTCTTCAGATAGCTTATTTTGCCACTTTTTCTGGGGCAATGATACCAGTAACACTCTTTTTCTTCTAGATATCTCAAAGACAAATATGTAAAAATAACAGTGTTCTTTACCCTTCAAAAAGGCTAACATTATATGCAAAAATAGACTATTTTAAAACATTTCCGTCTCTATAATCAAGATGCTGCTGTTGACACTCACGAGTTTATCAGAATGTGTTTTCTTATCATACCTAAAGTATCACAGGGCTCATTTTTCCAAGAGCAGATATCAAAACCCGTAAGCAAGATGGCATGGTCATGGCGCTTTCCATTCTTCCCAATCAGAGAAGACTGCCATTGGCAAAAGCTGTTCAGTGACTGGTCCGCATGGTGGTTAATCAGTAATCCACCCTGCAGATATTTCATAGACACAGAAATAAGGTGCTTCCATCAATATTTGAGAAAGGTGGTTGAAAGAATAAGAGTTGGTTAGGGAAAAGGGAATTACTTTTTCGTATTTGTTGTGCATAAACTTATGTGTTCCCATGTTAACTGTCTGTGATGACCAATTCTGTTAATAAGTGAATCAATTACAATTGTAGAATAAAACTGCACCTCTCCCCAGACACAGATATTTTCAAAGTCAGTGGTTGGAATTACAGCATACAAATAAATTTGATACCTGATAACATTGAACACTAAACTATTTTCAATCTTGTGATTAAAATTTTTGGAGATTTCTCTGAAGGAAAAGTATTATCCAAGTAGATCAACCCATCACAAATTTCTCTTCATCAAAAGAGATTTTGTCTTCTTTTGTGTCAGCACCCTTGCCA
Organism: Ibycter americanus; assembly: GCA_035590275.1. Taxonomy (NCBI): domain Eukaryota; kingdom Metazoa; phylum Chordata; class Aves; order Falconiformes; family Falconidae; genus Ibycter; species Ibycter americanus. Next base: position 15,844,857 of record JAVJGI010000036.1, read on the forward strand.
AAAGAATTGGCGCCACTCCCACCTTTTATTACACCCTATCTTCAGTTCAGGACTTTTGACTCCTTGCTCCTTCTGATCATCACATCCTGGAAAGTCCAGTTCAAAATCTTTTTATTTATTTAAATACTTCTTAAGTAGATTTCTCATTCCAACTATTTCTGTTCAAGAAAATGCTGGAAATTAAGTTTTATCTCACTGAAAGCATTTCAATGTTTCTAAAGAACATTTATATGAAATGAAAATTTTAGTATCAAAAACTGAGAAGCAGTGAAATGCAGAAAGTGTGATTTTGGAGGGTTTTGTGATTTTCATCTTCTTCTCATGCTTTATGTCTTAAGAAACCTCTAACATGGGAATACATAACATGGGAACATCCAATACTCCCTGTGAACAGTAGCAAATGAAGTACACCACACAAAAATTCTGACGCAACTTACAGGCTCTTGTTCCAAAAGAAGAAGGCTCACAATGATAATGTTTATATCACTTCCAATTGTTCCATCTTTAAACAGACTAGAGACCTGCAATGATTATTGAAGAGAAAATACCATTTACATGTATAATTTTTTTAATAGACTAAACATATGTATTGAGTTATTGCATTTGGCTTCGATTTTCAATACAAATTAATGGAGTTATTACCTTGTAGGATTAATCTAAAAGAGTTTAACCCAGAATTATGCCCCAAACCACTACACTTATCCAAAAACCTTGAAAACTTTCTATTGTCTTCAATGGGCTTTGTTCTGTCCTTGGTCTCCTGGATCAAGTGTAATCAAGTTCAAAGTTCAAGTTTTGTAGTACAAAACTAAAGGGCAAAGCCACAAAGCAAAATACATTTTTTGTTAAATTATATGATTTTTCACAAAATAAATTTGTGCTTTCTCAAATAAATTTTTGTTTCAAGGAGACACATCAAACAAAACAGTTTCATGATACTAAATGAAATGAAAGTTTCCATTTCAGAGTATCTGCCTTTTTTGTACTACACAAGAGGTATTTTAAAATATGACATTTTAAATATTTTCCTTTTTCTTTTTTTTTTTGAACCCTACAGTACTGTTGACAGAGCTGTGATAACTAGGGATAATTTGGATACACCACATCTTACCATATTCATGACTGTTAAGATGTACGTTGTTACATTTTCCTTGCCATGTTTCTCCAACATTTTTTTATCTGCCACAACAAGGGTTTCAACATTTAGACTTCCATTTTTCTGAATTTTAGCAGATGATCTTTTGAACCTTGCAGAAGTCCCATATTCATCTGAGCGAATGTACGTCTCTTCCGTGGGTGGCTTAGGTGCATCTAAAAGGAAATAAAACTCAGTTTTGGAAAAGGTGCAGATCACCCATGAACAGTTTCATCAGAAAATGAAGCATCACAAGTTTAGAGCCTTAGATTATTTTTACAGCATGTGATCTAGTACTTATGGCTAAGTTATTGTATATTTATTAATAAAGACCTGATTCATTCCTGAGGGAAGGATGGCTACAGGGAGAGAAGAAAATAGGAGAACCACAATCGTATGCAATAACCATTTTAAAATAAAGAATTAATCTAACAGAATGGTAGTATCTGTGGCAAAAAATACATAGAGAATTTTTAACAGAATATCTACATTTTCCTATCCTTTTGATAACTTCTTAAGGTGTTTGGCATGTGCTACTTACATAGCAGTTGGTAAAAAAGTCCTTTCCACAACAGATGTCCACCGTCAGTACAGAAAGCAGACACACACCACAAGTAAGATTCCTGCCAGCCTGCTGTTGTGATTGACATTAGCCTTCTATGTGAATTTGCCACTGAGATTATCCCTGCTGGGAATATATTTATATAGGGAAATGTCAGGCAATAGCAAGGAGGGCTTGGTAACAGGATATGCGCATCCAGCCCACACACCCCAATGCCAGGGAGCACTTTTTCCCTCTGTACTTATGTCGCGTGGTCAATGGCATGGTTAGAGCATGGTCTCTACTCCATTTCTTCACAGCCAGAAAATGGGAAAAGAAATCTATATCCTACATCCTGTATTGCTCCTGTTATTCATAGCTTCTTTTGCATAAACCTACATTGCCTTTGAATCAAGAATTAACTCGAAGGCCACTTCAGCATATTATTCAGATAACAATAGGATTTTTTTGACACAGGATGTAACATGACACAAGTGAGGGAGCCTCAGGTGATTAAAAAAATCCTGCCTCTGCCTCATCACAAAGTTATTCCAAGGACAGAGCTAAACCAGACGCTACTTCCTTCCATGCCAAACTGGGAAATCATGAATACCATAGAATGCACAACAGCAGTCTGCTTTCAAGGACTAAGTTGCTCCGAACGATGTTTAACATTGCAAGTAACTGTGCTAGTAAGGTTTTAAAATGTATCACTCATTATAAACAATTGTCCTTTACAAGCTCAAATAACTTTTCTGGAAGCACGTCAAGACATGAAGACATGCCTCACCCAAGAGTGAAGCATTCAGTTCAAGGCACATCAGTTTCCATGTACTGTTTTGAAGGCAATACAACTTCAGGGCATTTGACTCATAAATCCATGAGCAGTGTTTTGCTCTTGAATTAACTTCACCGTTACTAATAAAACCTAAGCAGCAGCAATGTTTCAAGCATGATTTATGATCTACAGTCCAGTTAATTCTCATGATCTAAAAACATTTAGACTGTGAAGGGTTTGAAAGATTATTAACTGGCTGTTCTAGTGCTTACAAATTGCCAGCATATGAAATTGTAAAAGATGGTGAGTGGGACAAGCTACTTTTATGACACTAAAAGTGGCAGTGTGCTCTTCCCTCTTACTGTTCATCAAGTTTGGATTTATTCTTAGGTTAGGATAAATTAACCTCAACTAGGCGGTGTTAATAGTAGAGGAGTGTCTTCCGTAAGACTGCATTCTGAATGTCTTTGTTCATGCAAGCTGAAATTTTCTCATCCAGGTGACCAGACTGGACTTTGCTGAAAATTTCAAACTGATATGACTCCAGATCTCAGAACAAGACAAAGGAAACAACGTACAAACAAAAAAAAAAAAAAAAAAAGAAAAAAAAGAAAACCAAGAACAAGATGAAAAATGTCCCAAATAATCATAGAAGGGGTGTTGCCTTTACTGAAGTGATGTGTTTTCTTCTACATCCTGTATTTGTCCCTACTCAATCACATGTGATTTTATTTGTAGGACTGCATTCATTCAGTGAACATACATTGACTTGTTCTATAGATTAACCAAAGCTGGGTATGGAAATAGGTTGTTATTTTTTAGAACTCCTTCATTTCTCTCAGAAGGTTACAGGTATGTACTGCATGAACTGAAAGACTGCAGGATGTGAAAAGAAAGTTTCATGGTTAAGGTAATTAAATGCAATCTTGCTTAATCAGATCCTAATAGCATCTGAAACTGAGTTCCTAAACAATGATGGGTAAATCACTTATACTAAACTCATCACAGTTGAATGCTAATTGCATGTTCTTCATTTAACATAAACCCAACTTGAGTATGCAGCTAAGAACTCACAGCTGTAACTGAAATTATTGAATATATAGATACACACACACAATTACAGGAGCATATATTCTGATAAGTATTTTAAAGAAAAAACTCAGTTTTTCAATTTGGTCCCCAGAAGCAATGGCTATTTTTGACCTTTCCTGTGTCTGAGTCATGAGAATGACAGTATCTTCTCACATGCCAGGAGGTTATGAAAATACAGTGTTCAAAATGTACTCATTTATTTTAGCAATAAGCACCATGTAAAAGCTCAAGTGGACACAAATAATTCTTAATTTGGACAGGCAGTCACAGGGCATACAGTAAATAAGGCGCAAGACCACAGTGGGCAATGCAAATAAAACACTGTAGAGCAGACGAGCTAAATTAGCACCGCTGTCCTCTGCTCTGAAGCAGGCAGCAGGAAAACCAGACGGGAGGGAAAGGGAGTATGTAATGAGGTAGTTTTGAACTGCATCAGAATGCAAATGTTTACAGGTTGAATCATAGGCTTGTGCATCTGGCATTTGAGGTCTAGCTTTCAAATCTAGAGAGAGGGATTTTTGAAGAAGCTGTCAATTTTTAATAGGCAGTTTTCAGGCCTCAGGCAGGCCTCAGTCTCAGCCAGCCACCTTTTCCACTACCTCCTTTCTCATTCCTTCCCTTCTATTTGTTTTCTCTTTCTTCCTTACATGCCTGCCCTTTGGAAAAGGAACCGGCTCATTTTCTCAGAACTCAAGTAGGAAGTTGGAAGAATATAACTGGACTGAGACAATGTTTTCAGTACTGTGTGCAGTCCCGGAGACCCTCATTAAGAAACTCAGCTCTAAAGCAGATCAGCTTTCAAACAGAATCAACTGAATGCTGTAAGTACAGATATAGGATCCAAGGGGGTTCTAAAATGTTCTGCAATTTGCGGGCCTAATGAAGGACTCAGACTAGACCTTGGCAGGATAATATATTCCAATATGTTTTTTAAGAGGTGGCTCCAAAATTTTATTTAAACAGTTTACATGGGAGGTTCTTTTTGAAGATCTCAGTTGCTAAAAATTTCATTATCAAATAGTGAGTTCTGAAAGATGTATTCTCCATCCTCTCAGAAATTACTGATTTGGATTACTTTTTCTCCATCTTCAAGCCTAATTAGTTATATATCCCCAAACTAACAGAGAGCAGATCAGGGACTTGGCATCCACCACTGTGCAGAATTGCTTACTGAAAACTATGTTAATGTCACAAAAATCAGGCAAGGGATCTTTTAATCTAGGTAGAGAATAAGAAAACTAAACAGTGATTCTAATGGCTCAATAAAATAGATGATGACATCAATTTAAAGAAATAATCAAGTCTGTCATATCTAATTCACTTTAGAACTGTATAATTTAAAATTATTATATCTCCATCACAAAGGTGACTGTGAATCACACTTCAGAATCACCATATAGTCTCTAAGAGCCACTATCTCAAACAAGGAGAGAAAGTTTCCTTACATACATTTCTTGCGACGTCCACAAAAATGTTGCTTTTGAAACCTTCCATGGTGGTAACCGTTCGCTTGAGCATGATACTTGTGGGAAGTGTGAGTTCTGTGATGACCAAAAGAAAGGTATTTGGGGCTGGACTCTATTGTGTACCGATGCACCTTCTCTTCTGCAGTTCGTTTATATAATACATGAGGATGGTGTCCAGCAGGCGATGTGTAGTTGTGCTCCTGTGCTAGCTGCTGAGGTAATGGAGATATAAGGAACTCGATCTTCTGTGTCCTTATCAAACCTGACTAAAAGAAGAAACACCACCAGAAATTAGAGAAAAGACTGTCAAAGTTCACAGCTGGAACATGCTAGGTCTTAAACTGATTTTTCATCAAAGCCTAGATAGATTAAAATGTGCTTCTCTAAATTAGATTTACTCAAGATATAATCTAGATAGTCTTCTCAATTAAAGTATGCATTGTTCCACTTCAGAGATCACCAGGTTTCACATTTGGTAACACACAAAACAAGAATGTTGTGGGACTGGCAACATAGCACCTTCACACAGTACCATGAATAATTTGTATGCAATATTAATCCATTCTTCACAGTATAGATTTGATTCTATGTGTGCTTGTGTACAGCATATACAGTCTCACATAAAAAGAAAATGCTTTTGGAAAATGCAACTTCTAATAAATGCATACATTAGTAAAAGAAAATATTTGAATTAAGATGATTTTTTTTTTTTTTTTCTGAATGAGGTATTACCAGACGGGAATCCCAGACTTAAGGTTACCCTAAGTATAAACGTAAGCACATTATATTACAGCAGCACAAAGTTGAAGCATCTGAACATTTTAGTACTATCATTCAGTAATCAACTCCCTGCAATTTAATCATCATAAATGCAGTTTATAATTTATGCCCTCCTACAAAAGAAAACTGATCAGTGAAAGCAAGTATCTGATTGTTTTCCTTCTTGGATCCCTGAAAGACAGAAGTAAGTATGGGAAAACTACACTGTAGTTTTCACATAGTATCTGTGCATAAAACTGCACATGTGATGA
>JAVJGI010000036.1:15850909-15878825 GCA_035590275.1 Ibycter americanus
TGATGAAGTGTTTCCAGGATCAGGGCCAGGGAAATGTGGGTGGCACTGAGGAAGTATTTCCATGCAGCTCATTAATCAGTTATGATTTTATTTCATTTCTTGGTTTTGTAAAACATGTTGTAATAAACACTCCTTTTTACCAAGTCAAAAACCAAGAAGAAGTTTCATCAGGTAATTCTATTACATTATATACGTAATACTAGATACAGATTTTTGGTTTGGATCAGTGAGGCTCTACCATGTGCCAACACCCGCCTGCCAAAATTGACATCCCACGAGGACTACATATCTCTTATGTTTCAGAAAAATATGTGCAGACAAACAAATGTCAATTGCAAACCATCTTGCCCGACATCTTAAGTCCTCCCAGATTATGATTCCACCTCCTTCCTCAAAAAGTATTCTTTGAAAATGCACATATTAGACATGTAACACCTATTGCCTTCTGAAAGGGATGCTTTTCTTTAGACTAACCTCCTAGGACCAGAATGCCAAGGGTATCAGAAGGAGACCAGTTTGAATGCCTAATGTAAGCATTGTATTTCTTGAGGATTTGTGGAATTTTCTGCACTTTCAGAACTGTTTCCCATGAGGAAAAGTCAACAGAAAATGGAAAGCAAGTCAAAATAGAAAGTTATATATGAAATCTTCACAGCTTTAGCCACTTACCAAGTTAATGCTAAAATTGACTTTAAGTCTATTCCAGCTGAAAAGATTTATCAGAGATATAAAGGTTCTCAACAGTCTATAGTCATACACTATGCCCTTTTCATGGAAATTCACTTTGCCTTTCCAAATCAAGGGTAGCTTCTCAGTACTCCCCAGTACAAGCATCTTTCACAGGGGCCTAATAATAGCGCTCATAAAATCAAATGGTGATCTTAATTTTGACAATAGAAGAGATTCCATATTATGAACTATGAGGGTCTACTTGTCTCCTGAAAAATAATACGAAAACAAACACAAACAATATTCTGATTAACAGTTTGCCTCCTCTCCTTTCTTCAACATGAATTCATAATTACGTATCTCAGCCTATATCTTCTTAACATTCTAAATGAAGGTTAAAATTGCCTCTGTCAATAAGAGACAGGCTTTAAATAATTGACAAGAATTTAACTTGCCTGCTCACTGCAATAAGTTGGCATATTTCAAATGTCAGATCGCATTTGGTCATGACAAAGTACTTTCCTGTAGGGAAGAAGACTAATATTTTAATCCTTATAATGTGTGTCATCACACAATTTAAAAGTGGTTCTGAGAGGCAATTTTTATCTGCTAGAGTGCACTGATAATTGGGCACTGCTAAATGATATTTTTTTTCAGTTGGAAAACAGAAATGTAGTGAATCTGGTTTTTATTTCCCCATTTTAAAGGCTTCCAGAAATTATTCCTGTAGGATTCATTTTGTAAATGATTCAAACCATATGGAACAAAGGGTTTTCTACATTTTCCTGTAAGACACTGTCCCTGATGTACACCAAGTTTCAGCCCCAAATGTAATTTCTATATTTAACATTATAAGGGTGGATTGAGAATCTAGGGGCGAGGGGGGGCGGAGAGCAAACTGAATTCTGGGCCCTGCGCTGCATGTATATTGCTGCACCTTTACATAGGCTGTAGTTGACTGAGTGCCTTACAAATGTATTCACTTTTTTTCCAGTAGAAACGACTCTAAATCTCGAGCAAGACTTCTTTCCTTTGGGTTTTACATCAGACACATCCTCCAAATTGAAAAATGTTGTGTGAATGAAAGATACCTTCGTTTTGATAACATCTAGTTTTATGAAGTTGTCAAGAAGAAAGGGAAAGTGCCACAGAGCAGTCTGAACACTCACTCAATCACAGACCATTTTCTATTTCTTCCAGGTATGGGATAGTTTCAAAAACTCATATTAAAATAATCTCTGTGGCAATTCCAAAGTAATGTTGAGTATGCTGACCTGGCTTCTGACAGAGATGCTCTGGGTCACTGCAAAGGGGGCAACTGGGCAATAACTGCCAAATATTTTTCTTGCAGGTTCTTTAATTTTAGCCTTAGGTAAAGCAAAATGGCCTATGGCTATGGTCATGTTCGCTGGAAAACATGCCAGCTGAGAAATGCCAGAGCACACAGATATGGATACCAGCACAGAATCATCTTTTCTAACTTTAAGCTGCCAAGAATTCCAGTTTCCTGAAGGCCAGATTTTGGCTAGTGTGTACCCCTGGGCACTGTAAGTTGGTTTTTTTTTAAAAAAAGGGTTCTGGGAATTATTTCTGCAAATACATGAAACATTTCTCTAATTGTAAATTAGGTGCACTGTGTTTATCCAGCCCCAATACTTCAGTAGATGAACACATACTGTCAAAACTGTCATGGAAATTTGTGCATTAGGTTTCCTATTACCAGCATAACTTTAAGTATACATGTGATTTTCCTTGAATCAGAACTCAGTATCTTTCCATTAATTTTGATGGGTTTGGAACCCATCAAAGAGAGGGTCAGATAGGTCAAAACTCCACTTTTATTTCAGATTCTCCACAATTATAACACTATAAGGGGAAGCAGGATGACAAAATCTAACATTTTTACCAAGTCTAGACAACACAGCATGAAAAAGACCAGGGACTCCTGTCTATTCCCTCTCTCTCCCACTGTGGCTATCACTAATAATAGCAGTAATTGTGAGAATATGGTGGGAAGGAAAACCCAAGAGATTGCTCAGTTGGAATTTGCTGTTCTCTTGTTCTTCCCTCACAACACATATTTGCTTTCCTTCTGTAAGGGATATTCCATGCCATTGGAAAGTAAACAGAAAGACATACGTTGATCTGTGTGGTTAGCAAATAATTCTGAATCAATAAATTAGAGGAACTTGCAGTTTGTTTGCAGAAAAGTTGAGAAGAGATGAGAAGGCAACATTCCTCCCACTTGTTATTTGTTACGAAATGTTTGCTTAGCTCTGGGCTAAAGGAATTTTCAGATACAATACATCTTTGTGAAATTCCTCGGTATCAGGGTGTTATCACCAAGGTAAGGCTTATTCTGTTTTCTTGGTGTGTTTCAAAAGGAGGAAGAATTGCAAAATCAAATTTGGACAAGGGAAAGGATAATGAAATATCTGATTCAAGATTTTTTAAAATTAAAGTTAGATTATAAACTGAAAAATAAGGAGAATTCTTTAAAACACTGAAAGTTCATCTTAGCTATACAAACCCAGGTAAATCTTCCGCTGATTTTAGACCCGCATGGCACAGTTTTGAGAGTCACACGCTAACACATCTAACAGGTCTCATTGGCCTCTTACTGGAACAGCACAAAAGCTGCTCCCATTTGTCTCCTCCTGTGTTAGACTCTGAGCAAAACCTTTGGCAGATTACCAGCAGAAACCCAATTAATTTTGAGGCTTCAGCATCTCCAAAAAACAGTCCCTCCATAAAAAACACAGCAGTGACAGTGAGTGAAGGATTTTCAGAACTTACGTTCCTTGCCTATAGTTGAACAAAGCTAAGTTCTCAGGTAGTAGGCAAACCTTTGCTCTAAGCTAGAAGAGCCTCATGGCTGTGGGTTCTCTGCATATAAGGCATTCTCGTTACATGCTAATCGAATGAAAAGCAACAGCTTGGCCATACGCATATTAAAGTTACAGGAGTTTCATAAACCAGATGCAAATAATCAACTAAGAAGCATAATGAAATGAAACTGAGAATTAAAGCATGAATACATGAACTGCAATGTCTCTGCTAAACATAACTACTTAATACAGACTGACGCAAAGTTAAATTACAGTTTGTACTAAGACAGGAATATCTCAACTAAATAAAGTGCTAAAAAGTTTGCATGTATGGTCTAAGGAATACTACTTATACCCAGAAAGCTTTATTCAGTGTTATGAGCATGCACATAAAATTAGGTGTTAAAAAACAACTGAGCCTCTAACCGAGAGCAGCTAAAACAATGGCCAAATAAATCAATGAAGTCTATACCATTAGGTGGGTGTGTATGTACTCAAGATGAAAAATCTCTTAAAAGGAAGAGTTAAACATTGTTTCACACCCATTAAAATAGTTCCAAAAATTCATGCAGTTTTAAAAGACTTGACAAAAGGCCAACTGAAATTGGCATAAAGCTTTCCACAGACTTCAGTGGACATTGATCCAAGACTTCTGTTATTTCCCAACTGTCCAGCTTCTAAAAAACACAAATCATTGATTCAAACACATCTTAACAAGAGTTACAGCACGTAAAGTACAGAGACATAAAGTACAGGTTTTAGTTCTACTTAAAACAAATAAAAACGTAAATTAAGAACTTCCTTGAAATATAAAGAATAAGAAGAACAGATGGCCTAAGAACTATGATTGCTGGTTATTTAAAATTATCTGAGGGCAGATGCCTCTGTATCTAGTACTCGCAACACAATATTGTTGGGACCATCTCATGTCACAGCATATTGGAGTCTTTTCTCATTCACTTTGCAGAGAAAATTAATGAAATTATCTTAGCTACAGTTCATTTTAATCAAAGTCAAACTCTTATTTTCTGCCCTGATGCTCTTCTAAGTCTCTGGCAATTTGCACCACAAAGGAAACACAGAGACCTATCTCTGCCACCACAGAATTCCCTTGCTGGAGGAGAGACTCCCCTAGCTCAGATGTCCCACCTGTGGGTTTTGTCTACCAGATTGTTTCCCATACTGGAATAATGAGTATCCTAGAAGCAGAAAGAGGGTACGATGGAAATCCAGAGAACATAAAGCTATTCACACAACTTAGAACTACCTGACAACAGGCAGAAATTGCCTTTGGGCCCAGACTGGCCTCTAGAATCAGGCAGATGTCAATTTTCAAATGCCAACGTCCTGCACCATGTGCTAGAAGAAGGGAGAGGTCTTCCTATAACTCCTGTATCTCCACTTAGATTCCACCACAGACTGATGGGGAGATGAGGCCCTCCCCTCAGGTTTTATGAGCTGGTTATGATAGTTCCTTCATGAACTACAGAAATGACCTAATGATCTTTACATTTGCGCTAAGCCCTCCATTCATTCTGCACATACTCCAGGGCAGCTGGTGGCAAGCCAGCTCAAACCAGAAGCAACGTAGCTGCTAAGAGACTGGGTTATTAGCTCAAGCACAGTGTAACGTTTATGTGTCTCTGCATGGTATTTTGGAACATTTAGTTCATGGCCAGCAGCTTGGAGAACAGTGACAGTGATTTCAGATGCGTTTCAAATGCAAACTCGGGGAAACCATGTGGAGATGGCAGTCCCCTGTGTCTACACCAGCAGCCTGACAAAATCCAGTGAAGGCAGCAGGAAAAGTGCCAGCTGTTCAGAATGGGGTTTGGGTCAAGCCTTGAAAATGGGGTAAAGCTATAGTTTTCTCACACATGCCAAGGAATCCCAGGAAGAATAAAGTCCTGTTAAGTTTCCCAACATTCGTCTTATGGCTTCCTCTTTCCTCCAAAGCAAGGATATTCAACACTAGTACAAGGTTGTTCAAAGCAATCCTGCATTATGTAAGCAGTCTGAATAAATTATTGTTTCTTTAGAGAATGTGTAATGAAGTAGACTCACCTCTTGGGATGGGTTAAGTTGGTAGTCTGAAAAATATGTGAGACTCTAACCTTACTACAGTCACAAGAAAAACTACTTCCAAGAATTATAGCCAACCAAATAGTACAGCCTGACCTGGGATTGTACATACCTGTTATCACTAACTGACTTTTTGAGAGATGGGTTATTGAGCACCTCTCAGGTTAGGGTCAAAATGTCAATGCTCTGGAAAATATAATCAAAATGAGCAAATTAGGATGTGAAATTAGGTAGAAAAAATGACAAGCAACATATCTGACAAAGCAGAAAGGAGGAGTCAAATTGCAGAAAGTGTTGCTGAGGTGAAAGATATCTTTACCCTTGGGAAGCATCATGAGCAAACAGCCAAACCAATGGCAGTAAATCATGGTAATTAAAGAAGTTCATTCCCTCTTCACTATGACCTAGAGCTCCTTTTCTGGGTGGTAACTGCAAAGGGGACAGCAGCAGCTAACAGAGCTGAGGCATATTTTGCCTCCATAAGCTGTCTCTGTCCCACTCAGAAGGGCACTTCACACAGATGTGCCCATGTTACTGAAGCACTGGGTAAATGAAACAAGCTTCTGGGACACAGTGACAGGGGTACGACCCATGATTCTCCAGCAAAAAGTGACAAGTCTGGACCCTAAATCCATACACATGTCGTTAAATAAATGACTGACTTTTTTAAAAGAGTGTTAAGCACCCAGGAGCTCCCATTGAGCTGAACATTGTCTCTGCAAGCATTTCCAGAGCTCGTTTATACCAATTTGGGAAAGAAAATGTTCTGGGAAACTAGTGAGAATGGACTCTCATGAGGCTTCCAATAATACACATGTATTATTGAAGTCAGAAATCCCACGAGTAAAACTCAGAGCATGTTCATTTTTGATCCTATCCCAAACCAGGCAGCACAAAGGCATGCGAACACACTAAATGAAAGAAAGAATTTAAGTTAACTAAACTTTTCCCTAGCTTTTATGTTTGCCAAACAAATTCACCCATTCTTCAGAAAAGTATCAAGTCTGTACGTGGGCAGTTACTGACGACTGCCCTGGAGTCAGGGAAGTACAAACGTAATGTTTTATTGGACTGGGTCCTTGGCTGATGAGAATAACCTCAGCAGACCTTTACTGATTTTCACCAGATTGGAATATCTGGCTCTGTACCACAGCAAATGTTTAGGTTAAGTTAATGGCCTTTATACACACTAAAATATTTCTATTGTGAAAGAAGCATTAGAATCACTGGTTGCCTATTCTGACTTGAGAATTGTACAGCAGATCACATTTTTCTTTAGATTCTAAGTGACTCACAAAAATAACTCAATTTATTCCATTTTCTAACATAATATAGATTTCTTGCAAATGTAAAATGTTAAAGAGTTCTTAACAATATAGCATTTTATTATCTGAGGATCTGACAGAAGGAGAGTATGATGTTTAAATTGCCAGTCTGAGTTAGTCATGAAAGACTACTCTGTTTGGTTACTCAAAAGAAGTGCTATGCAGAACATTCAGCAATTATTAAAACAAGGTAACAAAATTGCATGTCTTTAATTATTCCTATATGAACAAAGACAGTGTTATCTCTGAATAGTGCCTTTGTATTTCTGCAGTTGACTGAACTTGTTTAAAACATCTTTATGCAACCCTCTGTCAACATATGGTAAATAAGGAAATATTCTTATTTGTTCCTCCACTTAAGGTAATTGAACCAGTCACATTGGTATTTAAATGTATTAGATTGGTATTATATTGCAGGGTAATGAGATATGCTAGAACCAACACAAATTTGATTGCTTTGCCACAGATTAAATACTTGCTTGTCAGTACGTGAGCACCCTCATTTTTCATGGGTTTTGTTTGTTTGTTTGTTTTTTATAACAAAATTAGGTATGATAAATGAACAGAAGAAAAACACTAATGTAAACTACAGCATTATGACACTAACTATACACTAATAATATTAAGTGCCCAAGGTCTACCAAGTTGCACTCAAGATCACTTCATTAATGATTTCATCAATATGGCTCTTTGGTTTGCTATAATGGTTCTGGAAAGCAATTAGCTAAAACCAACAGCTTGAATTTAAGCTTGGTAGCTGTACAAGCACTTGGGTATGGCCTGTTTAAGCAAATCCCTGCAACTGTAAGATAAAATCATGATACTTTATTACTTATGACAGTTCTGAAATCCATCACAAAGTAAACAGGAAACTGCAGGATTGTTTTATGAATGCATCTATGCTTCACTTTTCCTGTCTTACAGTTGAATAGTTAGTTATGGTACATCAAGAATAACAGAACAGAACAGAAGGTAGCTTAGTTAGTCCCCTAATCTAGCATCCCATGTAACTGAGTGCACAGTTTAAGAGGATCCTTAAAGCGTGAGAGGAGGTGAACCTTTTGGAAATTTTGAAGTGTAAAAAATGCAGCCCTCTCTGTCCTCTCGTTCTGTGTAACAGCACAAAACAAAAGCACCATTTATGTTCCTCTTAAATCTCTGAAATGTGACTTCAGGATGCCTAGATCTTTAACAGACCTTTGGACAGGGCAGAATTTCACCCTAAGGATGATTTCCTATGAATTATTCATGCTGCTCAAAGGATTAGGTGCAATGAAAACGTTCTGGCAAGAATCTTCTCCTCATTTGTGTACAGCTAATCGATTTTATGTGGATGGAATTCAGATGTACTAATATTCTAGGGAAAGTGCATGCCTCCTTAATGAATCTTCTGCTCCTATAGTTGTGATAAAGGCAAACCCAATAAGATTAAGGCATAGTGACACAGAAAATGAACAGCTTAAAAAAAAAGAACTAATGATAGATAACTGAAATCAGTACTTGGAAATTCTTTGCCATAGGTACTTAGCATTAACAGATGCTTGCTTGAGTGTTTCTGATCAGGAACATTCCTCTCGATCAGACATGCAACTCCAAACATTAAAAGTCATGGATCAGGCCTTGCAGGAAACAACACTATAAATTGAGATGTTTTTTTAAAATAATGCCAAAAGGCTTTGGTGTTTTATTTTCTTTCTGATTTCTTGAACCATTTTCAACTGAGTTTTTAAGAAGTTTTTTTACCCTTTATCAAACTGGTGGTGTTTTTTAAGTGAAAACAGCTTTTCCTGTGATGATGGGACTTTGGCAGCTGGACCTTTCAGAAGAACATTTCATATCATGAGTCAGTGGCAGACAAGTGTGAAAGACTCCTGTTCCTTACAAGATACCCTGTTGAAGTTGCAGCCAAGAGAGCGAGTGACTTATCCAATGCACTTGGACACCACATAGGGCTAGCTGATGGTAGACACTTCACCCTGATCAGAGGTCTTGGCTTCAGAGGGACTTACATGGAGTGCATCAAAGCCCCAGAGCAAATGGTCTAGACAGTGGCAGTTCACTATCCATACCCACTTTTCCCCAGCTTCACCCTGACAGAGCTGATGCAAATGAATTTGAAGGGGCAGAAGATCTGAGCCTGTCTGACCTGGGATAATTTGCATTCAAATAAAATAAATCCAGCTCAATTCCCGTAGCAATTTTACTTTGCTATGAATAGCTCAGGCAGCTCCAATAATGAGGAGCTCAGGTTACATCTGATTGCCAGCTGTATTGCTTACTAAGAAGTTAGGTCAGTGGTTCCCAACCTTTTAATTTTCCTTGTTGGAGTATACATTGCTATGGATTAGTTACATGAGAGAGTGGTCACAAGGAACTCTGTAGGGAGCAAAGTATCAGCTTTGCTGATATTCCACATACACAGACATATACATATGTTGAAATATCTGTGTGGGAAGGAGAAAGGGAGGTGAACAAAAGAGCTTAGGCCATTAAGGGAATGGAAAACAAGAAGTAAAGATGGCCCAAGAGTAAGAATGTCAAGCTGGCGTCTGGGTTATCTGGATTAAGCTCCCAGTCCTTCCCCAAGTCAGCTTCTCTTTGCCTTATTTCTCAGTTTTATAGGCAAGATTTTGTAATCAACCCATTAAATGCTCAGGAGAGACTTGTGAAGGCTCACATTTGATCCTAGTTGGGCTGTCCTATTAAAATGCCTCCATCTTCCTCACTATAAGCTGTAGCCTAGCCTTCAGGATGTCACTCAGTAGCTTGAGCTGTAATCAGATGACCAGTTGCACTAAGCACAGAAGGTGGCAGGATAGCTAGGTATGTGCCACCTAGCAGAGCTCCATGCTGGCAAGCGCCCTGTTCAAAGACACATTCCGCAAACAGGGCTCTGCTCATTATCTGTCCCTTGGCACATCACTGGATGGGCCTCTGCCATGTGACCCCACTCACAGGAACAACTATGCTACATGGTATATGACCCAGAAATACGCAGTCACATTCACTGGAGTCTGAGACGGTTGATAGGTTTGCTCATAACTAGGAATTCCCTTGCTATAATGCTTTCTATTTTTTACATGCCTACAAAGTGTGGCTACTTAGCATCACTGTGAAAGGAGGAGGAGAAAAGAATAAATTTCATCTTCTCTTTTGCTGTAATTGCCTCTTCAAAACAGGACAGCAGCCTAGGTGTGTCTGAATCACATTTTTTTTCTCAAGAAATGGCAAATCAGTAAAACCTTGAATGCAATTCATACTATTAAACCTGAAGCACAGGGCAGCAGCATTGCAAAGATCCACTCAGTTAAAACAAGATCTCATCATTTTCTCAGTTTTTCACAACATTAAGAAACCTGTACAATGGCAACTCGATGTAACATTTAGATAACCATACAAACTATACGAGCATCCTTAGCATCCAGATCTTAGTTAAAAATGGGCATTTGAATAAGAAGTTAGTTATTTGCTAAGATTAATGTAGTAACTTACATCTATATTGCATGTCATGAAAAAACCTCATATTTGTAGGCAGCATTCAAAGCCATGAAACCTTTCTTCAGAATATTATATTGCCAAATATACCACGGGTCCAAAGATTCTTTGTTTTCCTACTTGTAGCCAAATGCTACCAATCAGCAGTGCTCAGACATACTGCATTAATCCTTGTCCTGCTTTAAAACTGCACACTCATTCACACTCGTTTCTCCCACAAATTAGCCTATGTTTCTATTTTAAGGGAATGATGCACAAAGGTGAGCATGCTATAACTGCTCTGCTGGTGTTCAGTACATAACTGTACTGAAATTAAAAGCAGGAAACCTGGGTGGATTTTTCCCACATTGGAAAAGTTTTTAATACTATTATAAATGAAAGTTTGATGAGAAGTGATTTTCAGTACAATTTTCTAACTACAGAAATCTCTGTAGTAAAAAGAACTGTGATGACATGCAAAAACTGCCACAAAAAGGTCCTGGTTTGGTATGAAATAAAGCATCATGCCATAACTGTCTTAAAGTGGAAACAGTAATACTATCTTAATATTGGTCCAGATTTTCAGCATAAGTGCAGTAAATCCATCTTTCAATCCAATACATCAATTTATGTCTCCTGACATCCTGTCTCCTGACAGGGTCAAGGTACAACGTACAAGTCTAAACCAGTATTTGGCCTGTTAACACAACAGTTTCCAGGTATTTGGATCCATGTTTGACTTGTACTTACTGACTAGGCCCGCAGAACTAAACTGGTCATGAAAGGTTACACTCATTTTGCATAAGGAGACTTCAGTATAAGCCTGTGAATTATGTGACTGTTTAGCAGGTAAGGGGCTTAAGAAAAGTATGAAAGATGGTGTGGGAGCATTTACTTATATCTTTTCACTGAAGAAATCAGTTCTATTTTGCACCTCTGAGAATCAGAAATTAGAACAGAGGACAAAGAAGCAGCTGAGGAGAGGACTTAAAGGTTCCCATTTCCACAGAGTGCCCCAGGAACTGATCCAAGAAGGGAAAGCTTTGCTGTGTCAGCAAGCACCATTCGCTGTGATTTTCAAGAAAGTTAATAGCATTTCTTCATGAAAGCATCTTTACAGTAGAGTGTTTTCAGTGCACTACCCTACATACTAGGCTCTCAAAACATATTCAGCGGAGCACCAAAAACCTAAGTAACACTGCGATGATCTCTGAGATCCCAGGAAATAGGAAAGATAAAGTGACAAAGGGAAGGTTGTGCCTGAAAGCAATGTTTTCTTCTATGAGATAGTATTTATATTAAATTGGTCCAAGAAATCTAGAAATTGATCACCACAGATGTTGCACTTATGTTAAACACTATAGGCCTTCTTATTGAAATGAAAATGCAGTAAAGTCAAGGAAGACACAATTACACGGAATTTGTTGGCAGCTCATCACACTGCAGTTATAAAAGGATAGTAAAAAAAAAAAAAATTAACAGAAGATTTAGGAGACAAAATTTCTTAAGCAGCCTGACCTTCTTTGTGCAATGAATCTACTGAACAGTAGGTTAAGCAAAGGTCAGGTTAAGCATAGGTTAAGAAAAAAGCCCCAAGAAGAGGAATGTGCTGTCAGGGTCACAGAGGCTCTGGGACGTCAGGAAAGCGTGTGAGTTAGAGACACTTCAGTCTCATAGGTAGTTCCTAGTCCCAGAGCCTGAGTGTGCTCTCTGTGCTGTCCTGACACCACGGAACACGAGACCTGAGTTTGCTCCATGCCACACTGCAGCCAGTGGCTGCTCTCTGTGGACTTCAGGCATAACCTGAGAGAAGTGCTGCACAGCTGAGCTGCTGTTGTATCATGAGCCCTTACTTAGAAATCAAGATACCCTTCATGTGCTGAGAAGTGCTCAATGAGTCAAATAAGTAGTGCATCAAACCACACCAGCTCCCATAAACAAGAGATAATTTTTCTACTTTCATAAGCAAGAATTAGAAAAGTGAACATGAAAAGTGCAAAACATGGTCCTCCAACTCTGAGTCTTTCTGAAGCTCCATGTCACTTGCAGAGTCACTGATTTATCATTCTCAGATTCTAACTTCTCTGCTAGACCCTGTCCTCAAGCTCCTGTCCCTCACATTAGTGTATCCCTAACTTTTCCACAAAATAATCTGGCTGCTCAGTGGCCACTAAAGGGGCACTGCCTGCCAAAAGGCTACTGGCATGAAGGTAGTCAAGCTCTCTTTGTGCCTACACATTTTTCTACATAAGATTGTATGTGCTTCCAGGAGTTAAAGTGCAATCCTGCCACTTCTCAGTGTGAATTTGCCCAGCTTAATGTGTCATGACTATGCAATCCATCTGGATCATCAGTCATTTACTCCACCTTTTCTTCTGTCCAGGTGGTAATGTAAAGAAAGGAAAAGCCAGAAGGACCTCTTGTTGTGAAACATTTCCTCTCTTCACAGCGTGTTACACTATACACTCCCACAGCATAAAACCAGCAGTGTTAATGTGCTATGGAAGTAAATTAGTCACAAATAGCACCATAGGGAACTTAAATATTTTGAATGTATACCGTATAATCAGGAAATGTCCACCCTCTTTAACTATCAGGAACAAAGAAATTGAAAGCTTTGTAATTTTAAACTGCCCATCAGTTGCTATGAATCAATCAAACATCTTGCTGTGGAAAGCTAGCACGCACAAGAATGCTGGTAAGATAAGAGAGCTTTTAAACTACACTCCCCATCCTGTTGGAATAGTTTCAGCACAAGCTTCCACATTTAATCACCCCTGTCCAGAGCTTCTCTTTATACACCTCCACTGAACCCCTCAAAAGGATGAGAATAGGACACTGAACTTTCATAGTTTTTTGAATTATTTATACTAATTCTCACAAGTCTCACCGATCTGAAATGAATTTGACTTTTTTCAAGAGTAAATAAATTTTAAGATAATTTACAGACTTATAGTGACTTATTCCTTTAACATATATTAACATATAATGATAGAAGTCATGCAAGACTGACATACATCCTCCACATTATCATTTTTTGCCATAACCCTACATTCATCCACTTACTACAAAAATAAGAGACAAATGACATCAACCTTTTCTTTAAAATTTAAAATTTAAGTCCCTTCCTGGAAGAAACATGAAGGTGTTGATTTAAATGATAATTTCTGTTTTGCTAGTACATAATATAGTTATTGAAAGGCGGAAGAAACAACAGCTGTAAAGAGCATTGCCTTGTGCAACTTTATGGAAATACAAATATATTAATATTTCACAGACAATTGACACTGAATTGCACTGTCCTTTGTAAAATCAAGATTAGAGGATTGGTACCAATTCAGTGCATTGGTATAGATATGTATGTATATATAAATTTCTCTTCCTTTTTATCGGCAAGTGAAATGCAAAAACTCAGGTCTAGAGGCTAAGCTATCATTAAGGGCATGTGGCAGATCCATGGAGGTATTTTGGAGCACATGGGCACCATTCAGAGAAGGCTGACAGTAAGCAGGAAACATAGCCCCATGGGGAAATGCTCCACATCTTCTGTTAAACCATAACCACCTAACAGAGCAGTGGGGCTGTGGAGGTAGAGTGACCTTTGCTATGCACAAATACTAGTTTGCAAAAGACAGACATTCATTCTGGGTGAACAACGTTTCCATTTTGTTTCTCACATTACGGCATGTTCCTGACTTTTCCAAACTGTAATCTTAAAATGATTAAATAAATAATGTGAACAGCCACAACAAAAAAATATACTATTCCCTCAGCCCTCAAGCTACTTCCAACTAATTTAGTGTTGTGGTGCTATTCTGTGCACCAGAAAGCTAGTTTTCAAGAAACGCTTGGAAAATTACAACAAAAATAAACTTCTCATGGCACCCAAAAGTTGAGAACCTGTGAATAGAACCAGTGCAATATTCATAGGGCAAAACCAAAGTCTGGCACATTTTTGTTCCCAGCCTCAACTACCTATGTATCAGCCTCTCTTTCTGATTCAGCTTCTGGTCCAAATTGTCCTGTCACTGGTATTTCATCTGTCACACAGGCTGATGGAGAAAGCAAGCCTTTCTCACCATACCATTAATCTGATGTTCAATGCACATGGCGCCAACTGTATGCTGTTCCGTCACGGCTCCCACCCTGTATTTGGGTTCATGCACGGTCTTCATTAAGTGAGACCTGCAGGACTCTCTGTGCCTCAGGCAGTTAAAATGACCACCCAGGACTCTCTGGTAAGCAGAGGAATCACAGAAATCAGAGGACTCAATTAACTATTTCTGTAACAGACTACATGTTCTCTCTGCAATTACTCAGCTCTCCTACCAAGAGCAGAAGATGAACAAGGTCTTGCCTCCTACAGGTGTTCCCAGGATTACAAGTGATAATACCCTCGCACATTTTTGTAGATCAAAAACTGTGCAGTCCATCTCCTGTCTAACAAGGGAAACAAGCCTCTAAAGCTACTTTCTTTTACTACCAGTGTCAGACTTGACTTTATCAGGACTTCATTTGGATTAGGCCAAGTAATCTCTTTACATGTACTCTTGACTTCACATTTTTTGATGGCCATCATGCTTCCTTTACTCCTTCATTGTCATAATACTCTGGCAGCACAGCAGAATGAAGACAGTTGGCATTAGTACACTGAAATGTATCTGGCAGCTGCAGGCACCAGATGCCAAGCACTTCAGTGCATTTTCTAGAAGCAGTAGCAGCAGCTGGTTCTCTGGGAAACTGCCTGAACTACTGCCTCATTTCACTCCTGGCTGTTACTAGTCCAAATGGTCCATAAGAACAGCATAGGGTCAGTCTGCAGATGAGTTTCTTTGCCCTTCAAGCAGGCTGTTTTCTTCCACCTCACTTCTGATTCAGTGAAATTTGATTATACAGCACCACCTTGGATTATTTACAAGATGTGTTTTGGGGTCTGCCAGTAGCAACGGACATGCTTCAGTTTCTTGATGAGCCAGTGGTACTCTCCATTTGCAAAATGTCTTTCTAAACCACATAGTAATTGTAGTAATGTTTCCCAAAGAAATGGTCTGCCTCTTGACCCAAAGGCCAAGATGATGTAGGGAGAAAGAAAAGTCTCCTGAGGCCAGGTTCTGATCCAAAGCAGTCAGCATAAAACTTTTCACTCACTACAAGCTTTAGATGAAGCCCATGAATCAGCAAATACCTGTTAATGGGAGTGGAAGATATTGTGCTGCACAAATCAGTAGACATCAGCTGCTCACTTCAGTCTCAGCCTGCAGATTGTCCTTTTTCCACCCCTTTGCTCAAGCTTTTGCCGCTAGAGGCAAGATAACTATCTGATCATCAATACCTGATGCTGGGAGTGGGAAAAAAAATACCCGTATGGCCTTCAGCATGGTTTGTAGCATGAAGAGAAGCCAGCAAACAGAGAAAAAATACTGGAGGCTGGAGATACTGTTGTAGTAGGCTGGTCTCTACAGTGATTTCACAGCCATCTATTGCAAACAATCTGACGTAGAGCAGAATATAACAAATGATCCTTTGTTAGAAAAAGTAGCAAAAAAGTGCAAAAGTGACAGAAGCATTTTTCTTGGCCCTACTGTAATCATCCACAGTGAGCTACAAAAAATTCACCTCAGCCCTAGCCCAAGATTGGTATTTAAACATCTAATTTATACTTGTATTTAACAAAACAAATAGCATAACTTTCTGTCAAGTGTTAGCAGGAAATGAAACTGGGTAGCCAGATTTTTAGAACAGTTTAAACTTTCTTCTCCGACAATGTGTTACAGCACTTACACCTATCCCTTACCATGACCAGCTTACACTTTAATTGCAATATTAACTTGAAATATTTCTTGATGTTTAGTCTAGCCTAACAGACTTACTGTTTTGATGACTTCTTCCTAAAAATAGAATGTGTGGCATAAGACAAGCCTGCTCAAGATAGAATTATTTTAAAATGCTCACTCTTTTTACTGAAGTGCAATAATTTGCATGAAGAAAAAGCAAATCTGTTTTTAATGTCAAGATTTAAAAAGAACTAATTATATTCTGGTGTTATATAAATTCTATATCTCATGGCAAAGAAACTGCAGATCTGAAGAGTAATCTACGTTCCATTATTTTGTGTATTCTGCCACAGAATATAGTATTACGTTCTTAAATTAGTTGGAAGTCACACTGTGCTGCAGAGTATAAAAACAAAAGTGAGGGCTCAAGCTAGGTCAAGCATATTTTGTATAGGTCCATTAAAAATCTCATATCATTAATATTAATAAAGATGTTGAGACACAAAAGTCCTTCAATTAACATATATTAGGCAGGCAGGCACAAGTATTCAAGTGATCCCACTGTGAACAGCAAGAATCCAGTCCTCAAAGAATAAAGCCATGAGTGCACTGTGTACATAGTGGAGCAGCTAGAAATGGTAATGCCACAGAAGAGTGAAAAGGCAACGCCCTATGGTCTGTGCAAGTAAATATCACTTTATTGCCTCAGCTTCCTCTTCTGTTAAGCAAGTTTGTGCTGGGCCTTGTTATTCCAGCAAGAATAACTTAAAGACCTATTATCTTTGTCATCAAACATTTTTCTTTTACTATTTTTTTGGCACGAACTAGGTGGGCAGCCACATACGAGATTCAGGAAAAGGATTTTCATCCGACTGTACAACTTGTTTGCAGATTTCCCTAGCTTATGAACTAACATTGTAAAAAACGAAATTAACTTGCCTGTTCCAGAAATTACTCTGGACAATAATGGTTCCCACGGTACTGAGCTTCAACCATCAAGACTCATTCACTTGCATATGACCTGATTATTTGACATTTCTTCACCCTCATTCTTAGTGACTTCCGAGCATGATAAACAGTAAAAGGTTACTGATGTCAACCTATTATAAGCCAGGATGCTGTTCTCATCTAACACACAGTAAAGCCACTACCGACGCTTAATTAATACATGTTTGTAAATTGTGCTGAGCTGCAAGGCATTATGATTTCAGGTTTCTTCTGTAAATGTTTACCTTGAAGCTTTAGTCAATGCTGTACTGTCTGAACCAACGATAAGTTCTGCTTCCATCAGCTATTCACATAGCTGGTCAAATCACTGTCAGAGCAAATCAATGGGAAATTCCTTTAGCATACTGTAATTTATGGTAGACCTGCAGCAACAGAACTGGGATTAAAACAGGATAAGAAAAGGCAAGAAAGAACCAACATTTCTGCTCCCAGTGACATGATCAAAAAGACAGAGGAAAACCTTGTTCGTAATGTAATTATCCATTAAAGTTCAATTCAGATACCATTTAAGGGCTATTCAGAGCCTTCCTAACACCAAATCAGTGGTTTTTAGAAAAAAAGATATTGAAGTCCGAGTTTCAGCTGATAAAACTCACTGTAGGTCCATTGCTAGCTCTCACTGCAGCAATAACTAAGTTTAACCCTGTCCTGCCATCTCACTGTAAGAAGGCCATTACAAAGTGAGGCACACAGAGCTAACAGCTTTTGTATTTGGTCAGGAGTCAAGTCTGAGGGAACAATTCTGATGACCAAAAAGGCTGCTGACTTTAGTGGCGCTGCTGTCGGCTTATCACTTGACATTGCAACTTCCAAAAAGTGAAAGCAGGTATTTTCTAGGAAATCCCTAGAGAGCTATGTATCTATAAGCCAACAACATTACTCATGCTCAGGAGGGAATGAAATCAGATGCAAATAGCTCTACAACTGTCTTAGAGAATTGACTAATACATTATTGGCATCACAGCTCTGGATACCTTTATCTAGCATGGTCCCAGCTTTTATCTTGCCCCATCCATGATCAGCAAATTTCAAAACCACAGACAGCTGACTGACTGAAAACAGTCTGCAGACCTCCACCCTTTTCTCACTGTTTGCAGTACTGGACAGCAGTCCCAGTGATCAATCTACCATCTCTTTTGATGAGTATGGGACGTGCCATGCATCAGAAACACAAACCCTTCCCTTAACAGCTGCAAATTAGAAAACATTATCTTAAATATCTTGTAGACTTAAACACAGCTGTGACAAACAAAAACCATAGGTGCCAAAATGACTAAGTGACTTACTGAGCTGGTAACAAACTCCCAGTGACCATTCAGACTAGTTGTAACTGGGCAGCTTTTGTTGAATCAAAGTCAAGTTCCCAACCGAGTACAAGTGTGCAAATCACAAAGCTGTCATTATAATCAGGGCACTGGTTTTGCAGAGAGGCTAAGGAGGGAGTAAGCTTGGGGAAAAAAAGTGTTTAAGAACAGTTCTGATATCACTGTTTGCTCAAATTAAGTGGACCATGCAGCAGGGCCAGGGCACAACCAAGATACTGTGATTTCCACTCTATGGCTATGTGTCAGGCACAGAGCTCTAGGAGTGGGCTGCTTGAGTTGGACTTGAACTACAGTTTCACAGACAGTCATTGTGTTTTGGGTAAACAAAAGCCTTTACACTCCTGGTCTGCAGACCTAGTATCTTCTTCAAACACCTCTGAAGTGGAGGAAGAGGAGGAAAAAGACAGAAATAAAACCTTGTCTATGTTAATTATTAGTGACTGAAAGCTGCTATTAGTTATTAGAATCTGCCTCTAGAAAGAGAAGTATTTTAGATGTTCAGCAGTTCACAGCTGTGCAGAAGAGAATATGTTGCATCTCAGCAGCAGAGATGGTATGGTCCAAATGAAAATAGTGGCGCTTAAAATAAAAATCCTCATTTACATCAAAGACATCCTGTTATGAAGAGGTCAAGTCTGTGCAGACAGGTCATTCTCTCCTGACCCTTATGAAGGCATTTGACTATAAGCTTCTTTCTTACAGAGTAGGGGAAGTGTGGGAACTAAGCTTTGCGGAAAGACTTTGCTACAGCAAGAAAAGTGCTGATATTTCAAGTATAGAGGGAGTCCACTAATTCCTTTAGAAATCATGATAACACTGCTGCTTAACAAGAAAGGCCAGGATGAACTGCAGATGTATGTACAAATGGATGGCTCCCTGTTTCTGGAACTGCTTTATGGGTGCAAGCAGCAGTGCTCAAAACAGCCTGAAGTCTAGTCTGAAATAGGCAAACAATTTCCATGCTTTTGCTGCCAGCTAAGCAGGAATGGAACAGGGAAAAATGACTGAGAGGACCAGCTTCTGTGGGCACTTTTGTAAGCTGTTTGGCACCCACAGCCCACTGTGGTCAGGCTGATGGAGCCAAAGTGCTCTCAGTCACACAGTATTTCCTTCATGTGTGTTCCAGGTTTTCACATTTTTTAATATAAAAACTGGAGGAAATGCAACCTTTATTACTTTTCCTGTCTGCAGAAGCAGATTATTTGTCTATTATTAATCCTCTTCAATTCCATTTCTTACCCATCAGGAATCAGTAGGGTCGAAATGCCTGGGATAAACCTGTCTATGTCTTGCAGAGCTAAAGTCAGAGTTAAACAGAAAACATCAGACAGATGTGGAGAAGGGCAATCAATCATCTAATCACACAATTCATAAGCAGTCAATGCAATGCTGAGACTAGAAACAGTGTCTTTTATCTGTCTACTGTAATTCAAAATATCTTCAAGAATATGGCTTTTCCTGATTGTAACCTCATTTTCCTGTAAAGATTTTTTTTAAGTTATTTTCATAGTTACCATATTATGGCAAAATGTCCATCAAAACAATGGAAAAAATGATGATCTTGTAAAACACAGTTTGTGTTTTATAAAGAATGGAGATATAATGGTGTGTGAATATAAAGTCAAAGAACTCATATACCAGATGCTGTTCATGTTGTGCTGGTATAATGGCAGAAAATGTAGAATTTGTATATTGGCTTGTGGATGGACCAAAAATAGTTTTGAGAATGAGTCAAATCACCAGTTTTATACTTAGTTTTTCTTCAAGGTCCCGCTGGGCCAAATTTTGTCCTATTTTTACAGCTGTAGGTTTCTAAAGGAACTTCATTGCAAACAGCAGTTATTTTGTACTTTTACCAGCAGTCTGGCTTACTGATTTTGATGGGAGTTTGTCTGCATAAGAACCTTGGGATTTGTCTCAACATATTTAATTGGACTTAAAGTGTGAGCTCTAGGAATAAGAGGCTGTTGTTAATGCTAATGTTAATGTTAATGCTAATACAGGGTGCAATTAAATGACTACAAAGAATAGGTATATGAATTGCCTAGCCTGCCTGCCTCTTTGGTGGCCAGACTGCATTAAGAAGCTTTAATTTTGTGGCTTCTTTGATACTTTGAGCAAAGTCCTGCCCTCAGACATGCACACACAACTTCCAATGAATTAATGCATCTCCTGTTTATCTCTCAGTGCTACATCTAACCCTTTCTTCAGTTGTAGACTCCTCTGACAGCTCAGTGAGTGTAACATGATTCATCCTTCTCGCCTCTTTCTCTTCCCTTGACTAGACACTAACAAACATAACAGAACTTGAGACAAGAGAAAGAGGCCCCTTATAATGAAAGATTCAATCACATCTTACCAAAAACAAAGGAGGGCACTAGCTAGTACATGAAGCTGACTCCACTCTTCTAATTGAGATACATAAATACAAGGGAGAGAATGGCCCACATCCACCTCTAGTGTAAGCAGGTGCAGCCTCTCGGGCCTCCATGTAGTGTGTTTGTTTAGGGCTAAATTTGGCCTGAACAATAAAACTGTGTATCATAGTTTTAGAGGACCTGAACTGTTCCACTGAACTGTACTGATTTTCTCTCTGACCCATAATACACATGCATGTCTCCTCTGCAATGTAATGGTAGAGAGAGTTCCTTTCTGTTGTATGTATGTTTCTTTCCTCTGGGCACACATGTTTTGTACTTGCTATATGCCCTCACCTGTCTCCTCCATAAAACAGCAGCATCAGCCCCACAAATCCTATATAATAAATTACTCATTTGTTATGTTCACTATTTTCTATGTTGTATTTCGGACTATACTGTAAACTTGTTTGATTTTGTAAGTGAGAGAGAGTTCTTGTTCACAAGTGAGATGTGACTTCTCCTAAATGCACAGTTATAAATTACTTTTAAGACTGTCTCTAAAACACAGCTGGACTACTGAGAACTCTGGGGTTCTCTTGTATTCTGCCCTGATTTACTGTGTGACTGCAAACAACTCACTTTATACAAGAGATTATGTATACATAGACATAACATAAGGAGACAGAAAAGAGACAAAAACTAGCATATAAAGAGAGACAACACACAGTTTATACACAGACTAGGAAGACAGCAGTAAAGCTTTTAGAGACAATGTCATCACGAAAGTGGCGTTAAAGATGGTGAACGTACAACAGATCATCCAGTTCTAATGCAGATGATATAGCACAGCATGTGAATAAGAATGGGCGAGGGGGCAAGAGGAATGAGGTAGGAAAACAGATATGGCCATGCTGAGTAAGTCCTAAAAACAATTTCTTACTCTAACAGTGGCCAGCACCACCTCCTTCAGAAAAACTGAAAAAAACCTGCATTCTGTGGATTTGGCATAGTCTGTCTCCCAATTAGATAGCTAAAGGCAATTATAAGTAAGAATATATTACTAAATAATAGTAGTAATAAAAACATATAATTAGAATAAGAATCAGCTCAAGTCAGGAGTGTGGGGGGAAAAAATGAATTTTAGAAGAATTAACAGCTTGATTTGGAGAATGCAAACAGAGGATGAAGCAGCAAGATAAACCAGTGGCCTGGATATATCAGTTGGGAGAGCACAAGAGATTGAAGGAGACTCCAAGAAGTCATGCTGGAGTAACAGAAGAGTTCTATTAAAAGTCATAATGAATATCAGTGGAGAAAAGAGTTGAAAATTTTGCATTAATTTGTATCTGGGCCATACTACGATGATGCCAAAGAGAGAAACTAATTTGTATTTACTAACATAAATGAACTCATTGACCCATTGATGTACAAAGTACATCCGTCTTTTGAGAATTTTTGCAAGTCTGAGCACATTGTGTCATGTACAATGTAAATCTGAATTTCATTAAATCTGTCATACTCTGTCTCTAAGTGTGAGGCTGTTACTCAATGCCTGATAGTGAAACAGACACTTAGGAAGATCTAAACAAGATTTCATGCATAGAAGTTAATTTCATTTAAAAAAAAAAAAATCAAAAAAATCATAGCTTTGTTGCTGCGTAACAGATGCTCCAGCAAGTAAAGGATGCTGACTGAAGCAGGAGAGGGCAGAAGACAGAAGAAAGCAAGTTTCCTGTTGAAAATCAAAGTACCTAAACACTTTGATGATGAAAAGGCAAGAGACAGTACTCATAGCAAACTTACACACATTCTCCTAAAATGTTAACTTAATGTATTGGAGTACTTATTCAGATAAAGAGCATAGATCCAGTTTTGCCTTCTGACACATCAAGAAAATCGGGTTGACTGATGGAAACATTGGGTCTCAAATCAACGGATCAGCACAAAAATGTGGGGCCTTACTGTCAACCAAACTATTAAAACGTGAGTGAGATACACACATCTCTTAATAGATCTATACCAAAGCAACAAATTCTTGCTCCTTTCCAGTGTTAAGTTAAGGTCATCCTCCCTAACAAACTATTTCATATAGACTCTCTCAAAAGTCTACTCTGCAGGCAATGGCAGATAACAGACAGCTGAATGACTGAATACTCTAGGTCATCCAAAAAATTAGATCAAAGAGTCCCCATAGTCTATTGAAATGCAATTGCTTCCAAATCACATTGTGGTGTTCCAGGCTTGAAAGAATGGGTCACTGCAGTTTTATTGTAGAGAAGCTATTGCTAATGAAAGGAACAATGGAAAGATTAGTGCTACCAACCATATAGAAGAAACACCACTTTCAGTTTAATTGCAGTGAACAAAGCAAATAGGAAAGAAGGGCAACCAAGTGACAAAAGTAGTTGGTGCAAAGAGGATATAGAAGCTATTCACAAGGTTCTCTTGGTCAGAGCACAGCGTCCAGACTTAACATATGATTACTGAATTTGGATCAGAGTAAAAAATGACATAGTTGTCATTACAGACAGCTGACGACACACTTTTAAGAAGGCAGCCTTGCAAACTGAAAGACTAAGAATCCTATTGATAACTTGCCCGGGATTCATTAGGTGCACGGAAATTAATAAATGGATACAGAGAAAGGAACAATTATACTTTATTTGTGACACCTACTCTGCAGAAGATTATTATAAGTAAAAGTTTACTTCATTTACCAGTTTAAAATAACAATTTAAAGTGAAATCTATTGAACCTTGGAACTGCTTAAAGGAAGAGAGAGATTCTAATTGGTGATAATCTAAGTACTGCCATAATAAATTTGTTCATGCCACAATACTTACTCTCTTTTGATCAGTTTCTGGATCTTTTCTAAGTGAAGCTTACCAGTCATAACAATCTCTATGTCGAGACAGTGGTAAAAGATCCATTTCAGTCTCAGTTAAGATCACCACATTCTGTTTCTCTGTGACCTGAGGCAGACTTGAACCTTCCTTCTCCAGACAAGACTTAACAAGCCCAACTTCACTTAGCGCATAAAGCATGTTAAAAAACAAAACCTGACCAAACAGGGGAGATCACCCAAACTGTAACTGTTGTGTCTAGGTAGAGCACTTCTCTTAGAGGAAAAGACAAATACTGCAACAAGTGAAAACAGTTTTTGTTCTGAATAAATATGGTAAAAGCTAGCAGTTGTGAAAATGAAGCATCCACAGCAACAACTAAGTACACCTGATACTAACAAGTCAGCACTACAAACACAGCTCAAAAAACAAAAGCAAGCTTCATTTCATGGCACCTGCTCCAAAGTCATATTTGCATCTGTTCAAATAAACTATAAGATACTAATTCCTCTAACTTGCTGAGAAAACAAGTAGAGCATTCAAAATACAATCCAGACTACTTCAACCAGTTATCAGTATTCAACAGCTCTCCCTAATGAACAGACTTCTCAAGTCACTGATTAAAATTTCAAAGGAAACACTGGGTGTCTCAAGTGCTCCTTTTTTGGTCCCGTCACACAGTTTAATACCCCTTATGGACAAGTACCTTTGCAAAACAGATTTCTAGAGGGTGACCCAACATATCCTCTGGAACTTAGTCAACCACAAAGCATACAGATAGCTTCATATGCCTAACATGTAAATGTCACTGCTTTAATCTACATCCACCGAAGATTGCTTTGCAAGTCCAAGGGCTTGAGCCTAAAGAAACATCAATAACTATTAATTCTGTAGATGATTCTTCTGAATTATATCAGTAAAGACTTCTCTGCAGGCAATAAGCACTGTCAAATGTATTTTGAAAAAAATCAGTTGTGAGTAATAATTTTTTCATGAACTTGGATGACAGCCATAAATGGAAAAAATGCAATGATAATATTTAACACATTCATAAGAGATCAACTAATCAAGAATTACAAACCCAATAAGACTGGAATTGTCAAAGGAAACAAAGAGAAATTGGTTCATAACTCCTGCTGAGCTAGGAAATTCACCCTTCCTTAAAGCAGTTGACAAACCTGGGTATAATATTTTATTCTCACAAGCTTATGGATTTATTTATTTTTTCTTTATTCATAGTAATTCACAAAGGCAGGAAGAGAATTTACTTAAGAGCAAGCAAAAATGTATAAACTATCACAAACTATAACAAATGAAAATTGCTATGAGATAATTACTAGGACTACCAGACAGTCGTCTTGGGTTTTTTCCTTGAAAGACTGTGATAAGAAAAATTGAAAGGGCATGATGCAGCTCATTGGCTATAACTAAACCTCTTCTGCTAAATGCAACAGTAACTAGCAGCATTAGGATAGTCACCAAATGGTGAATATTGTATGAATATGTATCCTGAATATTGTATGAATCACATACCTTCAGCTACTATTCCATGTATGAAAATGCTTTCAATGCTGATTTGTTTTAAAGAAACACTTACCAAGCCTACACATGTAGATATTGCTACTGAAGAGGTGCTATCATTCCTTATAAATCCCTGGTAGAAACACTGCTCAATTTCATGTTCCTGAGAATTTGAGACTCCTTCTTTCCCGAGTACCTCGACAATAAAACTGTTGCTTAAAATGGTCGAAGGTTTAAGTTCTAAGTGAAGTTCCTGTCCAAATGCTGAAAATTTGTAGTGCAAGGAACTCTTTGAACTCTGAGTTGATCTCTTTCTCCTAGTACTGTGCAAAACATCATGTGAAATGTACGATCCACTGGAATCCACTTTGACAGGTGTCACAAATACATAATCTGTAATGATAAAAAGTTAGCCATCAGCTTTTGTATCCAACAAATAAGGTAAGTGTCATTCTAACATGGTAAGCATCAGGCTTTCACTATAGCAGGAAGTATTTCCTCATTCAGGGAATGGCCTGACAGCTCTGCAGGCTGTGTGTGTATAGTCTTACCCCTGTAAGTCACACAGGCTCTCAAACTGTGTTTGTTTCCTTTCTGCCCCACTGAGAGGTACAGACTAACTAGCCTAGCTGCGAACATTCCCACAATCGCTCTTCTGAAGACATTTGTCATCACCAGCAGATCTGTAGATTTTCCCCTCCCCCTGTATTAATTGCTGTCAAATGTGAAGGCCGCTCTGGTTTGAGAGTTTATTTGCTTCCCTAAGAATGCAGCAAATATTACATCACTGTAGGGGAAACCATGACTGAAACTTTGTAGAACTGTACCACTTGCTCAAATGGATTAAAGGATTAATTTATTAATGCCTTAACTGAGTGAGACCTCATCTCTTTGTAGTGACTTGATTAGACTGGGTTTCAAGTTGTAACTGACCTTCAGCAGAAAGAGATTACATCCTACCTAATAACCTTTTGTCAGCCATTGCTAATTGCACGTCAAAGAAGTTTATTGTTTTGGACAAAGTATGTGAAAAATTACAAAACTATTTGCGAGGAGAAAGCCAAGATCTACTCACAACCACCTAAGAAAGGAAGAAAATAGAGGCCATGATTCAGCTAGCTATATAAGCAGGTGCCTAGCTTTAAGCACATTACCATTGCTGTTGATTAACCGATACAGGGATTACTTGTATCATGGAAGCTGGGTCTGAATTTTACCATTTGCTGAGGTAGTACCTTTGCACCTATTCCTGGTTACATGAGTAATTATGCTGAATAAACTGCTTCCCAGCCCCATTTCATGTTTGAGCTGTATTTCTCTATGAATACTTAAAAACGTCTATGCATTTGACAGTAAAACAATTCATTTATTTTCCTAAATTGAAGCAACACCGTTAAAGAAGAAAACCCACTCCTTGTGTTGTAACAGATGTTGCAAAAACTATCAATCTCTTTGCCTAGATAGACTTTATTGGTCACACATTAGGCTGAAAACATAACCAGTGATAGGTTGTTTTTCCTTAGACAGTGGAAACAATACATCAAGAGCTTTCACTTTCCTCAAGTGGTGTTAATCAACGGCAGAAGTTGAGGACGCTAAGCAGGCTGGTGGCCAAAAAATGCAAGCAGCTGCTGGAGAGAGGGAATCCCCCAGCGAGGAGACGGTAGGGTGCAGGAGGGTTTTCCTTTCTGCACCCTGGTGTGGTTCCCTATTGTACTTTGTTTCCACTCACACCCAATAAAAAGCATACACTACACTTCAAACTTCCCCAGGTCATCAGCATCTAAGTGTTAGTCTGTGCAACCTGGGAACAAACAGCTCCTGAGCTCTCACTCACATGAGTCCTTTCTCTCCAGGTTTGCTTTCCCTTAGCATGCACTGCATGGCTTCTTCCGCTCTCCCACCCAAATCTTTTCATTACTTTAGTATCATTGCTTCCATAACAGACACATGAGGTTTTATTGTTGTGACTACATACACATTCATCTTTCTAATCACATGTGTAAACATGGATGTATTTACCATCTCATTCATTTGCTTAGCTGTTATATACCGTTCCTTTTAGCTTTTGCACACAGGGCTTAAAAAGTTAATCTCTGCCCATGGTTAGCTATTTTACAGCAGCCAACTTGCTTTCTTTTACTTTATGTTCCCCAAACACTGTGGCTTCTTCCCTTTAAACGCTCAGTCCACCAAAAAAAAAGCATCCATGCAAATGTTCATATACACAGACAGAAAGAGCTATACAAACCATGATTCAATTCACTGATGCTGTCACTGGTTAAAGTTGCTGCATGAGACATGCAACAGAGGCAGCACAGCTGAAGGGTCTGCAAGAGAAAAAAAAAAAAAAGAGAGAGAGAGAAAAGGAGTATTGGGCGAGATTTACTTTACAAGGGAAGGCAGAAAGACAAGGCACCAGAAACTGTGCAGTAACCTGGTATGAAAGTACACTAGGCAACTGCGAAAGAAAGTGCTCTCGACCTGCCTTTACAGTGCTTCCAAGCCACAGGAGAGCCGGGAATTGCATGGAGCTGCCGCTGAGAATCGCAACAGGTAAAGTCCAGACGACAAGCAGGAGACAGTCCATGTTCCGCCGTGCACCTGGCGTGCTACCTGCTCCCCGAAGCGTGCGGCGGGCGAGCCCGGATCCCCCGCATGGTCACCTGGGCTCTGCCCCGCAGCAGCTCCGGCGGCCGGCTCGCAG
>JAVJGI010000036.1:15879064-15900063 GCA_035590275.1 Ibycter americanus
GGCCGGGGCCGGGACTGGCGGGCGCAGGCGGGGCAGCACCTGGGAAAGGAGGTGGCCTGCGGCCCCCCCGGGCCGCGGGGGGATCTAGGAAGCGGCTGGGCTGAGCCAGTGCAGCGCCGGTGCTCGCACACCTGGGGCGATCTGCAGACATCGGGGGAATCTTCACCGCGGTAGGAGGGGTGCGAAAGTGGGGGGGCGACCCACGGGGCTTCATCAGGCGGGCCAGAGTTTCTTTGATGATGCTGGGAGGAGCGGAGTCCGGTATCAGCCCTTCCGCTTCCAAGGCACCATTCACTTGGAGAGAATACACGGTTATTTTCCGGCATTTTAAAGGTAGCTTCGTGGGAAAAAGAACAAACAAATCAAATAAAGATGAGGATGCTGGAGAAGAAAACACAGCTGTGATAGCCATGGCCAGTTACTGAATATTGCACACTGATGCCCATAAAGGAGCTGTCACACAGTGGCTCACATGTCTGGAGCCCAATGCAGGTTCTGGTTACACTTTCCCTTCTACAGAAAGCTTCAGTAAAGGATCAAAGATCTAAATAATCTATAAGGAAACTGAAGTATTAAAGTGAATGGGACTGGTCCCAGCCGGAAATCAATACAGAACCTGTTTCTGATGGTTTTGGCTGCACTTGTAGAAGTGTCCCTCACCTCATGATCTCCCTTCTGTGCTAGAGGGGTTTCCTGTGTGTGTGTCAGTCCAATCTCACTCAAAATCTGCCTTGTCCCAGGGTCACACCATGAAAATAAGTGGTAGCTGTGTCAATTTAAGGTGCCTTGCTGCTCCAGTTGGCACACAAGCTGGAGAGCGCAGTGGAAGCCGAGGTGAGCTGGAGGTCATCTCCTCTATCTACCTCCTTCACCAGGGGTTTCCTGGTAACTGGTTTGGGGCAATGGATTAGACAGATCAGAGATATTTTCCCTTCTAAATAATTTTCTGTCTTTAAACATTAAGTAAGTTCCCAGGTGTGGAATTTCTCCTTCACCTCTCTCTATTTCCCAGTAGGTTTTATGTTATCACCTTGCTGAATATATTATGATAAAGTTTCAAGATCTTTTTGTAATAGTGCACCTGTCACCTCCCACTGAGTATATTCAAATGAAATAGCTGGCCACAAGTTTACGACGGTCCCAGTGGAGCAGAACAAGTAAAACATGCTTTGCATTGCAGATAATAGGAGAAAAAAATAAAAGTATTGGGCTGTAATTTTATCGTTGGCCCGCAAGACCCTGAACAGGCATACTCGACTGTTTTCAGTTGACTACCTGACTGTGTAGACTTACGTTTTATTTGCTGTGAGGGGAGGAAAATAAATATAGTTCTCTAGCAATTACAAGAATTGTTTAAGAAAGAAGACAACTTTCACCATAAACCTAGCACCACTGAAGGGAGTTTTTCTCTCGATTTCTGTGCAGTTAAGTTTTCACCCTGGGGATTTATAGTTTCTGAGTATGATCAAAGAAGAAGAAAAAAATGTGACATTGCTTTGCATGACTATAAATGACATGCATCCAAATCTGAGTTGGCATTAGGCAGGGGACCCCAGCCTTTCTTGGCCTGTATGCAGCAACATTGATCAGTTAATATGCTCAGACAACATCAAACTTTGCTCACCAAGTCAATCAAGATCCCAGCAGTGATGGTCATAAACATCAGAGAATCCTGCAGGCAGCTCGTTACCATGTGCAAACATAGTTACCATGCAAAACATTAGAGAAATAAAGCTCCACAGCCAGCAGTGTAGTAAACAATGCAGTCAGAGGGGGGGTTTCCTCCCCCCACTCCCCAGCAATTCCCACCTCAGATGACCAGCAAGTGTATATGCCTTCAGAGATAATCATTACCACAGTACAGTCTGCTATTGGACTCTTCTCTATTGTCCCTAAGCTGTCAGATCAGATGCTCCTAACACTTTTCATGCTGACCAGTTTTGTTGTGTTATCAGTAGGTCTTTTTCCTCCCTTACTTGTTTCTATCCATCTGTTCCCATTGTGTTCCACCTACATGAGAAATTTCTCCACTACCAGCGATTACAAGAAAACACGGAGATCCAGCAGAAGCTCCTCTGCAGTACAGACAATACCCTTCTCCAGGAAGGATCTCCAGCATGAAGAGATCATCTGTGTGCCATGACCCAAGAAGTCAGGATTTTTCTCATATTTTCAAGGAATAGTAGGGGGCTTGCTGCTCTATACCAGCAGTGAGTTACTGCTTCACTATCACCTCATCACCACGTTGAGGCTCACAAGAGCACAGCCCCAGTTTCACCAGGGTTTCTCATCCACCCGCTCCAGACAGATCACACCTGCATGCAAAGTGTCCATTGTCTTGATGTCTAGATGCAAACACATTGATGTTCTTGTTTCCACCTGCCAGCTTATCAAGAGAAAATGGATTATTATTTTTAATAGTTAATTAATTAATTAAAATTAATAGATAGAGTCTAGCACCACACAAAAGTCACATTATCAGTAACATGACTGACAGGCATGCAGAAGAAATAAGCCCTGAATTAAAATGCCATCATGTTTGTTTGCCATCTTTGTTAAAGCAAATTCTTTATCATATGAGACATTTGCGACCACTGAGATGAGTGAATGACTCACAGAAGTCTGTTGTCTGACAGCTGTCACCTCTTCCTCTGTCAATTTAGATCATTTTTCCAGATATATTTGTACTAGAAATTAATGTGAATAATTTATATTGTATTTAAATCATATATGATTGGATGCCGGGAAGCAGAGTACTTCCAATGGGAAAATGGTGCAATGAGGGCTTGTTTTAATCAGGTAGTCACATCATAGCGAGTGAATACACACAGTCAAATCAGAGCAGATATGTTTTTTGCTAACTCAGCATTCAGTTTCTGCAACTGTCCGTTCCTACTTGACCATTTCTGTGACTATTTCTTATCGAACAACATACTTGTTGGGTTATTCAGGATACATGTAAGCACTCCGTAAGATTCTTCCAGCTCAATCTTTATGCTCTCTTTGTGTTTATCCTCATGAAAATGTTTCACTCCTGTGAAGGATAGAAGCCCTTTGCCTTCATTTATAGTGAGTGGTAATTAACCACATGCTGGGTTAAACTCTTTGCAGAGAAGTCTTCATGGAAGCCCCTTTACAAATGATAATGACCCTCTTTAGAATGAGCTGGTAGTTTTCAAAACCCATCAAGTTCATCTTTGTTCGAAGTTGAAGAGGCTTCAAAGTGAAGTTATGCTCCAAAGTTGGTTATGCTCCATACATACCACAACTGCTAAGGAGGCTGTTCTTTCCCATTATATTATTCATTCAATAATCTCAAGGTATTTTGTGAGTTTATATAATTTGTCTAAAGAGTTCAGCAACCATTACTCAGTTGTATCAGGACAAAACCTCTAGCTGAACAAAATACGAGCAACTCAAAAAAGAACTTGTGGAAGGGTTCATATAGATTAAACGTAGTTTCAGGGATGTGGTATCTGGTATCAAATTACATTTGCATGGCTATTTGTATGATATCTAAACCCACTCAATACCATACAGTTTAGAAAGAGGCCAAATCCTTTCAGCTGGCATAAATGATCATAGCTCCTCTATTTGGCTGAATTACTGAGCCTGAGAAGATAGTCTACTCTGTCCTTCCTGCCAGAAAGATCCCTTGTGCAGAAAGGAGATTGTAAACAAACAAGAGTTTTTGGCCTACCTCCCTGCCATAGGGAGCACCTCAGGTATGGTATGGGGGCACAGCTGGAACACAACACATCCTAACAGACTAATGGTCTGAGGACACTGGTCAGGTTCCCCTCCAGCTGGAATGGCATTAACACTTGCTCTTTCTTCTACAGAGAAGGTTTATAAAGTACTAGACAGTATTGTAATGCCTGCTAACAGCAGATCCACTCCTACACTGGATTCTTTCCCCCTCCCCAAATTTTAAAAGGCTGCTCTCATAAAAAGAAACAATAAGGACTTCTTTGTTTACTTCTGTGAAATCTGAAGCTAACTACAGTATTGTCAGGAATGGAAAGTGCTTGTCTAGCGTGTTCCCATCTGCATTTCTAAGCAGTGTTCAGTTTATAATATGAGCTACTATAATAAAGTTGCTTTTGCATGATGGCTAATTGCATTCTTCAGTGACACATGACATGGGCTATACGATGTCACTGGTTATTCTGTTTATGGGTAACTATATTTCAGCTGACATGGAAACTGTGTAATGAAAATATCTACT
This sequence comes from Ibycter americanus, assembly GCA_035590275.1. Classification (NCBI taxonomy): domain Eukaryota; kingdom Metazoa; phylum Chordata; class Aves; order Falconiformes; family Falconidae; genus Ibycter; species Ibycter americanus. The sequence goes on from JAVJGI010000036.1 coordinate 15,883,293, forward strand.
GGTTGACTTAGTGTGGTTCCTCCATTAATTCCTGTTCCTTAAGGGCCTGAAAGTTCACAGAATAAAATTCCACTGTCTCACCAGTTACTGTATTAAATTCTGCTTTCTGCAGAAGCCTCAAAATGTGGTGTTAGGACTAAAGTTATGTCCTCACATGGTCTCTAAACCCACAGTTTTCAGTTTGCATTGTATAAATTCTGGTGAAATCCATGCAATAAAGAGTAATCTCTGTGGAATAGGTTTTCACCACCATTTACAGTAATATTTTCTGTCAATAAGCCCCTCAATTCATTTCACATAGCTTTTTAATCACAGCCACTGGAAAAGGAGCTTGCTCCAGCATTCCTGCTGTAGCCTAACTCCCAACGAAATCAAAGAAACACTGTTTACATTTTTTCCTCACCCAATTTGCACGTAGCACTGGGCTGTTATAGCCCCAAATAAACGCTTTTGATTACAAATATTAAACACAATTTTCTGCTTACATGCATTTCTCTGTATTGCACAGCATGTCCATCCTAATTTGATTAGTTCTACACATTTATTTGTGCTAGCTGGACATCCTACTTTCTGGCATGGAGTATGAAGTTCCAGCTATCCTGCTGACTTGTTACCATTGTACTTGCTCTATCCTGCGACACAAGAGATTTGGGCTCAGGAGCGGAACTAAAACCACCTCCATGCTGGGTGCTTACAGCTGACATACAGAAACTTCACAGAGCAATGTTCTGCATTTCTCTTGCAGTCAGTGCTGTAGGCTAATGCTTAGATTTTAGAGGAGATTAACTGACTTGCATTTCTAGTGTCACCAGCAATTTTTAAAGGGGGGAGGGGGAGACCAAGGAAGCAAGAAAGAGAACCTAAAAACTTCACAAATAGCACTCATTTGGCTTGGATCCAAATGTCACAAGTTGCTGCCACAGTGTCCCGACACACTCTGTGGCTGAAAAGTGAACAGGGCGAAGCTGCAGCTCAGTACATGGGAGCTCTGTCACACCCAGACCAAAATTAAATGAAAATGTCCATCACTAATAGAAGAAAAATAAAAGCTGTCATTGTGGGTGGCCCAACTAAGGCTTTGCAAGCACTACACTTTAGAAGAGTTTTCCTGGAAACTTGCCAAGAGTAATTAAAGCACAGGTACCTCCAAACTCACAGAACTCTAATAAAAACAATTATGCAGTTTATAATGTTGTGCACGTGCCAAAATTTGTATTTATACAATGGATCAAAAATGGCACGGGAGAAACCATGCAGTCCAGGAGGTTCAAAGATCCACTTTAAAAATGCTTTTTATAAATACTGATTTGCACTATACCCGGAAGGCTGTGTAGCCTATGGAGTCACAAAGACATATTTAAAACCTCTGAAAATTACTTCTAAGACACTAGTATTGGTTTCAGACATACTTTGGCATCACGTGCAGGAAGGAAAGCCCAGTCTCTGTTACAGCCAGCCAGCATCTGCACCCCAGAAAAGGATAAACCAGGCCAAGAAAGAAAATCCATGTGGAAGTTTCAACCTCAGTCTTCCATAATAGAAATGTATGAAGTTACTCCACTCCCAAAACAAATGGCATTGGGATGAAATGGTACCTTATTCATTTCTTATTGGTTCCTCTTTTCATCTCTGTAAACAAAACATGCTTGTTTCATCCAACAGAACCTAAAAGTTGTTCTTTTCCCCACTACTCCTAGCAGCACTGCTTCAACTCACCCAAGCCTGACATATTATCTTCCCTTTTAATTTTATTTCTGGACTGGAAAGGTAACTTCTGCTGATGTGACTTGTTCCCACAAGTGCTAGCATCAGTTTGCGTTGCTTTATAAGATAAGATCACTGATGAAAATTTTCTTGCTTGTATCCAGTTTGTTTCAGGGTGGAAGTCTGAGTTCTGGGATGAAAGTTTCAAGTGCACTCTTGGGACTCAATTTTCCAAAGTACCACAAATTTACAGCTCCAGTTGAGATCAAGAGGAACTGAACCTGCTCAGCATTTCTGAACATGAACCCCTGTACTCTTTTGAACAACATACCCTAAGAAGAATGTTGCTGGGAAGATTTAGTCTTCAGTCCCTTTTACATGTGTTTCTTCTTTTATTTGCCACTAATTTCATGGGCCAAGCAAAGAAGAAAATTGGCTTCTCTCTCCTCTGAATTTCATTATTTGCAGATTTTTTTAATACAAGATAATGCTTCTTTGGCTGGCTCCTGGGATTCCTCTATTAAAAACTTCCCTCCCTTTTCACATCAATGAGCCTTTGTTACTTCAGCCTTCTTACTGGGAACATAGATTGCATAGAAGTTCAGGAGCCTTTTCAGTCCCTTCTGTGTAACAGTTGCAGCTTCCCCATAAATAGTTTGTTTTACCATTTTCAATTAAGTATCAGCCCATTTCCTATGAAAATTAGATGCTTTTACTTCTGGTTCAGTGTGTGTTCATCTTCCCTTTGTAGTTGGCTGCCCAGACACACCACCTTAATCTCTTTCTTACTCAAAATGGACCTCTCAGTGGGAATTTTAACTACAGCTTGGCAATCAAACAGGAGAATGTCTCCCAAAGAATTATGGAGCTGTTCCATATTTGCTTCTATAAGAAAGAGCTTACAGCACCATGCAATACTATACAAAGGCGGCGTTGTCTAATAAATCTGCATAGATACTCTATTTGCTGTGTACTGAAAGACTTCAAACTCTTGTACCTTAACAAGAGTGGGGTTTGTGTTAGACATTGGAAAGCTATATTTTTTAAGGGCCAGATTCTCATTTTTTGTAGGCTATTTTGCACCACAATGGCAGTGAGCAATCACTTAGCTGCTTTGTGTAAAGGTATTATCTCTAAATATTTAACTTGCTTTATACTCTTTCCCCAGGAAAACAAGGCCTTCATGACTTACCCTTTATTTTCTGCAAAGAAGGGTATTTTTACCACTATTTTGCTTATCAGAAAATGCTGATAACAGATGAAGAATATGGTAGCAGTAGTTGTACAGGATCCCTTGAGCTAGGTGTTGAACACATGCAGAACAGAAAATTGGTCCCTATCCCAAGAGCTCAGCTTACAGTTTTTAATTTACCACAGCCTTCTTTGCATTCCTAATTTGCAAACAAAACTATTCCCTGACTGTGGTGTTGATTTCCAAAGTGATTTCAGCATGTTGAGGAGTCAAACAGTTTTACAAACTCAGTGTTGCACTGGTTGCTGTGACAACATTTAATAATATCTTACTGTGTGTGTGTACTGAGTGGAAAGTGTTTGATTTTTGTCTATTTTCAATAGAGCTGAATGTTGGGAAGAAAAAGGAATGAAATCATTTTAGGCTGTATGCCTGTAACATTGAAATTAACAGCCACTCTTCAGCTGAATTCAATAAAGGTAGAGTTGGATCTTTATGGTGGCAATTCTGAACTTGCACAAGCATTCTAGCGGAGTGCAAATGTAAAGGTATCTGGGAGAGTTAAAGAAGAGGTGATTTTTAGGCATATTACAATAAGAGAAATGTAGCATAGAATATTCATGAAAATCAGATTCTTGCAGGTTGAAGCTTTAGTCAGCAAACCCTTATGTATGAGTCTAATGCCAGGTATGTTCATGCTCACTGGGAGGTGCCTTATAATCAAAATCCTACCCTTCCTCTCCTTTAAGAAATACCAAATACTGTGAAAGTGGTGTTGGTTTTGCTCCATGGATGAACTCTTCAAGAGTGTAACATTAATAAAAGTGATTTCATGGCCTTTTCAATCATTCTACTTTTAATGAGAGCAGGGGTTTTTAGCTTGAATTTAAATGAGATTTAAACTGTCTTGGCAACACAGACACTGCAACATTGTGCTACAGCTTCATAACCAGAAGTTGAAACTGATTAGTCTGTTTGAGGGTAACGTGATTATTTTTTACCCATGCTCGCAGGATAATTTTACTGAGTTGCATCTAGCAGGAAGAAATGAGCTGACTCCAGCTCTGCCAGGACAGCTAGCGCTGCCTGCTGCCCTCATAGTATGAAACTGGAGTCCCACACCGCATGATGTGTACTGGGATATGCACAGGATCTTTCAGATGACTGTGGAAGACATCGCATGTCTAGGATTTAGTCACAGTCAAGCAGAAACTATTTCCAGTCAGAAGTCTACACACTAACATCTACAACTTGAGTTACCTTGGCCTGTTTTCATGATCCAGAATAAAATGGAATTGAAAGTAAGCAAAAAAATGTGACAGGTAAAATACGAATTAGATTGATGAAGTACTTCTATTTTTTATGACCTATAATAATCTAAGCTGCAAGATTTTTTTCTTCCAGGATCCACCTTTTGTGTCCATTTGATTATATATATACACTTGTGGCTTGCTCATTTGCAGTCACACACTAAGGGTGTCAAAAGCAGCACGATGTAAATGCTGTTCTCATGAGTAAGATTTTCTGAGTGCAAACTGAGGAAAATGAGCAGTTTATTAAGTCTCTGTTTTCCAGATAGATTTTCTCTCAAATCTGCCTCTTCACAGTATAAAGACAATGCAATCTGAAAGCATATTGTTTTGGACAAGGGCCAGCCATCTGGGAATCCTTCACAAGTACCTGAAATAGAAGTAAGGTAGGGCATATTGAGGTGAGCGGCTTCCAGATTTTACCTGAAAGCTCTGTAGGTGGCCTAAGGCCACTTGAATCTAATCCAAAACAGGCACCTGGCTCTGGCCTGGATGCCTGCCAGTTTCATAGCATATTCTATCCCTGAATTATGGTGTCTGGACTTATTTCATGGCTTATTGTTGTATGTCTTTTAAAACTAGTTCCTTACTGAAAGATGTTTGAAATTCAAAGCTTTCTTCAGTTTCCCACTTTATTCTGGAGCTGCAGACACTTGCCTTATTAGGTCCAGGAAAACCCTACTCTAACAGTTCACTAAACAGAGCTCAAAGCTTTGGTAGTGTGCAGGTTGTTGTTCTTGGGAGAAGGAAGAAAAAGAAGAATGGGGGCTTGTGTTATGGCTTTACCTTGCCGATAAATATGACAACGTATAACTTTCGTAATGTCAGAGTTTTCACTAAGTGCCTGTGCTGCTTAACTGTCAAAGCACTTTTTTATAGCTATAAAGGGAACAATCTGCTTGCGGTGATTAAAGCTCGGTTGTTTATTAACTACAAATGTGGCTTGTATATGCTAGCCCCTGAATTATCACAGTGCTTTTATTATAGCTCAGTCTTTCATATTTCAGTGAGATTATTCTAACTTCTTTCTTATGGGCTGCCTTGAAGCAACTCTACCATGGATCTTCATGACTACTGGACTTTTTTGGAACAGCAAGTCAGACTTATTCATACTCCAAAACTCCAAAAGGAGAAAAGAAATCTCTTAAAATCCAAATGTGAGCAGTATAGTCAATATTTCCTCCACAGAGGGACAAAATACTTAAAATACTTAAGGGGGAATTTAGCAGTGGGTGATACATGTAAATATGAGAACTTTTCCCTGTGAACCAAATGTTTAGCTTTTGATGTTGAAATATTTTATGTGGAAAGCACTACAGGATTTCTCAGTGCTACAAGGGCAGCTTAAATGGTAATGTATTCATCTTTCTTCTCCCTATCAGATCTGTCAAAATGGTTTGTATCTTCGTGATTTTGTATAACCAGCAAATCTAATCCTTACCAGATGCCTGGACTTGATATTGCAGTGTTGCATATTCTTAATTATGCTGCTGTCTGCCCATCTTAATACTTGATTATCATTATCACACTAAGCAGTGTACTTAGCTAAACTTCTAAAGAAACAGAAAGGCAGACTTTTGCAAACTCCTTTCCTAAGTTGGGTAGCCTCACTGTTACAGAAAACATGTTGCTGTTTAAACAACCCAGAAAAGAATTGCCTGACCAGAATAAATAGCAACTGCCTTAGGGCATGTTCCCCCTCAAATGTAGATTTGAAATAGCTGATCAAGTGTTAGATTAACTGAATTACTTACAACTCTCAATTAATAAATACCAAAGCAACTTGGCTAGGAAAACAACAGAGAACATTAAACAGAAAGATCAATGCCCATGTCTGCAAAAATCACTTGCAGTGGTTTGTCAGATACCAGGACATTACCCAGAGAAGAGATTTCTACTGAATCATCCTCAGAGCTAAATCAAGGGTCGCCTGTTATTTCCCACCTAAAAGTCTAATAAGCAGCTCAGAAGGATTTAAAGACTGTTGGGCCTATAGGAAAATCACAAATAACTGCTAAGTCAGGAGAACACTTATCCTGAGATTTATGTGTTGTATCAACAATAATGGAAAGCCCAAGAGAGACTAAAGGTTCAAGACTTGAACCTATTACGTGTGTGTGTGGAGTGTGGAATGTGGGAAGCTTAGGGCTACCATATTTCTGTCCAGGTTTTCCCAGACAAAATGAAATGCAGTGAGACTAATGTGTCTGGGATGCATCCTTGATTTATACAGTAAGTTCAGAATGAATTGGATTTACTGTGCTCACACAGATCACCTATTCAGTGCATGCACATTAGATCCCATGCACCCTGAATTCATGGGATCCATTGTTCATATACTGTAGAATAGATCTGACCATATGCAACAGATATGTCTGCAAATGGCCTTGATCAGCTCATCGGAGTCCTGAACAGGCATCACATTACCTCAATTTTTCCTGGACAAAATATCTAGGTAGAAAAAGAGGACATACCTGGAAAAAGTCAGATGCAGTTCTAGGTAAACTGTTTAAGTATAAGTTTCATTTTATATGCTTAATGGTATCATTATAAAAACATCTGAATTATGACTTGTATCAGGTAAAAAAAAAGAAAGGAACTGAATCCACAAATACTTGAAATGGAAAATTCCATTTTATTGCTCTGAGTGCTCAGTGGAGTGAGATTAGAAAAATATGTCATTGTCCACCCTTGTCTAAAAAGGGACAGAAATAAGTGCCGGTGTTCAAGAGGGAGACGTATTCCTTGAAACATTAAAAATCCAACAAGCCATTTTTTTTCCAGTCTAATAGATATGCTTGATTAATACACACTAAAAAGCTTGACCTTAACCATAGATTTTAAAGACTTTTAGCACTTTTGAAAATGCACTTCAATGTATTTGTATATTGAGCAGGCTCTGCAGTCCTCAACTGGGGAAAGACAGTCCTTCATATTCATATTCATTCATAGTCATGGTCACTGCAATGTTTGGAACTCCAGAATGTACACTTGCTGTACATCCACACATTCACTGTCTTCGACTATAAAACTGGAAAGTCAAATGATGAAGTAATTCTACCCTCAGCAAGGTACCATTGATAATTTAGTTTACTAGAGGAAATAACTGGTTTTGGAATGGTTAGTGCAACCTGCTATTCTAGCATGGCTGAACGACCATACCTCAAAAAGCTATGCTGTCTGTATGCCTACTTCTCTGAACCCTGTCTAATGTTGCTGTACCATGGCCCATGTTCTGCCCATACTGACTGGCAGTTACAGAAACACTTTAAGACAACATCTGATTTTATTTGGCAACATACACTGATGGCTATCAAGCTACGATATCTTATCCGACTTCTGTTTCTTTGAATAAAAAAACAACAAAAGAGGGTTACTTTTTCCTAAAATCTGTCTCATGACAGCATACAATACCAGAGGGACACTCCATGTTCAAGTCCAAGCTTATCTGTCTAAATAAACTAACTCAAAGCATACTCACAAGTATTTTTTAAAACAGTATGAAAATAATGCTAAGCAATTTTTCTAAATTCAAAGGGTAGGATTCAGGCAATCACAAACCCTGAAGCACTTATCTGGTGACTTTAGCATGCAGTCCGCCTGCATGCTCTAGCCTGAAAAGCAGTCAGTGTGGAAATGGTGGAACTTGCTATGCACATCTGAAGGATCTGCTAGACCTAGTATGTGCATAAAGGAATTCGTCTGTTGTACACCACCATAACATTTTATATCCTGACTCCACTGAAGCCAAGAAGCAAGTTGAGACAAAATTCCCTTTGCCAGTAAACCTGAAATTCCATCCTGCAGATATCGGCAGCAAGCCTTGCACACCCCTCTTCAGATTACACACTCTTCTGCAGTTCCTCCAAGGGCATTTACTGAACTCAGTTTATACAAACACAAGAAGACAAAGTCATCAACATATAAATCAAGAAGGAAACAGCTGTATTTTAAAAAAAATAGTGATAAAAAAGTGAATAGTTCCATTGCAAGGGTGATTATTTGAGAGGTGTTTTGTCATTTAAGAATCTCTGGCTTCCACCTTTTGACTCTCAAGCTGAAAGATACTATTTAAAACCACTGTTTCAGCCTATAACTTCTATTTCTTTATGCCTTGTTTTCTTAGGTCTGCTGTTATCTTTTCTAGCTAAGCTTTTTAGATGTTTCATGCTGCTATGTAACTGAATCATGGAAATTCTATAATACCAAGCATTGTATCACTGAAATGGAAGTGTGGCATTATACTCCTCCCATCATTACCAAGTCATGATGGGCTCAGTTTTGTACATACTCCAGATCCTTTACTCTACTGAAACTGAAGTGAAAGTATAAATGACAAAAAATTCCTACACTACCTTCCTCATTCTGAGGAGAATCTTCTTGACTCGTGTTCTTTTAATCCACTTAACTGACAACTCTTATGCAGTGCTCTGAATTTCACACCACTTCAGCAAACATATAGTATTGGTTTACTAAAAAGCATCAGTGAGACTTCACAGGCTCCTTCCTGTGAACAGGGGTCAGATTCCCCCAAACGTCTCTGCTGGTGTGAACCAGTATAGCTCAGCTGAAGTCATGTATTGCTGAAATCTATTGCTACACAGAATTTCAGACCAGCTCAGAGTGTAACAAATCAAACAGAACTGGAGCAATTTGCATCAATAACAAATTTTGTCTAGGGAATATAAAGCAATCCAAAAGGTTTTCTAATCCAGTCTGGATGTCTCATATTGTCTACATCCATAAACAAACTGTAAAACCCAGTAAATACTATGGCCAGAATTTCTTCAGGGAAAGAGCTTACTCCCTTTCTGTTGAAGGAGAGAGGAGAGCGCTCTCACAGAAAGCTTTATACAGCCTACATACACAGAATTATTCCAAGGGTTCTTGGGGAGTCACTGTATAGGTACCTTTGGGGACAGCTTCCAGAAAGGCTCATAAGTACTAATGAAGGCAATTACTCTTAGCGAGTAAGAGTTAGTATTCAAGTAGCTAACACTTTTGCTATGGCAGCCTAAACACACTTTTCTATCTTCCTGGAAAGACTTTGCTGAAATAACACATTACTGAGGATTCTGTTGTGGAAGACAATGAAAGATTGAAGACTACTCTAGAATGCCACCTATCACAGCCTAAAGAGCTCATCCCAGTAGCCTGTCCAGTTCCTGGAGAGAAAGACAGTCCTCCAGAGGATGCTTCAGAGGAGATCTAACTTGGACTATGTTCCAGAAGACCCTCCAGCAATGGCACCGCATTTTTCTACCCCAGTAAATATACGCACACAGATTTAGGTCTAGCAGTGGCCTCAAAATCAGCTACACAAGGTCTGTTGAAGCTTTTAAATAGCATCAAGTCCACGTGCTCAACCCTCTGAGAGCTCTGCTTATATACATGGGTAGGTGACATTCATTATACAAAAGGGGTAGAATTTGTTCAGTGCCCTTAACTTCAAAGAATTCTGGTAGTTCGTTTTGTTTAAAAAAATCTCATTCCAAATTTTAATCTGTAATTAGCTGTTGTAACTCTTCAGGTTAAACTTATAATTTAAATTCAAGAGACTTTAAAACTGTCTGGACAAATTAGATATGTACTTAGAATACTGGCACTTCTCCAAGACAAACAGTGTCTGTTATTATCAACAGTGCTAATGTTACCAGAATAACTATAAGCTTTACAAATCAGCATGACAAATTAAAAAGAGGAAAAACAAAAATCTCCAAAGGCAAGGAGTTTTTAGCACTCATTTAAATTTAATCTTCATGGCTACATTTGTTTCCATAAACATACGTTTGTTGTAATTAGCTACCAAGACAGGAGCTTAATGAGTTTAATAAATATTTCAGGCTGTTAAGAGATGGAAATGGCACTGTGATGACTGGAGGTTTTCTGCAGTTCAGTGAAATACAAATGAAGAGTGGAAATTAATAATTAAAAGAGAATTGGAATGCCTGAATCACATATTTCTTAAGGGCACCATCTGACTCTGTGGAGTGGAAAAAGTTATTAGGAAATGGGCATGGGCCATAAGCTTCTAAACAATTGTCCAGCACAAGAACAGATCAGTCCACTGGAGGTATCCATTAAGGAAACCAGAGCAATTATGTACAATGCAGACAGAATAGCTTCCCCAAACAGAAGACTGAATAGTACAGTGGAGGTATTGCTATTTGCTTTAAAATTATTTTCACAGCAACTCCTGTGAATTACACAGAGTTTGATGATGCCCAAGTAACAGGAGCCACACACAGAATTGCAGCATTCATAAATCTTCAGACAACACTCTTCTTCATTTAGACTTCTGGATGGTAACATCTCTTCCCCACCTTTTTTTTATCCCACCCCCCACCCCTCCAACCCCCTTTTCTTTATTTTAGAATATTGGATTCTGAGATGCTATAGGAAACACTAATTTTCACACCATTTGGATTTTGTAGTCTTGTCTATAGATGAAGTATGTTTCACTTCTATGTAATCCTGGAGCTACTTATTAATATATTTAGACCACCTCTTATTATCCAGATACCCATGTTACCAGAATGCAGAGAAGGCTGGGGCACCATTCCAGTCCTAACTCTAGCATTTCACATAAAATCAGATGTATGACAGCCATCTTAAAAATCATGAGAGAAATGTAAAAGTTCTTAAATCATTATATACTCATGTTTGCATGAGGGTTTATGCAGCAGAAGTCAGTTGTGAACAGGTTATTTGCTTTAGATTTTCATAGACTTTAGCCTTTTACAACTACAAGACGGAAACTTCTTTTTTTAGATGAAAGTTAATACCCTTAAATGACCACAAGGAACTTGGGACATTACCTCCTCCTTACTGCCATCACTCAAGTTTATAATAAGCATCAAATCTTGGACCTAAAAAGCAAAATTTTGGAATCTGGAACTTCACTTTATTACTGACTGACTGTTCTTAGAGCAGGGACAATTTTTGCTTTCAGATGATGAAATCACTCTTCAGAGAAAACAAACTAAATGCTGTTTCTTGTGAAGATTCTAGCTCATATGCTGCCTTCAGGCACCTGTGGCTAGAGATACTTCTTAAAACCAGCCAAGGAAAATTCAGTTCCATTATCTTGGAGCAAGTACTAAACCAGACCTTGCAGCTTGATGTAGAGTGTTTGCCCAGGCTCTCAAGAATCTCATGATTTGTGTTGCATGGAAGATAATATATGGATAATCTAGTCCATACTGTATAATAATTCACTACTTCAACGGAAACAGAGAACTGTGCATTTATCAGGTAACTCTAATGTCATGGAAGGCTGAAGGATATAAGAATAAGATTAAACTACAGACATAGAAAGTTAAGTATTTAAATGTTAATGTGGAAACACTTGCTACGCAGCATAAAATACGTAAAAATCCTGAAATAGAAAAACAAGATAACAATGGAGAACTGACTGTTATTCTCAACTGTTATTTCAGTATTTGAACATAGGTTATCACTGAATAACAAGGTGTAATCTAGCAAGCAGATAGCATTTTGAAATGAGGCTTTGGAGAACTACCCCTTACTTTGATTACCAACAAATACTAAAGTTACATTAATGTGGAGTGCAAATGTCATGTCAAAGGACACTTGTGAGGCTTTTCCTTTTCTTCCTTTCTGGCTCTTTAATATACAATGCTAAATTAGCCTGACTTACAGACCAGACAAAAGAGGTAACCAATCTAAACTTGTGTTTGTAGTTGTTTTTTTTTCCTTATTTCACTCCATCTTTCTCCATTTTATTCAGTGGGCCTGCAAATGAAGCATTGTCAAACTTGTTTTCCTGGTTTGACTCATGGCTCATTCCTTATGCAGATGCAGGAAAGGGGGAAGGGGGATTTCTACATAGGTTCATCATGTCCTAAATTATCTTTATTTTATTTAGTTCAGACAGGCGCTTCCACTGGTTAAAATATTTTGCAGTGTACATATGTCTCGAGAAATATAGCAACATGATAACTATGAATATACTAACCACAAAAATCAGCTTATCTCAAACTGTTCATAAAGACAAGAAATATAATGAATGACAAAATAAAGAATCAGCTGTCATCACTTTGTAATACTCTCACCCATATATTTTCATAATTTCACATGGTTATGTCACAGAATTCTTTAATGATTGTGCAAGTTGTGTGTCATGAGGTGGAAAGATTTAAAATCGCTGAAAAAAAATTAGTATGTTTTCTCTTTCTTTTTTCCTCATAAATTTGACAAGTTTCTCAATGTTCTATTAGCAGAGGGCTCAATAGTTGAAGGTTGCTAAACAGTATATTCCAAAGGATATGAACATGGCTCAAAAAATAAGATTAATAAAAAAGAAATCATAACTGTACATAAAGAAAGCTAAACAGAAATGTGTTTGACATTTTGCAAATAAATCTTCAAAAATCCAGGCCCATGAAAGTATATTCTCATGCACTCAAGTGGAAAAATGTGATCTCTAACCAAATGTTTATTTTTCAAACAAAGGAAGAAGTAACCAGTCCATTTTATTCCAATGTCTTCATTGTGGTCTAATTAATCAAATCAAAATGAAAAAAAAAATGGTAACAATTTGCCAAACACATAAAAGAGATGTCTGATGGTGATGATTAAACAAACAACTCCCCCAAACAGTCTGAATTGTTTCTAGAGGAAAGAATCTTAGGGGCTTTTGAGCTTTCTGAACTTTTTCTCATAAGTTGTTTTCAAAAGATTAAATACAAATTTACCATTTATCAACCATATTACATAGAGGAATTGGGAACGTCTTTGAAAACCTCTTCACTTGAATTTCTGCATCTATTTTAAAAAAAAAGCCTCTGTGGAATTTTTTTCTTCCTCATTTACGAATACCTCCACTAAAATATATGTGACTACAAAAATGAGCACAGATGCAGGTGCTTGGTACATCATTTATAACATGCATTCCAGTTGAACTCAAACAAGTAATTTCTATTCATCTCGCAAGTAAAAAGCAAATACCAATACTTTTATGAAGTACCTTCATTATAAAAATTCAGAGTTTGATAGATGCTTGTTTGTTGCCATATTTCCAGCAGCTTGTCAGGGGCAGCCTTAGTGCCTGATGGCAATTTACTTACATCATTTTATACCTATAATAAAACAGTTGTTTCCAGTGAAATTCTCTATTTTTATATTCATGCCATGATTATGCTCCTACATCACAGACATGTGGCTCAGAGACATCACTGAACAGGTTTCCTAGAGCTGAAAACTAAATCTATCAGGTACCAAATATAAAACATCCCTGAGGCAGAAATGAATGTCAATACATAAAGAAGAGAACATAAATCGCTGTTATTCGCTAAATGGCGAAGGGTTTTAGCTTATTCATTCCAACCAGAGATAGAGAAGGAAATCATACCAACCGTCAGCGAACTGGAGATCATACACTGGAACAATAAAAAGAATGTGCAGGCAAAACTTGTTGAACACTACAGCCACATGTTCCCACTCAAGGACATTATGTGAACCCACACACTTGGAATTTTAACCACAACCTCTTTGTGCCCCATACAAAATGTCTTAAGCCCAATTAATCTGTGCGTTCACACACCCTATGTGTGGTCTTCTCTCCAATTCAACCATATTACTGATTACTGGTGCCATTAATACCTTTTCTCTGATGGGCTAAAATAATGCACTGACTCTCTTGTAAAGCTGTTACACTGGTGCTTTCCATGCAGAGAAAGAAACAGGAATTTCATCACCTTCTGCACCAGAGTGGACTTCATCTGTTTTGAAAACTGGTAACACCAAATGTAATAGAAACTAATTTCAACATGCTGTAGCTACTCCTCTGTAACTGTAGCTACAGCGTTTCAATCAGAAGAGTGTGACTGTTTTGCTATTGTTTTCTTTGATTTCAGCCTCTATAGAAAATAGGTCAGAGCTCTAAGACATCTTTGTGCTTTTTTAATAATCAGAATCAAATGGAAATTTGCACACTTACAGGCAAAACCCAGTCCCAATATCAAAAGAATTTTCAGCAAGAACTGACAGCCAACCTAAAGGACTAATGCATGAAGAGGATATAGAGGTGTATCTGGGGGCATGTGCAGATAGCTATTATAAACAGTAGCATATACAAAAAAATTAGATTGAAGTACTAATTAAGTTATTGTTATTGTACAGGGAAAATACATTTCTGATAACATAGCTGTTATCTGTCACTTTCTTATGTACATCAACACAATGAATCTTCTTACTGATAAATATCACCTCTGTTTTACAGACAACCTGACACCAAATTATTCATATATATGGTCTGCTTAATAATAATTGTGAATGTCATCTTTTAATGACTAAATTAAGTATCCCCCATATTTCCAGCCTAGCAGAGGATCTTTTACTAATACTGATTAATATTATCATACAGTGGAATCACTGTATGATCACAATACTGCCATTAGCATTCTGCAGGACCTGGAATACAGTCCATTCCCAAAGGACATGCCACAGAAGAGTCTTTCTCAAGAGAGTTGAACATTAGCGTAGCAAACAAATCAGTTGAGATTTGATTGCTTAAATAATCAGTTGTTCATCTCAGCATTGTACATTCTTTAAGGATGTGAAAAGCTGACAATTTTTTATATCAAAATCCCCATTAAACTCCAAGAGCTTTGCCCAGACTACTTTGCAGCTTTAGGTTTTGTGTACAACAGTTTGAAAATTTCACTTTTTGAGTAAAAAAAGAAAAACGGCTTTTGAAAATTGACTTCCTACCCAGCTCGCTGACACAGCCTTAAATCCACCTGCCCACAAAGGATTTTCAAAAAACACTGGAGGCAAGGAATGTTGTTGAGTGGATCTATTGTTGCAGCCTATGAGCAGACAAAGTACTTTCACAGTCTACTTGTGAAGATCTTGCTGTAAAATACAGTTGTCCTTAATCAGCGTGGAAAGAAAAGCTCCCTGACTAAGGGAACTGTTGTCAATATTACATCATTCTCTTCACTGAGGCTATTTCTTCTGCAGTTTAACTCAGTTTTAAAGGTAATTCATCCTTCAGTAAATTACCAGAGACCACTGAAATCAGTAGGGGTCTTTTCTGTTCACTTACACACTTGTTAAATTAGTCGTGTACATAATCCCTTACTGTAACACGGTACCCTGATAATATCCAGAGAATCAAGTCTCCCTCTTTTCATCTGTGGTACTAAGACAGGCCTATTGAACTATCAGAGAACCCATTCCGTGTTAGCAATGAGAGGAACACTCAGAATATACACTCTAGTGTTTCTCTGATTCACCTTGCAGTTGGGTGTCATGGCATGCTGACTGTGGTTTTGGAACAGTGCATTGCATTGTATTGCCCCAAAGAAAGAACAAACATTTTACTGTTCCTGCAATTACAGCTATGGAGCTTTACCAAGGAATAAATTTTCATCTCAATAAGGTCTTCAGTTGTATTATTACTATTGCTTTTGAACTAAAAATGTCTGCTTTAATCAATATGGTTATAGCATTCTTTCTGCCATCCACTGAAGTCAGTAAAGTATCTTCCATCACAGCACAACCAAAAGGACATTTCTTCTCAAAAGAGCAGCATGTTTCATGAAACAATTTCTTTAAAAAACATCTGCTTGAGTTTTCAGAATGTTGCTGTAGGATTTGGTTACATTGAACAGTAAGACAAAAATTTCTGGGTTTACTGTGTTCCGTATCTCAGTTATTAAGTCAATTTTATGGGACCATTTATGTAGGCTGAAAGTTTTCCTAATAAATCATTAAAGGATATTTAGGCCTCTTTTTCAGTTTGTGGTCTTTGTTTGTTTCCAGTAACCACAAAACATCTGAATTAAATTATTTAACAAATTTGATTACTTGTATTGCAGAAGTTGTACATCTTTAAGATATGATTGAATGTCATTACTACATCAGCAACCTCATGTTCTGACTGCATTTAAACCCCTTGGTTCCTCTTTCATTGTATTACTACCACATAGGTGTTAAATCATATACAACACAAGAGTGTTACACAGCTTCAACTTTCCTAAAGTTGAATATATAAATTTTTTAAAATATTTATGCTTGGATTACATCACATGCCCTATTTGACCTTTTTTAGCCATGATCCACTGCCCCTACAGTTGATGAAGAAAAAATAGGCTGGCATCTTACATAATGGTATAGGTTATATGGTTTTAGGATGAAGGGTTCTGAAAGAGGGTTTGTGGCGATACCTGCATGACTATTTTGTCCTTTCCAACAAGTGCTTTAATGAAATAGAAGCAATTGAATTTGAAAGTGTCTGAAAGTTCCATTTGGATATGCCTCACCTTAGAAAGTTTTGATTTTATTTAAAATTTTGAAACAACTTTTGGAGAAAACAATGTATTTTTCAGAATCTAATTTCTTCAAAATAATTAAGAGCCTATGTTTCCATCTTGATCCAAAGTGTTTCTTTTCTACACAGTCTCAATATTTTTTACAAGATAAGGCATTTATGTTCCAATCATCTGTGCTTGTTTGTTTTGTTACAGCCATGGTGTAAATGCACTTAGCACAGAAGAAATTGTAGATGCCCCAGGATGGGATTGCAGATAAGAACTAG
>JAVJGI010000036.1:15900080-15995278 GCA_035590275.1 Ibycter americanus
CTTTATTTACTAGAATTATGATGTCTTTATTTAGACAATACACTTTTTTATACAAACGAAAGCAAATGTAAAAAAATAACTAAATCCCAAAGATACAATAACTTTTAATTTTCTTCAACAATATGAGAAACCACTGGTTTTGTAAAATTTGCTTTTGCTGCTCAAAAGTGAGTTCTAATTGTATGTAAAAACTCTTAAATCCAAACCCAAAATAATAATGTTAAAAAGCTTAAGCCACTGGAGAGTAAGCATAACCCATGAAATGCATTGGCTACAACTTGGGAGGTGTCTTTCCACATTAGCATACTTCAGTGCAGGGAATAAAAAAGTTAATTAAATCAGATATTAAATTAAGCATAGTTTTGACACAATGCAGTTCATTGGAATTTTATACAATATGCTCCTGGAATTACTCAGGGTCAATAAAGAATTACCTCAGCAACCCCCCATGGCACAGACATTGTCCCATCAAACAAGACAAGAATGTACCACACATCCCACTATTCAAACTGGGCTTTTAAATGTTTAGATTTTTTGGGTGGGCAATGTAGAGAAAGAAAAGGAAAATGAACAGCATTTCAGCAAACAGTATGATATAACATAATAAGAGCAAAGAGTCTTGCTACTCTGCATTGCTCCCCTGGTCTGCACTAGCAGACAAGGAGGCTTTCAGACGTTCCATTTGTGACACACTGCAAGCTACATTCCACATTTCCTTGCTTTGGGCACCATCTGTACTTTGCATATTCCTTTAGGATGCCAAACATCCCTGAGAAAACAACTGCAAAACACTAAACATACACAGTACGTAGCCCATTCTCACACAGCAAAAGCCTTAGCTGGAAAACCTAGACAATAAAAGCTTTAAATAAAAAATATTATCTCTAGGCAGAACTGTATTTTCCTGGTCCCGTACAGAATTTTTCTCTTGTTTCTGGCTTTGTATTTTGCCAGTGGCTGCCCTGGTTCCCTGTTCTTTGAGGTAAATAAATCTATAATGATGTCTCTTTCTCCATTAAAATGTCCTTGCAATCAACTAGAGATAAATTCACCGGATTTTTAAAAGCCTCCGTGGATGCAAAGCTGGAAAACTGAAGTGGTTTACTGCCACACGAAGAGTATTACACAATGTCAGTAAACCTAATGAATCTTAGTACAAAGCATACAGGTTGGTTCATTGGAACAGAGCTTGCCTGCAGGCAACAACTTTGTCTTTACTGATCTCCTACCTGTGCCAGACAGAGGTGCAGGGGGAGGTTTGCTTCCCACATCTCCAATGTTTGCAGAAGCTTCAGTAGCAATATATTACTTTTCCACACACGATTGCCACCTGTTTTATCTTACAGATCACTCATGACTTTCAGGATAAGGGAATGCTCCTACTGAGTAAGATGGTGAAAGAAAGCAGTGTAACACCCTTCCTTAACATGCCTCCATTTTCAAGCTGTCTCAGAGGTGAACTGCTGAGTATTAAATCATTAGCCACCACATCCGTATTGAGGGGTTTGGTATTACCAAGCCTCAAGGAATGCTCCATTCTGTGAGAAGTGCAATTCCTGCATTTTGTGTGCATTCTGTTTTGTTATTATTTAATGTTCACAGTGTAAAAATTGTCTAACCTGTGTCTTGTGGCAAGTATGCTGCCGCCCTAAGCTTTCATGTGTCACCCTGAGATACCATTATGGCCTAACAGGACTTTTCTTCAGAATGGCACCAGACTGTGGGACTGCTTAAAAGTGGAGTTTTGAGAGTAGCAGGAGAATATTGCATGAGGCCTCAGTTATTCTATGCTACCAGGGAAGCAGCAGCAAAGCATATGGATCTCATGTAGCAGATCCATGAGAATCTGGAGATATTCAACTTACCCCCTCCCAAGTCATACTTTTTAAGTTTGGCTCTTGCTTTAAGGATCTTCATTAAGGCTCCATCTCCTTAGTTGTCTTGCAGAAGAACATGATCAGGATCTTAGTTCCTTCATTTGCTTCTCTGAGGTATCATTTATATCAGCTCTTTCCATGCAAAAATATCGCACAAAACAGTACAAGATAACCAGACCTCAGCAAGGGATTATCTATTTGACACAAGGGGAATGCACAGTTTACAGATGAGTATATTTTTAACATCCAGGATCTGTATGGCTTTGCTTTTCTCTTTTTATGGGTGAACATTTAAAATAATGCTTTAAAAGACTGACCTTTTGTTGAAGACATAAAGCTGGGGTGAGGATTACAGGAAAAGGATTAATAAAAATCTTTATTAATTTTTACTTCTGTTACTAACAAAGGTCAGTATGCATGAGACAGCAGCCTGCATGTAGTTCTGTCCATCAACTCCCTGAAGCTGACCTTCAAGTTGCACTTAATTCTGAAAGAAGTATAGCCAAGGAAAGACAAAGATATCTTATACTTTGTTGTGCATGTGGTCTGGCTAAAGCAGTAACAGCCCCACAGAAGAAACTCAGTCCAATTGCTGCAGACATGGCTCTCTGTTTACATGTCCTACATGAATGTTAGGGGGCTGCTTTGATAGATTTTGTTTAGATTTTTTTGTTAGTTGCAATAGTCCAGCTCTGAAGCCCACCAAGATTGGAATTTTTGTTTTTCAACTTGCACATGGTTTTCCTGCAGCTCTTTGACTTGTACGGACTTGTACTTTGTTGTTTTGGTTGGTCAGGAAAAGCACGACAGGATTTCATGGGGAAACTTAAGAAGATCTCAAGAATCTTTGGTTTCAAAGCTATTAGTAGAACAGTTCTATTGAATTTTTGGGTGGCTCCAGGCTCAGAGCCCTCCTGTAGCAGGCACCCCATGGTACATTACTGCCTGCTTCCAGTGAACTAGTAGGAGGTGATTTGTTTTTTTAAATATGATATAAATAGTTTTTATTAAAGAAAACATGACTGTAGAAAGGGATGCTGTCTTGTGATGATTAAACGATCTTTAACCTGTTCAGTGTCAGTACAAAACTGGGGCTGAACAATGTATGAACATCTTCTACCACTATTAGTTGCTGCATTTTAGGTTTGATATGGGACAGGACAGATCACTGTAATATATATCTGAAAAAAAATTTTCTTTTAGCAACTCTCACATGCTTTTTATACACACCCATCAAGTGCTTTGTTATATTTAAGTTATAAACTCTTTGGCCTGGGAGCACCCCTTTCTATAGGTTTGCACAGTGCCTTATGTAGCAAGCTCCT
The DNA here is from genome assembly GCA_035590275.1 of Ibycter americanus. NCBI lineage: Eukaryota > Metazoa > Chordata > Aves > Falconiformes > Falconidae > Ibycter > Ibycter americanus. Next base: position 15,903,283 of record JAVJGI010000036.1, read on the forward strand.
ACCTTTGGGGAGTTCTGCAGTGCAAAGTAAGGATGTGAAGTCTCCCCAAACCTATATACAACAGAACATTAAGTTTGTGAAGTAAGGATTCAACAGCCAGGAGGTATCAGAATTAAGGTTTCCTCTGCAACTGCCTATGTAGTTTTAATCTGGCATGCATGAGTGTAGTATTATGTATGAGGGACACTCATTATACAGCCATATGCTTCGTATAGGAACAGGCAATGCTCACTACTACTATTGAGTATTTTATTTTGTTCCCCTCCTTCACTGCATAACCTCCTGCATTCCCTGTTGTACCTCATCAGACTCGTGACTTCCATAATTGCCAAATGTGCTATCTTGTTCTGGTTGCCTGGTTTAAGCAGCATAGGGCTTGACTTTTTAAAGCAATTACAATGTATAGCACATTTCCACTCAGAACAGATGTCAATGCAAGAGAGATGTTGCCACATCTGCAAACCAGAAACATTAGCTTAGATGTCTCAAGTTGGATCCCCAGAAAATGAGGAACACAGCATTACTACCTATAAAACCTCGGTTCAAATAATTTACTTTTACTAACTACATAGAAGTGTCTGCCAAACGTAGTTCACCAGACATGATTTTTCCTTAATACTTGCATCCTCGGCCCCTTTTACTGTAGCCATGACGTGCCTCCTCAGAGATGTCTTTGAGCTGTCAGTTATTTAGCAACTTCTTCTCAGGGCTAAAAGCTTGTTTTAGTCTGTGTAAACTAAACACCTGAAAGTAGGTACAGTACTCTCTATCTGGGTGGAGAATTTGGCACATGTTTACTGCTTTGCCAAGGTCTTCAAAGGGAGCCCCTGTGTGATCCTGCCAGGTTCCTAACCCAGACAGTTTGGAAAAACATGGCCTTAGAGCATGCTATGTCACATACATGTGGCGGGGTCCAGCTACAGCCTCAGTAATAAAATTCACTGCAGCACCCAAGGAGATTAATTTCTCGTAAATGTCTACCATACAAAACATACAGGAGTCCCCTTTGTTCAGCAGAGGCTGATCTTTCCTAAATCTCCATTGATGGTAGGACTTTTCTTGCATCGTTGAGTTCTTTGACTTGATTTTGCCTACTTGCTGTACTCTGCCTTGCTGTTCTAGGCTGTGAAGGGTGCCTAATGATCCTGTTGTTATCTCTCAGCAAGAACCACAGAGCAGTGATCTTATCCTATTCTCTAATCAGCCTTGAGACATAATTAACACTTGCCATTCCCACAGTGAGTGTACCATGTAAGAGCAGCGTGACACTTAGCTGGTCTGCTATAAAGTCCCACCCTCACAAATCTTTTTCTTTTGCTCAGACACCTTGAGCTTGAATTTATCCAAATTCGTGAAACTCGCTGCTACCTTTGAGAACCAAGTGCAAAAAATCCAAGTAACAAACTACCTGGACTACCTACACTTGCAAAAATAATATAGACAGACCAAACAGTGCTTAGTTTACTGATGTTGGGATGAAGGTTCACTCTCCCCTTGAGGAGAGAGAGATAAAAGTGTCTTCCCCTGAAATTCCTTTATTAATTAAAGAGAAAATAGTGCTTCACTGAGACAAATCCCTCATGTTGCTTCCTAATCATCAATTTACAAGTACAGATTCTAAAGCAAAACACCTGTGGGTGGTTCTGAGCTCATTAACAAGATATAAATCTTTTAATAAATAATCTCATGGGTATGGCATCTTAGGAGGACTGGTACCAATTTCTACACTATTTTAAAGCCTGCTGTGCAGTTGGGCTGGATGCCAGTGCTAAAAAGAACAGCCTGAATCTTGGCATGGCAAAACTCCAGTGGGCAGCTTTAGTCTGCGAGTGGTCATATTGTGCTCATCTAGGGCACTGTTCTGCAGAAGCTATCAGAGGAAGAGACCCATATACTATAGTGGAGCATTTGCGATGTGTAAATCCAAGTGTTTTCATGCTGTCAACTGAAGCCTACTTAACACAGACTGTGTGCACAGCATGTAAAATAACTGGGTGAGCACTTCCCAGCGTGCTAAGGCCACCCTTACAGCAAGGACTGGGAAAGAAAAATAGCTGCCTTGTCAATTTTTATTTAACTCTTTCAATAAAAATATGGTATGCACAGTCTCTAACAGTGTGTATGTTTGTTGTGACAGCAACACGAAGAAGAACTTGCAGGGGGACCATAATTCTGGATGTGCTTTCCCTGCTAGCATGGCTGTAAGTGATGGGTGATCTCAGAGGTGGCTGAATTCAGTGCCTTTCTGACTGGAATGATAATGCCATCAGGAAGATAACGAATGAGATGAAGCATCCAAAATGCCTTATTAGCCTTTGATGGGATGTGAGGAGCTGCCAGCAGAAGCAAAATATATACGATCTGCATTTCAGCTGCTTTGTGTATGGAAGTGCAGTGCTGCAGCAACGTGGAGGGTGTGCACACATTAATTTTCCTTCCATGTGGCAGAGAAGGGGGAAAAAAAGCCAGAAGGAAGAATTATAGTAGTCTCCCTTTTATTGTTGTGATTTTATTTGTAGTCGGCTTTGTCCTTCACTCAGTTATTTACAATTCTGTTGTTTGCTCTATTTATTGTTACAGGATCTTACACTTGGCCCACAAAGTCACAGTATTTTGCATGAGGACTGTATTATTCTGATGTTTCTTTTAGCAGTCTTTTTTCTATTCTAAACTGCTTGCTCTGGCTATTTGGTTTGAACAGCTAATACAGAGTTAGTCTATTCTGTTGGACAGTAGCACAAGGTCTAGGACAGCTTATTGGGGTGTATTACAGTGAAAGAGACCTCGAACAGCTTAAGAAAGCTTTGTGTATTCCCTACCCCAGCTGACTTGACTGTTGGTTAGGACAGCAGCACAGCATGTGGTCAGACTCCTCTGCCTCTCATTGTCTTCTTGAGGCCACGCTAGCTCTATAACACTGAGCACAAGTGTTCATGTGTTTGTGCATTCCTCCTCACCTCCACCCTGGGAATATATATGATGGAAGAAGCACTTTGACCCATTTTTACACTTCACAGTATCCTGACATCAGCCAACCTTCCTCATGTAGCTGCTATGGTTAAAATAATACTGTTATACTAACACCTCCCCAGCAAAAAGATGCAACAAAGCGCTGGTACTGTAAGGTATGTAGTCCCCATGCCGATGCCTCTGCCAAGCCCAGCTGTTAAAGCCACCATGAGCCAAACACAAGATAATAGATTCTTTTTTAAAGATGATACATGGAGCTCTCTCTGTTCCCTGACTTTTGAACTTCACAATTTTGCCTGCTATGGAAGGTAGAAATACAACCTGTTACATTCTGTTATTCTTTTAACACTGATTGGAGGTTCTTCATCCACACAAAAGTTTTTTTCAAGGCAAACACTAATTCTGCAGTTTAGTTCCAATACTGTAAGGCTCAGACATAGATGTGAGGCTTTAGAACAGAAAGAGCTTGAGTTTCAAGGGACACATGACACAGAAACCATATGACTTGCAGCAGTAGTACATACTACAAAGAGAGAGAACTCATTTTATCAATGGGAATCTAAGGCTTAAATTATTAGCGTGCTCTCTCTTATTTTCTCAGCAGCTAGCAAGTATCTTCAAAATACTATTTCTACTATTTTGTGTTATTTGGGGCTATTTACAGTCCTATATCTATTACATTTAATGGATCAGAAAAGGGTGGACCTGAACTCATTCTTATTGGCAAGTGAGTTGGTGAACTGCCCAGAAATAAGTGGGCTGCTCCACTGTCTTTGTCTCCTTAAACATTGCACTGAAAAGTGTATTTCCTCACACTAATGTCATCAGCCATATGTCTCCTGTCCTATGACACTATGTAACTGTTCAGTCCTTGGAAAATCAGTCATTTCTTATAGTGAGTAATTTCACCATTTTAGCTACAAGCCTGCAAGATAATCTCTTGAACAGGATGTTCAACTGATTTAGTTTAATGGTAAAGTATTCATAAGGAAGTATTCAATAGTAAGGCATTACAGGAGTTGTCAGAGCAGAATAAAAGAAAGGAATAAATTCAACTCTGATTATAAGTAAGTAGCTGAGTGTTTTAGTTCAGCATACTCTATATCTATAGAGAATGTCTCAAATTAGATTCTTTTCACAGATCACACTTCTGTTCTGCTATGTCCACTTTTCGTCACTTCAGCACTTGGCAGGACATCACCTGGCAGGACTTTGACTTAAAACTGGTGTTCATCTCAGGTAATTTACATTTCTCCTTTACAAATATCCTACTAGTTTGAGAGAGGACAGAAATAAAAATAATCTTGCATTTTGGACATTTTTTTCTTATCTTTTTCTTTGTAGGAAGCCTTAAAAGAAGAGTTTGTAGAAAGCATGACTGAAACCCACTTGAAAACACTTTCTACTGCAGATGTTGCCATCCCATGGGAAGGAAAGTATGTCAGGAATTCTTTTACCATTCTGTATAATTATGTGACAAGCTTCTAAATGCATCTCTCACAATCAACCCAAAACTGCTAAAGCATGAGATAAGAAAGATTAGTTTAGTTGGGAGCAGACAAACTTGAGGGTCTGTCTTTGTACTACAGTCATTAGTTCTGCCAAACATAGCACCAAAAAAGTCCTGCTACATTGTCCAACGTGTAACTACATTCACTGCATCTGTACATGTCAACATATTGCTTTCCATTGTAGGATTTCAGAAAAAAAAATCCCTTCAATCGGAATAATGCTGTAAGCCATGTGGCAATAAGGATTTACATAGAAGTAAACTCGGAGGTCTATCACAAGTGAGCAACACCTGCTTAATCTGTTTTACACAACTTTCTGACTGGCACTCAGGTTGGGTCTACACAATATCTTTCTAGCTGAGAACAGAAGCAAAATAATTGGCCAGCTCCCTTACAGCATGGTAAAATGCACTAGGTAAAGATTCAAGAGAATGAGATTCCAACATTTACTGTAAACAGAACTCGACAAAAATGTAAATTATACAGTTGTTCAAGTTCAGGGGATTCAGACTGTGGTCTATCTAATGAAAGCGCGTATAAAAAGAGACCTGTCAATGGCATGTGGGTAATAAAGGTGGATATACACATTGGGGTTTTGTCAAGCAGCCATAAGTTAATCAGCACACCTGAACATGATTACTCCAGTGTAAAACCAAGTGCAATCACTTTCAATGAGCTGTCATCGGCATTTTCTTCTTTGCACTAGTATCTGATATTCCCAAGTCTTAACCTGGCCAATACAGTCAAGACCCATTTACCTTCTGCTTGGAGAGTGCCTGAATCTAACGCTGCAGTTTCCTAGCTCCCTCCCTTCTCTGTCAGTCAGGCTTCCTGGCTCATTTACCCTTTTCATCAAGAAAGCAGGATCGCTTTTCTAACATCCCATGGCCATCAGACAGAACAATCATGAATCCTGATGACTGCCAGAACAGAGAGAGACCTGTTTCTACCCACAGCTGCAGGAGATGAACAGTGCTTGCAGACAAATCATGGCACTCGGTGACAAATGCTTCAATACCCAGGAGGTTTTCCCGCTGGCCATCCCAATCCACAGTGCTACCAAAGGAGCATATCTTCCTTATAATTAAATCAGTTTTCAATCTTGCATTAATTATAAATGATAGGGCCCTTATAATTGATTTAAGGATTATTTTATAGGCTTAGAAACTGAGATGATCTGTGAAATATATATATTTTTCAATGCCAAACGCTTTAATACCTATGAGAATGCCGCCTTTGATGAAACATTTTAGCTATATGATCTCTACTGAAACATTTGAAGCAGCAGCTCCTGGCAACAGTAATTGACAGGGCTTGTTATAAGGAATTTTAACTAAGTAGAATAAGAGATAATGATATGTGGTTAAGTAATTTGGGCAGGATATCAGAAGAAAATTCAGCGTGAGATCTATTAGACAATGAAAATATTGTCCAAAGGAAGTGATAAAAGCCACATCACTTAAAATATTTAAAGCTGGTTTGTTTAAAGCTCTGGAGAGGGTAATTATATTGAATCAATCTTGATTCACAAAGAATGAAATCAGCTTCTATTCAGGAGCATGAAATAAATTAGTTAACTGGCCATTGTAGACTCTAACTGAGGTGACTCCATGGTTTTCCTCCTCTGCAAGGGGTGCTGCTTCAGTATATATGTTTGTTTTCAGAAAGGAAAAACAATTCCAAAAAGGAATTAATCTGGAAGACTAGTTTAGGTAGCTTCCCAAAACCACTGCTGTACTCCAGTGTGTAGTACGTGTAACGGTCTAGAAAGGCTGTAAAATGAGTGAAATAAACTATCCCAGAGTATCATAGTTCTGCGAGACCCTACACTCCTTACCAAAATGACCACTATAAATCCAAATCTATTAATCATTTGTAACTGAATTTTTACCTCATCTTCAGTTTTTACTAGAACACAAACAGTTCTACCACATGTTGGCTTGTAAAACCCCATTCTGCAATATTTGGGGGATTGTCTATGGTGTATTCTCCTTCAGCACATTTAATCAGCTCATCTGAGAGTGCTTTTTTGCTTTTCCATAATGTTGAGTCTCAGTTCTACTGTATGGATGATCACAAATTAGGATCCTGTGTCATTATAGCACTAGGTCATATCATAAATCAACCACTGATGGAAAATGTGACAAAAGTGATTTATATTTTCAACTCTGAGTCCCATCTAGATGTGCTCTGATTGTTTTGCAATTATTCCTTGGAGGAAATATGTAAGAACATTCATAAGTGGGGCCCTGGTGGGTTCCTGTCTGAGAACAATGAAAATTATAATTGCAGTACAGGAGCTGTTCTTATTCTGTAATAAGACTTTGTATTGAGGGCTGGTATCCAAATGGAAGTTTTTGATGCAGACATCTGTTAATAAAATATTTACTACTTAACTTTGATATGGAAATAAACCAGAAAGTCTGATTAAGTCCTAGACAATCCTTAGGGCAAAAAGCAAAACAAAACAACCCTCCCAACCATCAGTTTTAACTAAAATGAACAATTATACAATACGTTAAGAGTTACATCAGGGTTTTGACTATGAGGCCATTTTCCAACAGATTTAAATGCCACATAGAAAAAGGATCAAAGTTTGCTACTGTGTGATCAAATGTTCTCAGTATGACACACATCCATCCAAACAGATGTCTGTTCTTTACAATTTAATTAATATATATTTCCAATCCTAGAAAGACTTAGGTTCATATTTAAATGCTGGTAGCAATCCACTGATCATAATGAGATTATCCACAATTTATTGACTTAAGCTTATGCATAAATCTCTACAGCAATGAAAAAATAATTTTTTGCAGAAATGTATTTATATGTTCTACAAAAATATTTAGGACAGCAGTCTGACTTTTCTACAGTTCATTTTTAGAATTATGCTACCTCACTTCACACAATTCTTAGTGTTTTAGTTCTTAGTGCATAAACAAACATGTCTCGATATATTCCCTTTCTAAGGAAAGGTGTGTAAAGGCAAAAACTATATAGGTATGTATCCAGGTACTTTTGCCTTAACCACACAGCAATTAAATGCATACATACATACATATTTATACATATATGTATACAGACTTACATATTTGTATTCATAAATATTTATATGCATGTCTGTATGTGTATATATATGTATACATACATATGCGTAAAAATAAATAAGGACCAGAGTAAGTGGAGAGCCAGAGTGACATAACATCTTAGAATCCATGTTTCAAATACACAAATACATGGTATTAACATAGAATAATACTAGAAGGGATTAGGAAGAAACAGTAGATTATCATGAAAGAGCTGAGACTAATAAGGAAGAATAAATAGCTGAAAATTGGAATGCTTCCCCAGCAATTATAGGTTCTTACTTGTCCTCACTATCTTCTCCATGTCAATGACTGTGTAAGTTAAGAAATTAATGTATAAGCACTGCCATCAGTCACTATTGGTATTTCATTTTTGCAGGATGATCTAATTCTCCTACGCACAGATTTATACTTCATGTTTTACTACTTCTTCATGTCTTTCTAGTATCACAAGTACAGTCTACTTCCCGACAAAATGAGTTAGTTAATATATGTATGTCAGAAAAAAGAAATAGTGTAGAAATTCCAACTGTTTCACAAGCCAGTCACAGACAAGCGTGTACTTCCACCTGGCCCATAACATTTTGTTTAGAAAAGACTGGGATTAGGTATTCAGACAGCATGCACTGCCCTAGCAGCCAGCTGGCTTCTGCTGTGTCCACAGATGAGCAGGGGGTCAGTCTGCAACAGGAGCAAGGGCCTGTGCAGAGGAACACATCACCTAACTATGCCAGAGACAGAACACACGAAGAGCAATCCCACCACCATGGCTCAAGAACTAGCCCCAAACCCTGGATTATTTTTCTCTGCAGTACCAAAATAAACTCTTTTCAACGCTTTTCTGCAATGTCAGTGTGGTTGTGACACACCTAAGCATGGATATAACCAAACAATATACCTGGTACCAGCTATCTATGTGATCTTTCAGACATCAGTTTCTTCTGGAAACTACATATTACCAATCTGCATATTATTTTATATATACATATTAATATTATATCATATAATATATATATTAATATTTATATATTCATATTAATATTATATATATTTCTTTCACTGCTAATACATTTCTTCAGTAGTTAATAATGCCCCAATGTGCTTACCTAATATAAACTAGCAATGGTAGTAAAATAATCTACACTAGGTCTCCATATGATTCCTACTGCTAATTTAATTATACTCCTGTTTCTCATTTGAGATACAAAAATGCCATGTACTTTAATGCTATACAATTTGTCTGTACTGACACAGGATGTTTGACCAGAAATCTAAGTCAAATCATTTCAATGGACACAAGGTCTTAAACCATCACAGATTTTTTTTCTTATAATGTCTTCTGGAATAGTAATTATCTGACCTGTTTAGAGGATTTTTAAAAATACTATTTTGAGGGCAATCACAAAAAATTATATGTTGTTCATAAAGAATTATATAGTTCCAATTTTATTTTCATATATGCCATTAGAATCTGCAGTAAAAATACTTGTTTGAGGTGTTACCTCTGTATGCCACATGAATATTACAGTATTCTATTTAGCAGTGTTGATTCCAGAAGAGTAGCTATTATCTTAAATTAGACAGCAGTATTGGCACAGCTGTAGCATCATGAGTTAGGTCCCCAAAATGAAGGAGTTAACTTTAACCATCATAGTTTTAGAATAGTGCTATGAAATTTACTTTCAACTTTTTTAGCCTTAAGGGTTCACATTTCTGTTTTTCTTTCCACAGTTAGAAGAACAAGGAAGTTACCTTTAAAAAATAAAATAAGAACTAGCAATCTATTGTAATTCATGCTGTAGGAGCTTGAATTATTTTTAAAAATCCCAATATCATGAGAACTGGCAGCTTGAGACTCAATGAAGATTATCCAGCATTTCCTCCAATAATTGCCTGATTTTTTTTAAAAAAAACTGATTTATTTCCACAGAGTTTGGGGGAAGTACAAAAATGCCTAACATTTCTGGCATAAGAACCTGAGCATGCTGTTTGAAATGTGATTATTTAAGAAGCTGTCTTAAACCATTTTTAGATTTTGGCATAGAGTATTGGGCTGAACTATAAATCTTCTTTTCCCTTACTTTTCTTTTGAGCTGCAATCTGTGTCAGTATAAAGGCACATGGGTCTGTAAAAAGCCATAACTTCAAACATGGCAACATGGCCATGTGTGTTAATTGGAGAAGTCAAGGAAGATAAACAAAATAATATGCAATAAGGACAGGATACTTGCTCTTGAATACTGCAAATTACTAGAAATGCATCAAAATATATATGACTCCCATTGGTCTCTGCACCTCAGTGTGGCAAATCCAGAATTCCAACACTCTCTGCGTTAACGGGCACTTGCTGGTTTTTATTTGTATAAATCTTACCTTTGATTTACACTTTCAAAATACAGGGAAAGGGAACTACTGCATGAATTATGGTTCAGTTTTTCCACTCCGTACTTAAAGAAGTTAGATATAAAATCTTATATGAAACAGCTTTAAAAACAAGACTTCCTACAGAACTGATTTTCACTGCTCCTTAAAAGTCACAGCTGAGTTAGCTGTATTCACTAAGGAGTGTGGTGTTACTCAATATGAGAAAGTGGGTTGAAGAGGGAGGCACAATCTAAACTAGAGTAAGTATCTGCCATTCAGAAAAAGCAGTGGTAGGCATATAATATGGCAATTAGGTTGTATACAATAAAGTACAGTCTTTGAAAGATATACACAGATTATCCATAGGATTCTCTACTGGCATCCTTTCAAGAAAGTTGCAAACTAGCCTGTCTTGCTATTATATTCAATCAGGTGGACCCTGTCACCCTGTGAGAAACCTAATGGATGCCTACAACAGTTCCCTTTGCAGGGTGAGGATCATTACCTGGCAGATATACAGACCTCTGCTGTGGTTACCAACACTTCATTTTTCTGTGAAATCATAACTGCTGTTTCCTGTGGCACTTTGAATCAAACACCTATCATCAGCCAGGTAATTATATTTGTTTCTGGAGATTGCTAGGCTTTTTATTGGCCAAGATTTACCATGTCACTCACTCTAACTGCCAGCCCCTGTGGAAGATCAGGGTCACAAGAAATCTAAGTAGGGTGGAATAGCTGAATTCACTCTTTACAATGGTTTTTAACAGTTGGCTTTGGCTGTGGCCTCAAACGGGCAGCCAAGTGCAGCCCCAGGAAAACCCTTCATAAAGCTTCCCCCATTGCAGACAGGTGGCAGCTGCAGTGCAAAGGCCCCTTTTTGGGCTGAGAAATAGACCACATGGGAGCATATATTTAAAAATTTTAAATGTTCTTTTTTCTGCTTTTGCTGTTTCTGAAGCAACAGCTGCTTCAGCTGAGCTGCTGTGTTCAAAACCCTCAACATCCTTCTCATAATAACAGATGCATTATTGAGCATTTGAAAGATTCTCTCCAGGGGAACGAGGCCTGCTGTTGGGGTGCCAAAAACCACAGATATTAGTAAAAAGACAGATGATTTGTGAATTTGAAACTGCCTGGTTCTGTCTCTCACAGTGTTAATAAAATTCATTACAGAAGAGCTGTAGTTCTCCCCACCATCCAAGTGAATCACCTTTTTTGTCTGGCAACCCAGCACTTAGTAACTAATACCTTCTGTGCTACCAGCTTCGGGTGGTTTCAGACTGTTCCACCTGAGCTAAGGAAAGAAAACATGCCTGTACGGTCTGAACAGTTTGCCACCAACTAGTGCTTCTAGCCTGCATTATGAACAAGGGTGATGAGGTAGAAGACAGAAAGTTCAGGAATTGCATTTTTTTGATCAAGTGTACTGAAATACTTGTCAGCTTAAATCACAGGGTTTACTGGGATGTTGCAAGGCATAACCATGGCAGGCCTTAACATCCTTCAAGCCTCTGACCCCCATGGAGTGACAACATATGAACAAGACAGTAGTTTAGCACATGAGGTACAGAATCACCTACTACTGAAGATGCTGTCTGCAGTAGTCACTGTACAGCAGTATCAGGTAATAAGGCAGAATCTATATTATTAGGAGATTATGAAGTTCTCTGCTTCCAACCTGTCATTGGAGGTTTTTGTAATACTCCTCCCATGGCTAAGAGGAACCCCAAGGGACAGCACAAAGGTGTTTAAAGTTTATACTCCTCCCATGGCTAAGAGGAACCCCAAGGGACAGCACAAAGGTGTTTAAAGTTTAACAGATACTTAAAACATGAGTGTGTGAAGGTATACATAAGATGGGCACCACTGTCACATCACTGGTGAGCCTTCAGAAATAGAGGGGCAACTTCAGAAATAGCTATCAGGACACACAGCTTATACGCCAAGTATGATAGATGAGAGGGACACTGGATTGAAATGAGTAGATGAAAGATGATTGCAGGAACATTTTGAGAGGAATGGACTATGGAAAAAACTGTTATTTGTGTACATTTTCACAAAATGAAGTTTACACTATTTGCAGAGCTCCAGTTATGAAACACAACAGCACCATTCCCTTGCAGAGCAATCAATGAAAAAGTACAAACTTTACCCAGCAAGTGATACTGCTCTTTAGCTAGAGTAAAAAACTGCTTCATACAACTTTAATGTAGCTTGCCAGTCTGTTGGAACTGGACATTCCTAATACTTCTTTAGTGAAATAACTTTGCCAATTCCCTATTATAAGAAGAAAACAGTCAAAGTAGTAAAAGGTACTACAAAACAAAATGGTCTGACATCAGGAAAGGGGTTCAGGAGGGAGGGATACATTATGTCACTCACTCAGCTGTTCAGACTCTACAGCAAAATAATAATGTACATTGATCTTGATCATTAGATTATGGAGTATGAATCCGAGGAAACAGATGGTATGGTCTTGGGTACAGCATGATGATGATGATGATGATGATGATGATGATGATATCCTTCCTTATTGCTTACTTGGAAGAATCAGTTGGGGTTCTGGTCACAAAAGTGTCTAAGTTTGTGCTGTTTCTGGACTACACATGTAATGTGATCTTTTTTGGGTTTCCTTCTTTGGAACTGGTGAAGTCCAACAACAATGGACTACAATAGTAGTGAAGTGTATGGGAAGGAATTTCAATACCCCATTTTTCCAGCATATAAAGATAAGAGATGTACCAAAATATCTCTGAAAGAAAGTAACAACCCATGAAAACTCAGAGATTGTGAAAGGCAAGTGGGACAATTCCAGTGCTTGTTCTAGCCTTTCAGTGGCTTTCTTGATTCCCTGAAGAAACAAACAGGTATAGGGATGACAGATGGGAATTACATTAATCAGGAGGTAGCACATTCGGTAAATGGCACAAGGAACTACATAAAAAGTACTTAGTGGAAAAGAACAGTCACTTTAAAGCTTAGGTAAAATACTGAACAATGTATAACATAAAGAAGCAATCCCAAACTATAACCACTGTTATCCCTGAAGATAATTATAAATGGTCTGCAGCTGACCAGCAGATCACCTGTGTTCCATGCACAGAGTCCTTCATGTATGGTGTAGTATCACAGCATCTGTAGACATGTAGACTTATAGATAAGTTATCGACCACCTGAGATACCCTACACACCGTGACACAATGTGACACAGACCACACACTGCCATATATGAGAAGAACTTTTGGAAACTGCCAAAATATTTAATGCAGCAGCCCTATCTCTTCTCTCCAGTATGTCTGGAATAAGACACTGGCAATCATCAATTAGATGTCTATTTTAAAGCATATTTACCAATAAAGTTCACTGATACATCATCCTACTCATTTATGAAATTAAATCATTTACCGTCTCAGTAAAAATTCTACAATCTATGTAACTTGTCAAAATACATAACCACTTACTGAATATGCTACTCCAAACTATATATTTGTGTAATTTTCACACATTTCTTCTGTAAACTGCATATTAGTGAAACAGTTGACTTTCACCAAGTTAAATCAAGCTAAGTTGAGCATGAGCAGGAAGTTCGTTTAAAACCATTTCAGACTGGCAAATCTGTATAGATATTATTCTCGGCTGACCCAGGGACCTGCAGGAACAATTCTGGAACATAAAGCCATATTAATCCTTTGAACATAATCAGTGTGGATTATATGTCTTTAAAAACTGACCAAAATTCTTGTCTGACCAATAAAAATGTTTTACTTATTCTTATGACCATTCAGATTATTATGGCCATTCTGATCCCTACGTACTATTTAGACATAGAGAAAAAACCCCCACACATTTGGATCTGGGTATTACTAACACACAGCCAGATACAATAAAAAATGCACTGCATTATAGTAACATAGTTGCAATGACACTTGTTTCTCATTACATTTTTAAGAAAGAAGAATTTATTGCTGCATAATTTCCAGCTATAAAAGAAAAGTATTCTTTTAGGATCCTGATGTAGCCAGACTATACTGCTAATATTAGAAAAAAGCTATGTTAAGATCAAAATGATAACAGGTATTACACTTGATATTTTGCATGCAGTGATGAAAAGTTTTGATTCACATTTTTAGACAGAAATTCTCTTCTCCTCAAGTGATTTTTCTAACTCCTTTTGAAGGTCATACCAGCATGGAAGCAAGTTGGCCTGAGTCAGCACAGATAGTAGCTGTATCATTCTTCACACTTTAAAGCCTTACTCATGTATTTTTTCAATTACAGAAAAAGAGTTCACAACTGCTTTTTCAACATATTGCATTTCAGCTTTAAAAATAAGCCTTCAGATATATGCCCTTTTGAAAACACAAAAAGGAGATTTCAGTTCAAAACGAAAAACCCATCATTCCAGTTAATAAAAAACACTTGTTAAAGCAAAGATGAGCCTTGGTGGAAATGTAAGTTTAAAATTATTTGGACTAAATGTATGTGTAATAAAAAACCTCCCAACAGAGAGGATACATTTTTATAACATATTCCTGTCATTTCTTGTTTTCTAGAGTACAGAAGCACTTGTACAACTGTACGTAGAGAAAATCTTCTGGCAAACTACTATATGCAATCATTTTGAAAGCTAGTATAGCAACATAGCTCAGCGCTGAGAGAGAAACACACTTCCAGCCACTAACCTAATACGTGAATTCTTTTACTTTTATTGCCATTTTGCTAATTAGAAATATTTGTATTTCTAAGATGACTAATGTGAATGTGGTTACAAAAAGCCATAATTGCTATTAAGAATAACTGGGTTAATTTCTGAAGGGGATTTCTAACAATTTCAGTTCAAATGCAATGCTATTGTAATAACATACAGTGATTTACTGAAATGTTTATGCTGGTATATACATATCTGCTAACGTGTTTTTCCAGGATTTGACCCATGATAGTCACAATAATTGTTTATTCAATTCACTCAATTTTTTAGGATGCTTGAATTTGGGTGCTAGCTCCTCCACAGTACCATCAGTACTTATGTTCAATATTAATTCTCTTTTTCTCTTTCATTTTTCTTTTCTTATCCCTGTAAAATCAAATTAAAGCAGCATAATATAATACAAGGTCATTGACGGTTCCTCACCCAAAGAGTAAGACCTACTCTCTTGTAGTATTGGTGGCTAAGGACCCTTCTCAGATAGAGACAATCTTCTAGGAATCTTTTCATTCTTTCCATCCTAAAAGTGGAAAAAAGGACCAACTGCCCTTGAAGCAGCAGGAAGCTCCTTCCCAACTGCTCAGACAGACAGAAATAGCAGCAGGGGACCCCACTTGCTCCAGCAGCTGGGAAATATCCATTTGGGTGTGTGGGTTGGACTTGTGTGACTATTTGTGGAATCTGTCTGTGCAGCTTATGAATTCTGCATTGATATTTTGAAGCTGTTATAAAAATTCCTGAAAACTGGAACACCATGGTGGCCCGCATCCAGATCTTTGGTGGGCTGACTTGACCTCTAAAAATGTCAATGCATTATCCATATAGGCAACCTATGTACATGCTACAGACCTAACTCATATATACAACGTGGTTGCCTCCAGTTAAGTGTGAAAAATTTGGACCTGTATGTTCTCTTTTGTTGAGAATCTCTACCAGGTGCTCTCAAGACCAGGGCCAAGGACAAGTGACTAACTTATATTTTGACTAAACAATTAGTCTGTTAAGGTAAATGAGGTAAAAAATGCTGGTGTTCAGAGGACGTGGTTGAATACAACCTTTTTTTACTAGAAACTTGCACTGGGAATAACAGTATCTCTTGGAAGGGGAGGCAAGTACACGCACACTCTATGGTACATGCCTCAGAGAAGAGATGATGTAATGTATTTCTCATTCATGAAAAGACTATATTAAGCAGTCATATTAGAAAGAAAGGCTTTACTGTGTGGTGTTTCTCAAAACATAGGCTCATCAGAGGGGAATTCATGGCACTCAGGTACTGACACAGAGATGAGAGAGGGCAAACTTGCATGAGAAGCTGCTACCACTATTAAATTAAAACATACATTTTGACCTTCAGCCTTTTGAAGAATTCTTTTTTTTAATCAAAATCTCTTCTGTTTCCTTCAACCTTCATATTAATCCCTTTCCACCTTTGTTAGGTTCAGCACTGATGACAAGAAGAGAATGACAACCCAGGTAATCCTATTTCTTCTCTGGTCACTGTAGATTGTTGCAGTCTGAAGCTGTTGATTTATTCAAATCCATTTAGCTTTGTAGCTTTCTTTGTATGGGTCTTTCTTTCTTCTGCCTTTCAAACACATTATCTATCACCCTATCTCAGGTCCCGTCCTCTCAGTGAGATCTCTGTTGGGCAGAAACCATTTTTGACTCTAGAAAGTGCTGAACACTCTAAAGGTACTGAACATGATGAATCTTTGATCCTTTGGGGATCACATTGTTATGAAAATATTATCATTTATCAAAATAGGTGATTAAAATCTCAGTTCACCAAAAAAATACAGTGCAGATGTTCAGTTATACGAAATCTCCAAAACTACTTACAGGAATCTGTATTCACCTGTCTGAATAACATTACATTTAAGATTACGAATATAGACATAGAAGAGAGATCTATCTGTGCCTATTTAGTTTTTTCATGTAAACAGCTGAACTTTTTACTGTGTCTTTGTAACACACACGTTATAAAAATTTATCAGCGAACTGTACTTCTTTCTGTAAGAACAGTTTTGGCTTCAGTCCCATAGTGATGAACCACCAACAATTCCTTTAATAAAATACTGGGTTCCTTTTCTCACAGTGCCTCTTAATTTCAAGGTTACATTCAAGGAAAAATATTAGCCTCATCTTTGTTCAGATCATCTTGAACAAAAATATTGAAATCAATCCTTTTGTGAGTTTCAATCCACAGTTTTCAAAGAAAAGGACTGTTTCACATTTAAATACTTCAGATTTATACACATACTGAGAACACATTGCAGAGATTTATTGCTGGTTTTTTTCTTACTGGTCTTATAAAGATGGGTCTGTATTGCCGACACCACAAAGATGTAAACACTCTGGATAAGAAATGAAGAGTAACCCCCACCAAGAATGAGATCCAAGCCACAAGACCTATAAAATGGCTGTGGGTGTTGCAATGTTAAAAGCATTCTTGTTTGTAGACTGCTAAACTTCTTTTAGAAAGGACTTGAAATGCACTTTTAAAAGTTTATTGTATGACATGTAGAGTATATAGTTCTGTGTTCATACTCTTTGTGAAGAATATTTAGCAGTGTCTTTTAAAGGGATAATGTGTACAAATTCTACACAACAGCTTGCTTTCTTTTCCTTTTTCTATTAACATTTTCCTCTCTATATATTCTTTCTTAATTTTTTCCTTCATTATCTTTGCTTTTCCTCTTTTCCATCTTAAAGAACAATCTAGAGACTCTCTGTGCTCATTCTTTCCTCTCTTTAGTGTCAACAGTGAATCTGTGCCTGGCAAAGTGACTGGGAGGACAATGGAGTGTCTGTGCCATGTGTGATAGCTACTAGTACAGGACAAAGATTCTTCACCATTTCAGAAAAGGTCTGTACTTCACCTTGAAAAAACATATGAATGGGTAGGTACTTTCCCATGGGTTACATATGACTTTTGCTTTATGAATATTGAAAAGATTACTGAACATGCAAATGCCTGAGGCAATGTGTGTAAAGACAAAAAGGTAGAAGAAGAAAGGGAAAAAAGAGACAGAAAAAGAGGAGATCAGTCTTATCCATGAAAATTGATTAATGAACAAACCTTTATTGTTTTGGGGATGACTTTAGGAGAAACAGTTGCAAAAAGCAGCAGCAATGAATTTTTGTTCCAGTATCACTCCTATTACCCAGTTGAGGTCAATGCGGTGGCCTCACAAAAGCTAGGCTTGACTTTTGACCAATCTCTTCAGCACTATGAACACTAGCACTTATCTCCTTTAGCCACAGTTATACTTCTTCACTGATCCAGCAAATCAGTCACTTTCCATTTTTCAAGAGCACCATGTAATTCCTCTGCTAAAATACTGCCATCTCCTTGGCGTCCTTAGGAACAGCTACTGCCCAGAGCTTTAATTTTCCCTTCAGTCTACTGCAGCGTGAGATCTAGCATGCTGTATGCTGTTGATGCTCTGCTCCTTCCATGCTCCCATAGTCCCTGTTTGAAAGGTTTATCCTGTATATTGTTCCTGTACTTAAACTGGAAGATTTGGCTCCTGATTATGAGCAACTGGAGTTTACTTGCACATGCCAAGAAAACAAGGAAGAAGATTACGTTCAAAGACTGTGGCTAGCTTTATAAAGATCCAGCTGGTAGGGAGGATGAAAGGAAAAGCCTTTACTTCTGCTCCTTTAGTTTGACCAGGGAGATAAACCAGCACTTCAAGTAAATGTTATCACCAGCCTCAGCTTCATTTAAAGAGAAGGATGACAGTCTGAGAGCACTGCTTGATGGAGTTGCCTACAACAGGCGTTAGAATTGATACAGTTCAGGCTCTTTTCCTCCTGGTAGTGAACAGCTTTTCTTGCAAAGCACTCCAATATTCTGTGTTCAGTACTGCGCCTATGCTTGTAGTTTAACAATCTCATCTGAAGATTTATGTAAGCAGAAGGCATCTGCTACATGTCAAGCAAAAATATGGGCCATCCAACATTTTGATTTAAAGATGATGCCTTGTGCTGTGTAATACTAAATAATGTCATGTGTCTGACATACCCATTAGAGCATGTGAGGCACACCCTAAAACATTTTTAAATTAATTTATCCTTATGGAGAAAAAATTGTTTCCTTGTTTGTAAGACTTGTTGTTGTTGTTGGAATTTCCTGGGCCAGCAACTGAAGAGCATGCTCATTTGCCTGTTTTTGGAGAGAAGGTACATCTGACTATGTATTCTTTCTGCCTGTCAATAGCATACCAAGATCTCATAAGTCAGGATAAGGCAAAGAAAGGAGCAACTTCATGATTTTGCATTTTTCTTCTTGTGCCATAGCACTAGATTTCTTTGGTGCAACATTCCTAATATTGACATCAGTGATGAGGATTAAAAGGAAGGTAGAGGAGTGTAGAGGAAGAGCTGAAGTAAATTTAATATGGTCTCTTTATTCACCTTACACAGGTAGGATAGGTCTTTTAAGATAAGGGTTCTTATCTATTTTCACTGTCACAGGGTTAGCAGAGATTCCCTCTTGCCTTTTCTAGGTTACTTGTGAGTCTGAAAGGATCTCCAGGAATGTGATCAGAGGCCATTGATCTTCTTGCTTTTCAGGGAAGGCAAAGGAACACAAGGAAGCCTTGGAGAAGATGAGGTGGCTGTTGACTGCCAAACTCAGTCTGCTTCTGATGGCTTCTTAGAACATAACTCCTCAGCTGTTTGCTTACCCCTTCAAAGTGCTGCTGTAATATAGTGCAACACAGGTACCATTGTTCCTGTAATCTGTAGGATAAAACTGTTTGAAAACTTCAAAAAGAACACTGATTTAAAATAACAAAGGAAAAGCTCTCAGTCCCAGTGCACTTTGGGCAAAGAGACAGATTGACGCAGGGCTTTTATCACAAAGGTACTTCCTCTGCCTGGGTTTTACAATGCATGCCTGTGATATATTGAATTATTCATGTAATTGACTCCACTGTAGGGCACTACAGGGTTGAAAATTACCCTTTTACTTTGATCTTTAGACATTACTCTTTGTAATCATGAGTACAAATGCACTTGCAGGAGCACAGAGGCAGTAAGATCCTCTGGACTAGTTTGTAACCCCCTGCAGTTGACTAGGGAACAGGAATTCTCCTGTGATTAAAGTTAGGTGCACCTATATTAAACAGCCTGCTTAACCAAGACTCTGGCTTTTATACACAGTTTAGAAATTAGTTACTTGTGCAACAGAATCCGCTAGTATTGTGTTGACTTCCTTGTCCCTATTAGGGAAATAATTCAAATATATATCTCACAAATTAGACTTAAACTAGTTCTGGCTGAAGAAGGAGCTACATAACCAGGCCCAAGCAGAAAACTGAGGTTCCTTTTCTCCAGCTTTGCTTTCAAAACTTCTGCACGCCCATGGGCTCTGGAAACTCCTGCCAGTTTTAAAGACCTAACTTTGCATAGAACTGAGGAACTCTTTATATCCTGAAGTTTTATTATATTGTAAAAGATTAAAAATACTTATGTGTTTTGAGCACTAAGCCATCACTATTGTTCTGTCATTACTGAATAAACACTGATAACAAACAGAGCATTCACTGGGGACTACAGCTTTTATGACACACACCAAGCTGTACAGAATACCCTTCCTATTGGGGCCGTATTAATAGCATAAATAATTACATGTTTCTGAGCTACGATAAAATCAGTAATAATGTACCATGTGAAACACAGAAATATGACTCCACAATTGATTAAGCAGGAAGTATTGTATTGAGGGTATGATGTTAAAAAAATGGGGCTGCACCTTGGCGTTACATGACTCATAAATCTGAATGTTAAGAGATGGGTGAAAGTTCAGATCCTTTCCCTCATTCTTCTCATTTTGAGTTGCATAGGGGCATAAAGAGCTCTTTGGGCCCCTGAGACCTGAGAGATGAAGACTCTCTTATTGCAGGCCCTATGACAACTAAGCATAAAACTATCATATGACTCCCTTCCAGAAGAAAAAAGCTAGGAGTGATTATTTCAGAACCTGGGCATCAACTGGCAACACTGACTGGATAGATAGAAGGAAATCTTAGGAAAGGTGGGTTGGTGTAACTGGGGAAGCTTTCCTGAAGCTGGCCTTTTTGGAGTGAGTGTCTCTCTAGCCCTCAGCGATGACCATAGTTGGAAGATTTCAAAGATGGTTTAAAAGCACTGAAACCTTTCTGCATGGGCTATACAGTCTCTGCTTCACCTCTCAGAGCAGTGGCCAGTTAGAACAATTTTCTTCAGTTCTTCATGTAAAGAAGAAAACCAAACAGTTTACACATGCGTTTTTCCAATGAGTTGAATAATTTTTCTGCTAGGTAGTGTTAGAAACCAAAGTCATTAACTTCCTCGTTAACCTTGAAAAAAGTAATCATATTATTCAATATGATCATTTCTATGGTACTGTCATGATTTGGGACAGAATATCCCAATGCTTTCTCAGTGCTCAAGATGCAGATGGATTTGTATCATTCTGCGGTCACTAATCCCTGCTCCTATCTGATAGCTAAGATGGAAGTTTGACTGAAATAACTCAGTTTTATCCAGCAAAGGCTAAAGATTTACAAATGTTCCCTTGCTTCTTTGTACCAAAAGTGAACTAAATGTAATGACCAGACTTAGTGTTTCCCACTGACAAGCCTAATCCTTACACATGCACTTTAGCTTGCCCATCAAGTCAATCCCCATGAAAACCCAAGTTATATTTTCCCATCAATATCAATGACATGATCAAATCTTTTCTGGTACTTATCTTTGCAATCAGGTTGTCATTCCTGAAATGTCTCTCATACTTTCCCACAACAAAGACAATCAACAAAGAGGCTTGAAAAAAATCACTATTTGATGCGTACAGATTTGCCTGTATCTTTTAAAGTTAGCTTATCCACTAAAGCTGTAATTAATTCTTATACATGATTATGTTTTTTCTTCTGATCCCAGCTTAAAGCCAAATCTGTGCAATAGGACCAGCCACATGGAAAATCCTTCAGCTATTAAACTAATAACACACTAAATCCACATTTGGAAAGATGAAATTCAGAAATGTGTAATGACTACTATGCGAACAAGAACCCAAGTACATTTCATTTCAACTCAAGTAGCTATAATTTACATTGCAAGTAACCTAATTACACTGGACTTTTTAATACTGTATTGTTCTATGACCTTTTTGATTGGACTAGGAAACATTAGCAGTCAGAATGTTAAATGCTAGATCACACTGGTGAGTGGTAAGTGAATCATTCTAAAAGAGCGTAAGAAATAGCAGTGGAAAAATAGTAAAAAACGTGACCTTCAAAAACCTTCTGTGATTCTCTCACACAAAAAACTGCACAGCAAAATAGTTCAGCTGTGAATACAGTAATTCACTGCAAACATCTTTTTTAGAATTCCAACTAAATTTTCAAGTAGTAAACATCTTAGGTTTTGCTGACTGAACTCTGGGGTCTTTTAATTAATTCTGTAAGGGGTAAGAAAATTAAATGTAGCTTCTGTTTTATGCTTTGTACCAGAAGAAATATAAAATACTTAAACTGAAATACAATCATACCAGCACTCCAAAGTCTTTCTTAAATGGAATGTATGTTTCTATTCCATGGGCTTGAAACGGCACATTAAGACATAACGTTAAGACATAAATCCAGAATAGGCTGCAATGATACGGCTGGGCTGAAGGTTTTATGGGAGTACCTTTACCAGAATATTAGGACCGTTTCAGGATATCATCTCTCAGCTACTGTTTTCTCATGTTTTACGTTTAAGTTTGTATTTCACAAAATAAGCACAAAATGCGAGTTTATCTTGTGAGGAGAACTATATGCAAGTAGTCTCATGAAGGCTCGTGAAATTAAATCTCATTAGTATTTCCTGCCTTTGAACATAAATAATGACAGGGTTTCAAAGGCTGACAGATTTTTGATTGAACAGCAACAATAGTAATTGTCATCTCTGAATTGTGCAGGAGCCATTTTGAAAATTGTCCAAAGAGTAAGGAAAAAGTTTATACTTTTGCAGAGTGGACATTAAGACTGAGAGAAGCCTGTGTTAGGCCCTTGTCTCCAATTTTCTGCCCTGATTAATTACAAAGACTGCTAATTGTGTATTGATGTTAGTTAAAACCATTTGGCATTTGGTATCTGTCTAGTCATGTCAAAATTAAAAACTTTCTGTGTAAATGTTAGGTCAAGGAAAGTACTATAGTGTTTTTTCCTCATTCATTTTTGTTTATAAATCCTTTAAACTACAAGTATATGTGTTTATATCTTATTGAATGTGACTGCAATGGGTTAAGAAAACACAAATTCGAAAAAAATAAATTACAAAAATACAGAGTGGAAGTGGTAATTTCTAAATGTCATTAGTCTATGGTGATTCTGTGGCACAGTTTGTAAACAAAGAAAGGATCTGATTTTCAGCAAGTTGGACAAACAGTTACTCATGTGTTGCACATCTCATTTCTGTTTACTGTTGTTACACATCAACACAAAAGTGAGAAGCTAAATTTTCCCTTCTTTCCCGGTCTAGTAACACTGACTTTCTTGCATAGAGCCTCCCATACATGATACAGCCAGCATCCTGTACACCGACAGGACCATCTTTGTACCCTATAGCCCACTGAATTTCAGTTTCCAACTCACATTTAGATATTGTTTGCCTTTTCATTCCTGCTTTTACACCAATTGATTGATTGGATGATTATTACACACACACATCTGGGAGTTCAACATCTGGATATGCTCCCATTTAGTGCATGTTCCCAAAAGCCACCTTACATTGTCAGTGGTGAACTGCACTTGCCTCCTTCTAACCTACGTCTTGAAATAATCCAGAAGCTGCGAGTCCCAGGGGTGGTACCTCAATAATTGCTTTACCTCCAAACTTAAAGTTTGATTTAGTGTTAGTCACATGAGAGTGAGTCATTAAAATGAGCACTAAACTAAGCTACAAGTTTCTTAACTACAAGATTCAGGGATCCACCACAGACACTTGTGGTTGAAGAGCAACATATGAATTTGGTCCACCATCTTCAAACCTACCTTCAAATTGCATGTAAACATCATGTATAAGAACTGATTCCTTAAAGCTTAAAGGTCTTAAAGCCAATGTTTAATAGCCATTTTCCAGTGTGACAGCAAAGCATAGGCTAGACATAAGTGCCTTGCAAAATTAGCACATATAAGGCTGTAAGGCTGTTTAGTTTGTACAATACTTGTACTTGTACTGTGCAAGTCCAGTCTCCCGTGTGATGTATTTCTCCTGAGTGAACATGTTCAGCTATTGAGGGCTCCAAGAAAAATATGAAGCAAAAGTCTTCAGCTAAATAACCAGGCTTGCTCTCAAGTCAAAACTATCCACTGTAGTTCTCAGTGTCCCTGGGACTCTAGGACACCATCATCCCACAGTTTTCCTGCTTCTACAAAGTACCTGAATTCTAGCAATGTCTTTTTCTGTTTAGTAAAAATGCTTATTTGGACATAAAAGAAAAGTATTAGAGTTTAGTGGTCCTCTCCATGCAACCTATATTTGGACTTTTAAAATGAGCTTGTGTTCTCACATGCCCACAGGCCACTTCCACACGTCCCTTCTGCTCTCCACCCAACACAGTACATCAAGTGGAATGATGATTTCTAGGAATTCAGATGCAAGGCAGGGTTAGTATTTGTCGGTTGTCAGTAACTGCCACGCATTAGAAACTCTTTGACAGAATCTAAAAATGATTAATTGGTAAAATAGAGGTACAGTCCAATCCAAACACAGATCCTAGAAGTCACAGAGCCAACAAAATGTGAGCGCAGTTCCTTATGATTAACAGCAAAGAGAGATTTCAATACAGTTGCAGAAAGGTACCAGCAGCTCATGTTGACATCAAAATACTAGCTATCTGAGAGCAGATCAAGAAAAGTGAGGCCCCAAATGGTTGAGTTTAGACAGCTGAGAGGACTCGGAAAAGGTGTTGAACTGTGTCTGAGATAAAATGTAAATATGAAACTGTAATACAGCAAGGTAAGTATAATGTGAATTCTGCTCTGAGAAGTATTTATTAAAGCTGTGGCAAGGAGACTGAGAGCATTTAAATGTGTTGTCTCCCTATTGCATTGGAAGTCATTGTGAGCAATCTGGAGGAGCTACATCTTAGTCCTTAAGGAGCATTATGACAGCATTATCTAAAAGACCTATAAAACTGCACCGTAGTACTTATCTGAAGCCTCTTCATCTACAGTTTGTTGTCCTGAATATTAGGATAGTCACTTAACAGCTTTCAGATAAATATCAACCTTACATTAAGTAACTATTTTTCCACAGAACAACTGACTAAAGACAAAAACCTTTATTGTTTTAAAGTAAGCCAGGTTAATTGAATAAGAGGATTTGGATTATATTTCATGTCTCACCAAGGTACAGATAATGGAATTCTGTTCCTTCAATTTCAAATATATGTCTCTCAAGATTAAGAACAAGGATTACCATTTACCACAGCTGACTGGATCATGCTAACATGGGATTAAAAAAAAATTGGAGTTTATAAACTTCTAAAGTAAAGTGAACAGAATATGCAACATTGGCAAAACCAGAAAAACTCTAAGTAACTTTTTATGATGGCTTCTTCTGGCTACTTTCTGTAGACTTGATTGTATAAACATGACTTAACCGAAAGATTACTGAATCACAAAGGGATCTGATTTTCAAATTATCACTATTCATTTAATAAAGCTTTTAAGCATAATCTTTCCTCCCAGATTCATCAAGCTAAAAAGTAGTCAAACAAGTTCTCTACCTGTTTTCCTGCTGGTTTTAAAAAAATTCCCATGGAGATAAACAGCTTGGTTGAATGTGTCCAGAACATACTATGTCTCATAAATGCCTAAGAACAGAGGCAGACAGTTACACAAACTCCATTTGGCACACCTAAGCAGAAGATAAAGGGGTAAAACTACTGTAAGCCACTATTGTTCTCCTTTAGAACAGGTGGGGTCCTCAAGGAGTTCCCAGAACTGTAGAAGAAACCGTAAGATGCTCTAAATTATGCCTGTTAGACTCTGGGGCCACACCTGCTCCGAATGGCCTGCAGCACAGCCTTCCCTTCCCTCCTTCTTCATGTAATGGCATAAGAAATTTATTGGCAAGGAAATGTGGTTAGAATGCTGCTGGAGTCAGGAACTGCTGGAGTGCAGCCAGGCCTCTGGCCACAAGCCTTCTCCGGCACACCCAGCACACCCAACAAACTGTTACATTAAGACTGGGAAATAGCTGTGCTGGTGGGTAACATTGCTGGTGATACTGTGGAAAGTCTAATCATCCTGTATAAGTAGTTTTCTATGTTTGTACAACATGGATCCATACTCCTGCATAGGGCACACAGCACAACTGTAACAGTAAGGTCATTATCAGGGTTCTGTAGAAAAAGTGAAAGTAGTTCACTGACATGATTTCCTTCTTTACCTTATGATCCTCTGGCAATCCTCTTGCAATTAACTGCCAACTCATGTCACTTAGAAAAAACTATAACCCTGAAGCAAAGCATTTCTGGAAAATACTTTATACCATTTATCACATGCAGAAGCGGGCTTGGCATACTCAAGAGCTGAAAAGAACTATAGCTCATAGCAGCTACCATGTTGTAACTTAACAGATGTCTATGCTGAAATGCTAAATTACACCTAAAACATATGACAATAAAGACACTGCGGTCTTTAGCACTGTTAAGTTTCCCATCTGTTCAAATAGTACACAATTCAATGAGGTATATAAATACTTCTGGTTTCCATGATTATGTTTGTCTTTCCAACACAGTATATGACAAAAATTGTGTTTAATTGTTTGAGTGTAACTGAGTAACCCTTACTGACTGCTCAGGTGCTTTATTTGCAAGATGGTGTCAGTGACTGATAATTAGGTAGTTAGGTTAGACTGATGTGCACGCTGATTAACTGGAGATATAGCAGAGACTCAGCCCATGTTAAAGCATTTTCGTCTTCTGCTTGTGGAGACAGTTGCAAATGTAGCAAGATAGTTGCCATATTACAATGCATTCAAAAATTACTCATTAGGGAGATTTTGTAATCCAGTTCAGAGGTGGTACTCTCAACAGATGTAACATACAGAAGTGTGCAGTGCTTACAGGTGTGTCTATGTGTGCTCTTGCACCTATAAATGGGGGTGCACAGGCTTTTCACTGAAACCTGATTTGAACTGTCATTCTTGTTAAATTTCAGTTTTATGATCATTTTTACTTCTTATTATTTAAAAATTCTGAATGGATAAGAGAGAATGATCATGACAGGAGGGTAACTGTTTGCTCTAGCATTAAGATAAAATTGAACATGGAAAAAATCTTCATTAATAAATTCATGTGGTGAAAGATATCAACTCTGTTTTAAATGAGGTTCATTTAGTAAGTTTAACCTCTACCCCAGACATATACCTTACATCTGTTTAATTTAATCAGAAGAGACAGAAAGTGTTAATTACTTTCTGATGGTTGTTCTGTACCGTGGCTTTGGCAAGTGAGAAAAGACAAATTCCCATGGTTTTAAGCTAAAGCAAATGGCTTCTAAGGGATAAAAACCACTTAAGATGGATGGCAGTGCATTATTTAAAGTTTAAAATCTTTGGGGGTTTCATTTGCAATATGCATGTTAAGATGCAAAAATGTGCTAAGATAACTTATGTCCGTTTCTTTATTGTATATTTGTGTGAACTCTGATTAGTGCTTGAGGAACACAGCAAAAAAGTCTCTGCAATTCTGAAAGGTATATACTCTTCAATTGTCATTAGTTTGCCACCATTTAAAATAATTTTATAGAAAGTCACGTTGGCCCAAAGCCAGACTTCTGAGTTAATACAGCAGAGAGATTTGTATTGAATGTATCTTGAGTTAGTAATAATGGAGCTTTATGCCAGTCCTGCTTCAAGGAGGCAAGCTCATCAGGGAACAGAAACATCCTAGCTGCCAAATGCGCCAAGCCAAAGCAATCTGAGCGGGTAACTGTTCACAAAGGCTCATTTGTCAAATTATTTCAAAGGAATTGATCTGTAATCATTCCTGTGTCTCACAGATCTTTCTGGTCTCTTGAAAGAAAGGTAGATATCAATTGTCCCACCTCTCACAGAGGGGGAAACTGAGGAATAAAACTACAGATCACACATCAGGTAAAAAAAGAGTTGTTTACAACTTGGTCCTAGTATTTTGTAAATAAAACAGAGGAAAAATACATTCGGCATATTATTGAACAACACCTTGATGCTGATGCTAAGAGTTCAATATTTACATATGTTGAAATTTTACATTGCAAATTTAAGATTGCATATGCTTCAATCACTATATTATGCAGTGCTTGTCCCCTTGTAACATGTTTAACTACTGTAACTGCTTTAACTACTTAAAAATAACTGCCTTCTTTTACTTTAAAGACCACTAATTTATACATGCTATCCTAGAGGATGTCACATTCTTAGATATAAAACTGTGTGTGTGCTGTAATGTAATGATGTTGCAGTAATCTGTCCTATGAATACCATGGGTAGAAATCTGATTTTTCCATCTGGTTCAACCAGAATGTTTTTATTGTCTTACAAGTTTAGAGGACTGTTCCAATGAAATAATGGAAAATAATACATGGGAACTTCTGTGAGGAACAATAAAGCCTATCATCATGGATTGTTTCCTCAGTGATTTATCTGTTATCTTCAAGATCAACTGGATAAATTCCTTCTGAAACACCATATGCATGATTTATGTATTGCAAAACTCTCACCTGAATGTAACATTTCCCCCTCATTTCCAGTTGAATATGATATATTCATTGTCTTTTTGCCTTAATGAAACATTTAATTATATGTTTATTTTTTATTAGAAATTATACTTTTTTGCATTTTTTACTCTTTCTCTCTACTTTGAGGTTATCTCCCATTAATGTCAGAATCAATGAGAATCAAATTCACCTCGCTTTTCTCACATACCTAATAGTACCAAATTCAGTGGGACTCTCAGTGTGAAAAAGGTTATTTTTACAGTGTATTACATCACAGAAAGAGGTGGAAGAAACTTCACATCCCATAACAGCAGCAAAACCTACATAAATTACATGTTCCTTTCATTGCATAAATGCTATCCGTCAAGAAAGTTTTATCTATATACTTTAATCTCTTTATTCCTGTAAGAGCTACAAGTATCCACTATTTGTACCTCAGTTGTAGTTAGTGACTCTATTTAAGTTAGGAGCTACTCCAGTTAAACTGATGGAATTATACCTGTTAAAAAAAGGTCTGAGGCTATAGAAACAGGGACTGTAGCATGGGAATAGTTGTAGATCAACATCAGTGAATACACAAGCAATGGCAGATTATTTCATTATAAATAGTGAACATAATACACAAAGTTACATGATTTCTCTGTGGTAGCTAAACAGCCATCAGGGCTCTTCTTGAAACAATTGTATTTATTATTATTTTTCCTACAATATGTTGAATCCTTCTGAAATCTTGCCTGTATGTGTATGGGCTACTCAAAACATATGCAGTAAAATAGAACAGGGAGTGCTGAGACAGTATCACTTTGGATTTTCCTCTTTCCTGCCCTTTAGGTTGCTGACAAAAAAGGCAAAATCTCAGGATAAAAAAAATAAATCTTGCTGCAGTGTGAAAGCAAAGGAAACAGAGAGCAAAGTCTTATGGAATAATATTTGATGTGTATAAACACCTGCAGTCAGCAGCTGGAATAGGTGTGAATATCTCTCTTTAACAACTGCTGTGCAGTCTTTTCCCACATGGGTTTTCTCATCCTATTCTCCAAAATATTTGAAACCACTCCCAGTTAACTATAATTTACAAGTTTTGCATGTGCGTTCATCTTAGTCATTAATGAAAATATTTAATGGAAAGTTAAATAAAATTGGTTAAAAATAGACTTCTGTGAAACTTTAAAATTACTTGAAATATAGATTTTGACCTTCTCCAATTGCACAGACCGACAATAATTAACATATATGTTGTCACAAAGCCTCAAAATCTACAGGAAACATTTCCCCCATTCTTTTATTAAATAGTATGTTGACAATGAAATCCGTATGCTTTGAATTCTGCATAATCTTAACATTTCTGTCATTTCCAATACCACTTTCTGCAACTGTATTGAGGGGTGCAGATGTTAAATATGTAACTGTAACACACAACCCTCTTTCCTGAGACCAGGCTCAAATTTTTTTGCTCATGTGCAGAACACAATTCCATTGTAAAATATTTTTTTGAGACCAAAAGAAATGAAACTTCTTCACAAATAACACATGACCTGTAGTATTTAAGCACTGAAAACAACAGCTGCAATAGTTGTATTTTATAAATAATTGCTAAGTGATTATTTCCAACAGATTTTTTTCCCCACTCAGTTACTTTGATACAGATTTCACCACAAGCCCTTCCCAGGACACTCACATATATAACCAGAGGTGACTTCTCAATGTCTTCAGTGTGGCACTAACATCTACCTACGTCACCAAACCAACCCAGAGAACAATGCAGCTTCACAGAGTCTTTCAGCATCCCATTAATAGAAATCGAGCCAATTTCTGAACTCAACAGTTTGGTTTTCTGTAGAAACAAAGACTGGAACAGACCTCCTAGATCTTTGAGTCAACTCCTCTGCTATTGTAAACAACACATCCTATAATTTGTGTCAGACACTTGTCAGTTTACAGTAAGAAGAACAATAGTACAGATCTCAATTGGCCCTGGCTCTGGGATGAACACCACAAAGCAAACTTGCGTTGTGCAGTCACTAAGTCACTAGGGTTGATTGTCTTTAACTGCTCTGTTTAAATAACCTCCTCCTTGGAGAACTGCAGCTGCCTTAAGACTCCAGCAGTGGGTGTGAAATGTACAGCTTGCCCTTAGCTGAAACCCTCTAAACAATTCTCTCTTTTGTTTTTGTCTGAAAAGAACTGAACCAAGGCAGTACAAAGATGTGGGATTCAGAAGCAGAGAACAGATTAATAGGAATATTATGCAGCAGCTTTACTGACAACTCAAGGAATGAGAAGCTATGAGGAGTGTGGCTGAACATAGAGAATTGTTATATTAACAGGCTAGTAATGACCTACCTTAGGATCACAGATAAACTCCAGCAAATGAATCAGCCTTTTGAACATCTCTCATTTAGAAAGCTTTAGGAAAATGTAGTGAAGGCCAACACTGCTGCCCATCTTAGATGGATCCCACTTCTACCCTGTGCTGTCACTCTACCTGCTCATTTACAATGCAGGGATCTAAGGAACTTATTTTGGACTTCTACAACTTCTCTAAATGGAAGAGTAGGGTAAGTATACAAAATTGTTACCACATTGCCCTAATATATCAAAGGGCATGCATGATGGAGACCACCAAAATACTTTTAACCTGGAGAAAGCTGGGAATCAAGAAGTGGGAGTTAGCATTATTCATTACTCTGGCCAAGGGTGTTATAATTTTGCAAACAGCTGTTTCAGGATGATTGATAAAACATCATTGATCCAAATGGAGAAAATTAAATAAAATCAAGCAGATTACATACTAGTGCATCAGGTATCCTCCCTGTGACCACAGACCACAAGATGACTATCAGACCTTCTTTCTTTGCATCCTACAAATGGGGAAACTCAGTCTGACAAAAAGAGGGGTCACCCCCTCCATTTCCAGAAAAGGACAAGACATGTCTGGTTTACATTTGTGGAACTAAATAAAAAGTGTGATAGTAAGAGCTGGTGAACGTGTCAGACATCATCTAAGTTAAGAACACTACCACACTTTTTTCCCTGCATTCACAAATGGTTTAGAGCCTTCAATCTAAATATCTGGGGAGGCACTTTTTGTCCTGAATTATATATAAACCTCATTACACATAAAATGGTATTAAAAAGACACACCAAAAAATCCAATTGTACGCCAAAAGATGAACATAGTTTTCCTACTTGAAGAAGCAGAAATCAACCCAAATAATTCTTAACGCAAAACTGAAGAGTGTCTGGTTACTTTTGAGACAAATACAAACAGAAAACTATTTAGTAGTGCCGGTACAGTTTGTGCTTATTTTGTCATATTTTACCATCTGTCAACCAAACAGAACCAACCCATTTCCAACAGCCATTGGCTTTATACAGTCTGTGCTGAGCCACAGCTATTCAGAAGCCAAATACAGCCTGTATAATACATGATATTTACAGATTTCTTCTGTCTGACAAGATCTGTTAGAAATACAAAATGAATGTAAAAGAATGAAAATGTCTAGATTAAAATATATTTAAAAAATGCTTAGTAGAAATATTTTAATGAAATCAGGTATTTTTCTATACATGTGGGAATTTATGGTAGAAAAATACAACTTTGATAAGATCTGACTCTTAAAAAGAAGATCAAGAATGTGGCTTTCTACACTTCTTAAATTTGCAAAATAAACCACTTTTCAGGAAACCTCAATTTTCCCCCAAAAATATGGCATTCCAGTAAATGCCAAGATAAAATTGGCTCATGTTCAGTCCTATGATAAGGTATACTTTAAAGCATATAATCCAAAATCGAAACATCATAAGGTTAACTAAAAGCTAACCTACACTCTAAGTGAAAAAGTACCTGCACGCTTAGGTTTGGTAATGTCTACAAATAATTTGTGACTTGTGAAAGCAGATACAGAATATGTTGAAAGTGCTTAGTGGATAGAGTATACTGGGTGGATTCCATCCTTCTTTCTATTGGTTAGAAGGTCCTTGAACTAGTCCCTATGTCCCTATGTTCCTACTTTCTTGTATGCTAGATACAATAGTGGAAGAAATGTGTATTTTCTATACCTTTGGAACTTGCTACATTGTTTGGCATAAATCAATACAGAAGCTGATAAGTGAACCATTAAGACATGAAATCTCTGAGGTGACAAGTACTGAGTGAAAAGGGGACATATTCCAGCCTCACACCGATAAGTTGATTGTTTTTTTTGTAAAATATGCTATATAACCAAGAACATGACCATTAAACACACTGAGTTTCTGCCACTCCCAGTGAAGTCACTGGCTGGTCAGCATCTCTTGTGATCAGAAGACCCATCACTCCCTGGAATTCAAACAGTTCCCATGGGCTCTCAGCTCTGCCATGGTGTACGTAATAATCTTTTCACACCAGACATCCATTTACAAGCATTAATATTTTACATTTGCATGACTGTGGGATCATTTCAGCTGCACACAGTGTTCACAGTGGATTTCCACCATGCCAAGTGCTCCTAGTAATCATATTCATTATAGAGCACAAACACAGGGCTGGCCTGTAGAAGGGTTTTCTGACATCCACTGAACAGTCAAGCAAAATGTGAGCCAGTTCATAGCTTTGCATTGAAATGGAGCGAAACTCACAAATGACAGTTTTTCCTCAAAGAAGCTTTAAAGTTAGTTAGTTTTAAGCACTGCTGGTTTTGATATTTTGCATTCATTTGAAACAGTTTTCCAGAAAAAGACCCTTTAAAAATACTTAATAGCTGTAAAAAATTTTGGTTTTCTTTCCTGTTTTACACAGACTAATTCAGATACTACTAGATGGAATAAACTATACATTCAATAATTTCACATTCATATTTTATTTATGATACAGAATTCAAGACAAAATACCAGTTATTTTTTGTGAAGAGAAAAAATTGTGGGAATACTTCTAGTATAATTTTTTTATATACGCAGTGAAGATTTTCTTTATTTCTACTTATTATTTTACTTAATCTTTGTCCATATTTAACAAGTCAAATTGGCTAATGTGTGATTTCTCTAACCAAAGTAGATCTGAATAAAATAGTTCCCTGAGCTGTTAAACTAATGAAAACTAATGAAACTCTTTTGATTATGTTGAATTTGTAACTTACAGCAGGAGCAGGTTTTTTCCTATACCTGGCTTACTATTTACACAAAGCCTGTACAAAAAGATGGTCTCTGCTTTTCTTCCTACATTTAGCTGGAACTGCACAAAGTTCAGTGTCATGATGCTGACTGGGAATTGATACATCTATTATTAATCGATCTATTTAAAAATCAGGATTAAACCATATGCAATGTTATTTGTTAAATATGGAATGGAATGTTCTTATTCAGCACAAGACTGTTAGCATTAAAGAATTAATACTCTTAACATCAGTTTGATTTAACCCACCATCCATTGGGTGTTTTTATTGTGACATAAATATTTGATCACTTTAAAATTGTGGTGGATAATGTAAACTACATGTAAGAAGTTCACAAAGGAGATGTTCTATCTTGTAAGTCTGTTCAATACTATTTCTTTCCCAAATCTATCTTCTTTCTGTTGTCTTCATTCTGTGTAATTTGTCAACATTCTTCCTCTAATTAGTCACTTGTAAGGGACTTTGCAAGTGTGGCTCAAGAAATCCAGAATATCTGGTACTTATTAGATTAGGGAAGTTCACTGACTTTGATTTGATTTTAATTTAATGCAGTAATCTAGTATTGCATTATTCTCCTGTGTAGTATGACTGTACTATCCAAAATATATGCTTATTTTGGGGAAAGAAACTTCCTTTTAAATTAATTTAGCCTTTTAAAATAACACTTTTTAAAAGAATGTATATTTATGAGGCACATTTGAAAGCAATTATAAACTAAAGCACAACCAAAACAGTAGTGGATGGAAGTAGAAGCAGACTTTAAGTGCCCCATGGCAATTAATGACTTAACAGGCCTTCACAATTGGAAGCCAAAAGAAATGCTTTGTATGAATTCAGAATAAAGCATAATCCATAGAAAGAGAACAAGGATGACTGGTGGTATCTTAGCTTTAAGACATCCATATCATGGGGGAAAAAGGTCAGTGTTAACTACTGTTCAGCAAATTTCTTATTATCAAAAATGCAGCTTTATATATTTGATTTGCATCTTCTAGAGCCCACACAGAAAAAACAGCTGACTTTGTTTTGGTCTCTTTTTTGACTTGAAGAGAAAAGAAGAATGGTGGCGAATATGAGAATATGCAGTACACTTATGTGGTCAGATTTGGCTCTGCATTACAACTGTTGAAGACGATTCAGACCTATTTCCAAAGCCCGGTGAAGTCAAAGGTGATCTACCAGCTTCTATAGGATTTGGGTCAGTTAATTCCTATGGATTCAGTTACTTGGGGTATTTCCTATTGCCATTGAAAACCATTCTATCAAGACCTTAGCATAGTTCTTTGACACTCAGCTGATTTGAAAGAACGTGCTGTAACTAGGGCAATGCTAGAAAACCCCAAAGGGGTGTCTACCTGGTATTCCGCAGGCACACACATGCTTGCTTTGCCCACACTCAAAGCTAGCTGGATGATAGCCAGTTGCAATCAGAAGTTTGCAAACAACTCTGTAGATCAGCCCCCGGAAGTGTCAACTTATACAGAGCACAGAAGCCTCCCCAGCTGACTGCATAGCCAACTCCATTGCAATAAATTATTGAGCTAATTTTCTAAGTGCAAATAACTGTAAAGAAAAGAGTGGCTGGTGGAAGGCATAATCTATCAGCTGGTAGGACAGCAGAAGAGGGTAGTGGAAAAAAGGAGAAAAGGAATTGCTTATAGGGCTGATGCCTATAAAACATATGAATTTCCTCACAGAGGAAGACAAGAACTACTTAAATCAAAAGATGACCTAAGATAACAATATAAAATCATTATTAATACAGCTAAGGTGAAACTGTGCAGAGAAATCCTAACTAAATGAATTCTGCTTTTAAAATAGAGCATGATCATTTTCTGGAAAAAAATATATTGTGACATTCAAATTTTGAAGGACTCTTCTGTGTCTAGACAATCCAGTGATATGGTTCTGGGTGCTAAAGAAAAAATCAAGGTTAAGATACTAGGCTTAGAACTTCTACAATAGATTAGTCTATTTTCCTTCTATCAATTTCCACAGTGACCCTTTCAAAACCAGTCTAATAAAGACATTTCCCAAGACAGACACTGACCTTTCTTATTTTCCCCTGTGTAAGTTTACAACAGCCTAGATTTTCTGTATACAGGTAAGTTAGTATGTCTAAAATATTGTTTGGTCAATTAGTTGGGAATGTTACATTTGTTCTTTATTGCAGTACCACAGAGTTGGACTTCAGAAATTGTGCTTTGATGCAGCCACTTGCTGACAACGTGTTACATGTTACTGCTTTTCTACTAGGTTACTGACATCAGTTATGAGAGGTTTAGGCAAATGAGTGTATGTACGCTCAATAATTCAAAATGAAACACAAGTTTTTATTTGCTTTTTTAATTTTTGCTTTGCCTCTGAAAAGTTAGTGACTCCCAGCAGCAACTATTTTCATAGGTAGTATGTTCTGTAACTTTGAACCCTTAAGTGGTTGTATGGAATATGCCAGTATTCAGGAAAATTAACTTTGAAATTCATTTTGCAAAATGTGGAGAAAAAAATCACTGAGCTTGAATAATAAACACCAACAAGCATCTAAAATATTCTAAAACATGCCTTAAGCAATACTTCCTCTACTTTCTGTGATTAGTGATAACATGATCTTTCTACATACTCTTCTACATTCTCCTCCCCACTTTATGACTGAGAAGTCTGACAATGAGATATATTCCATTTGAGAGTTGTGGGTTTACAGGATTTTATTCTGAAGGCAGGTGTTTCCTGAGGTTCTAAAAATGAGCAAAGATTTCACAGGCTTTGCTTGCAGGATATCCAACATGAGAAATAATAAAGTAAAACTTGTTTCTTTCCCTGTTGCCTCCTTTTGCCTGATTTCAAGAGAAATACATCAGTCAGGACAACAGAACATGTCAGAACAGAACATGTTGCCAAAACATGTCAGTTTAGGTCCCTCATCTCCTATACATGTTTTTGTGTGAACTCCAGCTAATTAGCTTCTTTTGCTTTAGCTCCCTATAGGAATAATAGCATTACCCTGTCTTATAGGACTATTTTTATGAAAACAAGCAAACACCAAGAACATAAAATTGACAGCTGTCTATGGTAATGGAAGCTAAATATATTTTAAAATAAATATATTAAATATGCCATGTTTGGTTTATTTAGTCTGCAGATTAATCAGGGCAAAGAGAATGTCTTGCTCCATATAGTAAAATGCAATGTAAATACAGTTGCTGCATCAATGTTTGATACTAATAGTAAGAGATACTTTTAGATTCAGGAGTGAAATCTGATTTTCCTGGCAGAGAACTGCAATTTCAAGGATATTGTGTTCTTCTACTGCATTTCCAGAGTTAGCACACTAGGAAAGGCAATATGCCTTTGGGGAGGGGCAAGTCACAATGGTTTTGGTTCTTGGTCAGTTTAAATAGCAACGTTAGCAAAATGTTGCAAATAAATGAGCTTACTAAAAGCAGAAGATGGCTTGGACTGCTAGGTTTATGCAGGCCTTTTGGTTCTTCAGTCTAGGAAGGTAATTTACACAGTCCATTTCACAGTGTGAAATGGATAATGATATGCCCCAGTGGCCATAGCTTTTACATTCAGCATTTTGGGGCATTCCTCACCCCCAAAATAGATCCTGCTGACCAGTCCTTGGCTGGAATAAAGCCAGAATCATTCCACTGATTCCATAATACTTAGTTCAACTTTGACAAACTGAATTTGGGTTTTATTCTGCCTCGGAATCTTCACTGAACATTCAGTCCGACATTTTAGATAGCCAACTGCTGCTTCTGATTGGGTTTTTACTTGTATATATTTTTAGGGTTTAGATTTCTTTTTAATACTGATCATATGACATGTATTAGGTCTAATACACGATTTTGTTTAAGCTCAATATAAGCTATGTAAGACCGACTGACTCCAATAAAAATCCTTTCCTCTTTTTTTATTTTTATTTTTAAGATACACACTCTTCCTCAAATGAAGGACTGAAAAAAACTCCCCTATTTTAAATGGAATAGAATCCAATGTTCCCCACAATGTCCATTCTTGATATTTAGAGATATACAAACCCAGCCTGGCAAATGCTAAGTTTGTAATTTTTTGGAAGATACAAGTTGATGGAATAAATAAATAAATACTCCGTATCACTTCCGCATCTGGTCCTACCATTCTACTGAGGGGTACCACAACAAATAAAATATGTAGAAATTGGTTTCCAAAACCTATTGACTGCGCCACGAATTAGCTAGTTTCTGAGACTTCTGTTTGCACATGCCCTGTACACATGTGAAGAATAACAGACTGAAACAATGGCAAATTAGAAACATAACTGGAGAAGCAACAAGTCATCTTTTGCTGCCAGTAGGTACACTTGCAAAGCAAGAAAATTCTTTTGATGAGCATGCACCTCTTTATTAAAAAGAAAGTACAGATATGTTTAATTTCACAATCCTGTGAATCATGCTTTCCTTTCCAGCAACTTCAGACATGTCTTTCTTCAGTGCAATTTGATTGATAGACCAGATAATTTCATAATTTTTTTTTCTTACTAGCATAAAGTTGGCCTGATCATTAATCATTAAAAGCCTGAACAGAATTTAATTAATCTTTCTTTCTTTCTTTCTCATACCTGCTTCCTACACAACATATATGTCAGGCCACATTGGGAAGAGCTTCAACTAACATAACCTAATTCAGAATATTGAATAGTGGTTCACAGTGGCAAGTTGCTGACAATGAATCCATTAGGGTGAAAGAAAAATCTCTCCAAGATCTTGATTCAGAAAAATCAAGACTGCAGTGTTTGCAAAGTTTCCATCAACGAAGAGACAGGCTTTCTCTGCAATATTATTCACTAGGAAATATTTCCTCAGGTCTCATAACATGAATTTGGAAGTTTTTTTCTTCTGCTATGGATGTCACCTTATAAAATACAGTGGCACCAAAGCCAGAACACATAAAATGCACTAAATGCTGCTGATTTGCAAGTAAATGCAGAAGACGAGACTGGCTGTTGATACCTCCAAACAGGCCTCTGCCCCATCTCTCCTAGGAGGCCTAAAGAGGGGTCTAGAATGACCAAAAAGCACCTGTGAGTAAGTGTCCTGAATTCTGTAATCGCTTGTCGTTATGACCTAAGACCTCACCTCCCAATGCTTGGCTGACAAATGCATGAAGCCCCAAGATTTACATCCATTGTTCTGGAATTTAACTACAGCCCAGTAACTCAGTGCACAAACATACTTACAAACTTTCTCACTTACTTTCTACATTCCTGACTGAAGACAAAAAAGAAAAATGGTACTTCAGTTGGTAGGTGATATTAAAAAATTAACCTCCTTTTCTCTCCCTTGGAATCTCGAACATCGCTAAAACAGGAATGAGACGTTTTGGAGCAGACTTTCCAACTCTCAGCCATGTAATTCCACCAAAATCTTTGCACATCACTCATACAGGATATTAGTTTCTAAGGTGTACTGTGGGGAATATGGCCTTTCACATTTCTCATTGTTAGTGGGATTGTTCTTAGTGATAGTATTAAAATTGGCAGTGATTCCAAGATGAGTAGAGATTACCAAACCCAGTATTTGCCACCATCATTTCCCCATCAAAATGTATATGTCAAGTACATAGGGTACAAAATAACAGCATGGGATCCACCGTTCAATTACAGGACTCACATTAATTCAGGCAGTTAATCTGAGATTTTCAGTTACTGTGGGAATTTTCAAAGTAATTAATGTGTGTTGGACAACATGACATCATTGCAATGACTGACATTTGGTTGAACTTAATATGTCACTTAGCATTCACTGCTAAGTGACCAAGCTTTTGGTATGCCGAATGTCTGAGACACGAGGTCAATCTCTAAAGTGTATATGCAACACAATTACTAGTAACGACTAGTCTCTAGTGATAATGCACTCACTTATTATTTCAGCAGTTCTCCTGTTTCAGAAAACTTAATCCTTTAAAATTGTCTTTCACACAGGCAAGTGTGTCCTCCATAATTTATAGTTCTGCACTTGTTCTATACTTAAGTATCTCCCATTTATTATCTTTATTAGTGTTTGCTGCTTAAGTAGAGCAAGTTATGTCCTGCAAATAATAAAGACAAAACAAGATAAATTGCTTTAACTTGGATCCAGTTATTTTAAATTTACTTTAACTAAGGTTTGAGCTATTGATCAAGATGGATTTCCAGGAGCAAAAGGCAGATCCAGGGCTGGGTTTGATGTCAGACTTCCACAACAAGGGACTAAGGACAGTGATTTAGTCCCATTTGGTGAAGAACAATTTAACACAGTCCCCATAATGGAATCATAATTCTGATCACATCATCAGAGAGTCATTGTATTGAGAAGCAATTCGGACTTATTTCAACCTAATATTCCAAATGAAGAGCTAACTTTGATAAATTCTCCTTAAGACATTTGATCACTTTCTACTTTTTAGTCTGTCTGTTCTCAGGCTTTTTTACATAGTGCTGCCTTATAAAAGATCCATGAAATGTTACAGCTTTTCACCAAATAATTTTTTCCACTCACAGAATGTTGCTTCAGGAACTGGTCCCACCTTTTCCAGGAGTAATTTGGAAAGGGTCCCACCCTGACCAAATCTGACCTCTGATTGATTGCTTCAAAACCTACACACCCCAAATGAGAATAACTGTCCAGGACAAGACATGTAATAATGATCCCACCTGACAGAATGAGAATGATACAACTGAAGTAGAGGCCAGAGTGATGGAAAAAAAAAATGTATCACTTTCTTACTTGCAGTGCTCATTTTCTTTGCCAAATACATTCAAACAGGAAGGATAATATAACAGATGATAGCCTGAACTCCAGAAGTTAAGGACCAAAGTATGTGATTCATATATACTGCAACTAGTTAAGAAGAGACATATTAAGTAATTCTGGAAGGAAAGCAGCACCTGTCGGTATCATTTTAGTGCTAATACAAGAAACCCATAGCTCTGCTTAAAACCTATGAGACATAGTTTGTGTGATATACCTTCCAGGCAGTTATAAGTACTTTTTCAGCAACATGACCATAAACTGCTAGATATTTCTAGCATTTGGTTACTATTAAACTATGCTTCAACTATCCCAAAATATCAGTAAATGTCAACTCAATTATTATTCACAATTTAGCTAACTTAACTGTGGTTAATATAAATACATTTATATTTTAATCTTGTCAACAAATACTGAATACCAAATATTATTGACCAATATCTGATCGCAGTAACTTCAGTTTGATCACAGTGTTTTTACCTAAAATTGGGGCAAATACTAATATTCTTACCAAGTTGCAAATGTATGAACTTTGCACAAAAAACTGTAAATATTAGTATATTTGCATTCCTGTGTTCTTTATCTGTACATATGATCAACCCTGAGCTACAGCTGAACCACTTTAAGTCATTAAGGAAACTTAAAAGCATATAAAATAGCATCATTTTAGAAGACAAATTTATGCTCCAGTGAACCTCAAGGACTTCACTGAACCTCCAGGTCTCCAAGGATCTTTCATCATAACAAATGTTTAAGTTAAGCATATTACCTACTCAGACTAAATTTTTTTCATTTTGTGAAAAATTCTGCCCTTGACCTCTGAATTGCAGACAAAAATCTTAAGCCCAACATGGATCTTCAAACTAATTCTACTGAAATCTATTTCATTGAAATCAATTCAGTGAAAAGATTATGAATTTGCAAGTTAATACTACCTGAAGCTGAACAAAAGAAATTCAGGACATCTGTCTTCAGATTCTGAGGTCAGCATATCCAGATTTAATTTTTAAATGTATTTTAAAGCAAGTTTTCAAAAACCTCAGGTTCGTATTTTCCATATTGCTGCTATATGAGAACCCAGCATTACACGCTCTTTATAACTCCCATTAAATTTAGTGGAAGACTGATACTAATTTAAGTAAGAGTTGGATGTGTCCAAAGGATCAATTGTAATCATACGATTGTGGTTATTTCTCTTCCCCTTCCCCCCAAGAGTACATGCTTTTCACAGTTAAATGCTTGTTTTGAAACTATTGTTGTCAGCATTATAGCACAGATAAAACTTGGAATACTTATAATACTTAGAGAAAGCTAAAAGTAACAGTATAGAACAGAATTTGGCTCTTTGTATCTTATTTCCACACTTCTAACTTTAGGCCTTATTGTAAAGCTCTGCTGAAGCATCTCTTGGAACTGATGGTATACAAACAAAATTCTTGCACTTATAATAAATATTAGGGTGTACTAGACACTCGGGACACTTTCAAAAGAACTTTGTATCTTCAAGCAGCAAAGATTCAGCTAAAGTAACTTTTTTTCTCTTCCTGCTTGTTACACTTAAAAAGCATGATACTGTAGTGATACATAGCAAGTAACTACGGATACACACACAGAACCCACCAACTCTTTGCTGACACTGAGTTTTCAATTTATTAACCTCAGCTCAATCCAACTTTTCAGGCTCTTTTCTTCTGCAGCCCCTCCTTGTGAGCTATTTTCACTAAACTCAGTGGAATTTCTGCAGATAGGATAGGACCCAAATGAGCATCCAGTCATGCTCCAAAAAATGGGTAAAAGAAGCCAAAAGTTATCATCCTCTTGCTAGGGACAGTTTAGTTCTTAGCTGAAAGAAAATGAGTTGCAAGGCTCTCAAAAGGCCTTAGAATTATGGACCTAGGAGGTATTTGAGTCAAGAATGACTGATTAATCTTTGTGCACGTTTTGGGGGGGTGGGGGGTGGGGTTTGGTGGTTTTTTTGGTAACACTTCCACTTTTCAGCATAAAACTGCTCTTTTAATGTATTGAGAATTGCATTCAATCAGCCAGCCTTCACTGGATGGTCTGAATTGGAATTACTGTTCATCTTGCTTTTAAACTTGCCAGTTTTAAGCTGGCTTCCAAAAAATGCTTCATGTAGTTGAACTCTGTAGGTCATACTGCAAGTGCACTTTGGTGCACTGACCAGAACACACAGGCCCTCTTGTTGCATACTCTGCAGTCATCAGAATGAAAGTGGACTAATGGCTCACACAGAACCAGGTTTCGGATTCCTGGGGACTCCTCCAAGTTCACATAAGGGCCAGATGGTCCCATGACTCGTGTCCACACAGCTACACGAACAATTCTGCTACAAACACTGCAAATGCTGTATGGTATACTGGGAGTTTATATATAAACTGCCATACATCTAAGAAGCCTTTTCACAATTAGCAGCTAGCAGGGAAATTTTTTCTACTTTTTAAAACATTATCATTTTGATTTTGCTCTTTGTCTTCCACACAATGCAAAGGTCTTTTTTATTTTGTTTTACAGTCTAGTATTCACACTTACCTCCCACCATCTCAAACATGGGAATATGACATTGGTCAAGAATCACAGATGTTGAAAATCGTGAAAGTCTGAAGTTTTGGGATGCATTTTAGCAAACTCCAATTTGCTAATATCACCTGCCCCATTTCTAGTGACATTTCTTTTAGACACACTGGGGAAACCTGCAGTGTTTCACTTTAGTAACTCTGAAAAGTTGGGCTAATTTTGTTAGTAAACATTTAACAGCTTGACTGAAAGCATGCTCTGCATCCACACAGAAAACTGAGGTTATAAAGCAGTTTTAATCAGCACAATACGAGCTACCTATATTACTGTACCCTATGATTAAGGTAGGTGATTAGACTCTATGTTATGCGCTCAAAATGTGAACTGGGCTTGTAAGGCAATATAGGTATTTGCTGTCCCTTTCTTCATGATGATTGCAGGGTTATAATCTAGGTCTACATGGTTTGCTTCTCAAAAAAAGTCAGATTGGAAAACTGTTGTTAAATTGTACTTCAAAAGCAGATATGTGTCAGCTCTTTAACAGTTTTTAGAAGGTAAAATTTTTCCATTTCCATCCTGAAAATTTAAAGTTCTGATTTCAACCGATGAACTCTGGACTCTTGTCAGATGAAAAATGAAAATTGAAAAGTTTATCCCATTTTGCTTGATTTCAGTTTTTTCCTACAGTATATGTCTGTATATACGTACTCAAGGATGTCTTAATCTTCAAATTCGGCCTAGTATTAGACTGGGAGGTTCACTGATCACTCCATTTTTCCCATTTCCAAGGTACATCCCTTTGTCGGTTATTTGTACAATTGCTTAGCTTGGTAAGACAACCAGTGTCAGTTGTAGGCATAACTGTTTGAGCAGAAATGTGAGCACTTTAACTTTCTTCTTTCACAGTGAGCTGCTTAAACCCTATTGTTAAGCAGGGTTTAAACTTAATTAGATTAAGCTATACACGTTGTCAGCCCGACTTGTTCGAGGCGATGGGGACACCTGCTGGCCAGCGGCCCGAACCCCGCCGCCCGAGTGCCCAGGACCCCGCAGCCTCCCGTACTGC
Organism: Ibycter americanus; assembly: GCA_035590275.1. Lineage (NCBI taxonomy): Eukaryota > Metazoa > Chordata > Aves > Falconiformes > Falconidae > Ibycter > Ibycter americanus. Next base: position 15,947,197 of record JAVJGI010000036.1, read on the forward strand.
GCTCCTGAGAGCGGGCTGCCATGAGCTCTGCGCTCCTGAAAGCGGGGTGCCATGCGCTCTGTGCTGCTGAGGGGTGCCATGTGCTCCTGAGAGAGGGGTGCCGTGTGCTCCTGAGAGTGGGATACCATGCGCTCAGCGCTCCTGAGAGTGGGATACCATGCGCTCAGCGCTCCTGAGAGTGGGGTACCATGCGCTTTGCACTACACTACTGAGAGTGGTGTACCATGCGCTCCTGAGAGAGGGGTGCCATGTGCTCCTGAGAGAGGGGTGCCATGTGCTCCTGAGAGTGGGATACCATGTGCTCCTGAGAGTGGGATACCATGCACTCTGCCCTACTGAGAGTGGGGTGCCGTGTGATCTGTGCTCCTGAGAGCAGGGTGCCACTGCGCTCTGCACTCCTGAGAGTGGGGTACCATGCACTCTGTGCTCCTGAGAGTGGGGTGCCATGCGCTCTGCGGTCCTGAGAGTGGGGTGCCACTGCACTCTGCACTCCTGAGAGGGGGGTGCCACTGCGCTCTGCGCTCCTGAGAGGGGGGTGCCACTGCGCTCCTGAGAGCGGGGTGCAACCGCACACCTGAGCAGGGTGCCACTGCCCCACCGCACCAGCCACACACCTTAGTGCTCAAGGGCAGGGGGTGTGTGGAAGAAAGAAGTTCTGTGCATTTTCCAGTTGAAAAGGACAGTATTTCCCACTGTTTCTCAGAATGTATAGTTCAAGACTTGCCTTGCAATTACCACGGTAACAGTGCATATTACTGATAATTCTTTCATTTCCAGAAGGCCAGTAGTGACATGCAATAACGCAAGCTAAGAGGCAGATTTGAAGGAGGAAGTAGTAGGTCTATAACCTCCTCCCAGTCACTCGCACATACATACAGCATGCACTGTTGCCTCCATCTGTTCTGGCATGTATGGTTCTGGGCATACAATGCAGTCACGGAGCTGCACAGGCTCCACAGTTCACTGTGCAGACTGTCCTGTTGTTAATGTAATACAGGCTCTATTCTCACATCTTCTACTGCAAATAGAAAATCCTCCAACAGAATTATAAGCACAAATTCTTGTTGGCTCCCTGTAATATAATTTGGAAACTCAAAGCAATGCCTCTCAGCTTGCTCTAGCTGGCAAAGCTCGCTGGGAGCTCAGGAGACTCCTAAAATTATGCTAACCATAAAGTCAGCCACAGATTTAAAATACCTCTGTGCAATATATCTGGGTTTGGGTTCACTGTCCAGTAGTCATTGAGCATAGCTGTGGCCATGCCTGGCTCTCCATTCTAAGAAGAATGACAAGGAATAAGCACAGGAGGACTGAAAATGTGTTATTTTTTGCTGTAGTTTATCAGTATCTTTCTGTTTAATGTACGGCCATTCCAAGAGCTTAGAATGAAGACAACAGGAAAGAATATGGCAGTCACCTTTGAATGCAAATGTACACAAATTCTCTCTCGCCATTTCAGTTAAAAACCCACTCTGGTCTTGATTACTTTTAGAATTCCCATGCAAATCACTAATTCAAATTAATAATAAAATATCTGAAAAGGTATCTGAGCAAAACTATATTAAACCCACTAATTCATACAGCAAACAATGTCACCATTAGCATGAGTTGGCCAACGCTTCAGGGAGAAAAATTTAAATCTATCAAGCTGAAACCTCACAACTTTCAAACAAAGTAAAGTAGTTAGAAGAAGACAAAGCATGAACAAAACTGTCCAGAACAGTAACACCAACCAGAAATCCATCATAGACTGAAAAAGGGGTAAGATACAATGGTCAGAAGAAGCTCATTCACTTCACACCCATCTTTGAGGAGCTCAACAGTTTATTCCTAAAAAACAGCCATGAATACTATTCATCTTTTTCAAGGAGTTCCAATATAGAATTTACTGTTGTTACCAGTAGCAAGAGCAGTCAAAAAATAAATAAGGCAATGTTTACTTTGTTTGCCTTTTGGATATGATGGCACATAACATTTTTGACTTGCTGTATTATATCATAATTTTCCTCTTGACTTCAGCTGTCAACATGTCAGACTGTTCTGATCCCCTTTCAAGCTTTCATGACAAAAGCCCCCAAGAGATTAATTCTTTTCATTCATCAGTTTTCTGCTTTAAAGTCTTCCATGCCTTGAGGGAAGGAGAGCAAACACTAGAGGGTCAGTAGGGGGTTAAACATTCTTTGACCATATGAAACAAATGTGCAGGCCTACTAGTTGTCATAGGCTGGTAGTGGGGAAAATTGATTAGCAAATGAAAGAGGCAAAAGAGCTAACTAATTCTGCACATTTATCTGTGAAAGTTCAACACTTTAAGCTACAAGCTTTCTCATAAAACAATTCTGTGAGCTTTTCTGGGTTTAACTGCTTTGATACGCTTTCCACCAGTGCTTTGATTTTCAGCTAAGTGATTTCCACTTAAGTGAAAAATCTATCCATATGTAGAAGCAGCAGGTGTTTGTTACTGTTTTCCATGCCTTGACCTGCTGGATAGTTTTATTTTGAATTTCACAATATAAATGCCTTAGAAGTCTAATGCTTTTTGCATTGATTAGTACATAGAAGAAAAAAAGGAAGCAGGATCTGAGTCCTTATGGTTAAAATGTTAAGTTTTAGAGAAACACATCAAAATATTCTAACATAAGTCCTACCTTAAACTCCTCTGCAGGTTTGACTTTGTGTGTGAAAGATTTCACACGGTTTCTTTGGGGAATGTAAACAAGCTACAGTAGCTTGGAGCAAGAAAACTCAAGGGAATATCCTTTACTGGCATTGCATTAAGAGCATTTTCCTTTCCAGATGGCTGCAAATGATAACAGTCTGTATTTGGTTTGAACTCTTGTACCAACTGAATGGGTTTTTTCAACTTAGCAAGATTTAAATCATCTCTAAAAACTGGTATCATTAGGGAGTCCAGCTTCATGTAGGTTTCTGCTTGATTTCCACTGGACTCAGGTTTAGATAAGATTGTTGCTGTGATCTGAAGAGTACTTGACTCTTCAAACTCTGTCTTGAAACACATATGATCTTAGAAGTATGTTCAATGCATGACAACTGAACATCCATTTCAAAATGGAATCTACTGAAATTAATTATTTGTGCATAAATTAAGTTCAAAATAAAACAGAAGAATGAAAGTGAAAAAACAAAAGGTGGCAAACTGAAAATACAGATAACACAGCCTGCACACATCAAACTTTTTTCCCCACAGTACCTACCTAAACTATAACTCAATATAAATACAGTTACATGCTTTTTAGGCTTCTTAATATATTCTGCTAAGAACATGGCAAACCATCTTTAACCCTTTTTATGGCCATCTGGCATCATCTTGGAGTGTAAGCTGTTGTGAAAGCCAGTATCACTTTAGTTCCCAGTTCACTTAAGAAGAGATGTGTAAGGAGCTTAAGCACTTGGAATTGTAGTTATGTAGATAGTAAGAGTCTCAACAGTGCCCAGGTTCCTAATTTTCACTATGAATTAGATACTTAGATATTTTTGAAAATCCTAGTAACTCTATAACCTCAGTTTTAGGTGCCTTTACTAGTTGGGCCTTCAAATTGAGCCATTAAATATTTTTTTAAATGTTGTCTTCTGAATCTCCAGGTCTTCAAGACCTAAGCTGTTGGTCTCTGCTTTGCCTGGAATGATATTATATGTTACATCTGACTCTACCCTCTAAAATCTTATCGTATATAAAAGGAATGACATATGACAGAGGAGACTCTGAATGCCTCACATGGAAGGACCCTACTTTGTTACGAAGAGACAATTATTTGGTAGCTATCCAACAGCATTCTCATTAACAGAAGTACAAATGAGCAAGCACACCAGGTACTGAGCACCACATTTTAGTGCCTGTGGTTCCAGCATTCAGCATGTGCCCTCTGCAGAACTGAACTGTCTATAACTTATCATCCCATAGATACAACCTGTGAACTTTGTCCAGAGACTCCCACCTGAGCTGCATCTGCTCTGTCCCAAGCTGTTGTTAGCTGAATTTGTCCCCGACTAGTTGTAGAAAAGCATTCATCTGTTATCACCATTTCCCTTTTGATGTATGTTTTAAGTGAGCCATTTCTAGTGTTTTGTGTGAACTTGCGAAACAAGAAATTCTTGAAGCAAACTGTGTAAATATTTCATACATGCATAACTGGAAAGGCAATGATTATAATAAATGCTGCACTAGCTATTTGTATGGCAATGCGGAATTTTTTGAATAGAAAGAGCTTGTGATAACGACAATCACCTGGACATGCTAGCTCACTCTTTGTATGGGAACCCACTCAGAATGCCAGGAAAAGATATTCTAGAAGAACAAAATAATGTGCCTGATTCTTACGTGCAGAATCTATAGAGCCATACAATATTTTTTTTTCCTAAGCATGCAGCTGAACTAAGAAGTATTAGAATAAAAATACAGGCAAGGATACAAGCATAACTTAGTAGGGTCATAAATTAAATGGAACAGTTAGAGGCTAAACTATGGTCTACCAGCCAGACCAGTCCCACAGAACAATTTGTCTGACCTTAGCCATGCTTGCTGCTGCCTTTCCTGACAGCACATTAGACATAAGAAAAAGTGGCTTCCAGCCTTCTGAGAGGGTCTAACAGCTCCTTGTCTATTTTGTAACCCAGCTGCAGGCAACCTCTATCATACAATAGACAACATAAATTCAAGCAACAGGCACAGGCATATGCATGAGATTACAGGCAATCGGGAATGCACCAATGTTATGAAGTCACTTGCTCACATGTGAGATGCACATCTTGCCATGCAGGGGGAATGGGCCTGGGTCATGGCCCTCCCTCAGTGTTTCTGTGTCATCTGTATTGGTATGGTATGCATTATATTTTCAAATAAACAACAGAGTTCTCATGACTGACATCAGTAAAATATGTTTTTTGCTCCTGCAGTCTTCAGCTGAGACCGGTACATAGCAGTGAGAATGCAACTGCCTTGGCTAGTCTAATACGCAGCATGAACATAGTCAATGAATATATGAAAGCAAAGTACTTTAGTTAACATTTCCACATAATTAATATAATGTATCCTTGTTTTGCTTTATACTCCAGCATCTTACTTTCACCTTTTCCTGCTGGTCCAGTTGATCAATAACAAGTACTACCCATGGAGAGGGAAGTTCTACTTTGAGATGCTGCTGGAATTGCCCCACATTTCAAACCAAGGTGGGTGGTTAAATATTGCATCTCACACCAGGTTGTGGAACTTAAGAAAACAAATACCTTTAACTTTACAGTGGCTGTGGCATTCCTGCTAATTATCTGAAAATGCCACAAGAATTCTTGTTTGTTTATTTGTTTCAACAATATTCCAGTTGAAAACTCATATGGCAACACGAGGTGCAGTGAATTAAGAGTTAACCGAGGCTAAGCACAGCTCAACCATTGTGTGAATGTACATGTTCTGAAGTAATTTGAAAGTCCCAAATAAATTTGAATGTATACTTAATTGTAAGCAAATGAGTAGTCTCATGGATTTCTAAGCCTAATTGTTTGCTGCACTGAGGTTTCATTTGTCAGGTGAATCCTGGGTTTATTTACAAAGAAGAAAGTCAATATATAATTATGGTTACTTTGTACAACAGAAGAAATAATCACAGAATTTTGAAGTGACTACACAACAGTAGCGGTATGATTTTCTAATTACTATCTTTATAGAAACACATATGCTATATAACACTAAGAGCTAAATATAAACAAACACAATACACCCGTGTAACTGTCAGTACAGAACACAGAGGCATCTGGAAATGCAATAGGCATTCAACCCCCGAGGCAAGCAAAGCAAGCTCTACCGACAGCTTTGGCACATTGACTGTAGGCGTTTTTTTCTTTTTTCTTTACTACCTTGTGGACTGTAATTAAAACTGCAGCACCACTCCTCAAGATGTCATGACTTAATGAGGGTGTTTTTGGTATCCTGAACTCTTCGGATGTCAAAATAGTTTCTTGAAAGTCATGTGATAGGCAACAATTTCTAAATAATGCTTATAGAACAGAAGTATGACTTTCTCTTTCAATTAGAAGATCACCAAAAATAGGCCAAAATAACTTTTTTCTGTCCTTAGCAAATCCTTAAAATTCCAAGAAAGTTCAACTTGGCTAAATCTTTATCTGTGAGGAAGTCTGTGTTTCTTGAATTAAACTGTTCTGCCTGTGTATATCCATGTAAGTCAGAAGCCCTTTGTACTCTCATGCACTTCAAACCTTAGAGGCTTTCTGTCAGATTATGTTTTTACTTATAAGGATTCCTGGACAGGAAAGAAAGATGGAGGTTCATTCCTTGGTTTGGAATAAATGATGAGCTAACCATTGTCAAAAATCTCCTGGTTCCTTCTGGGCGGGTTTGCAAGTGGATGTTTTAGCATATTTTTAGATTCTGTTTGAACAGCTGACAAAGACAAAATAATTGACAACAGATGCAAAGTTAGAGAGAGGCAGAACTGAAAGAATCATCATATGTCTGGAAAACTTCTTTATGGGGAGTTGGAGGAGGATGGGCAAAATAGATAGAGTTTGATTCCTGGGATGGAGTTTCACATGCATTTGATTGTTATATGACTCAACCTCAGACTACTTTTATTTCAATTTATCATCACGTGGAGTGCCGGAACTGTGATATTTGGTTCTGGCTGAATAGTCTTGGTTTGTTAAAAGGCTAAAATTCAAAGCCTTGAATCAATGCTTTAAGAAAACCAGAGATTTTGTATGTGTGGACATAAGACATGTAAAGACTTTTTGTGGAATTTAAGAGCAGGTCAGACTGAGGGACACAACCTACATCAAGCAAACTCTTGCTATGAAGTGTACATGTAGAAGACATGTTCGAGACAGATGGACTTCATTTACATGAGATGTTCAAATGAAATTACTGTGGTTAATTTTAGTCTTGGGAAATTCCTCTTATGCTGTAAGCATTCATAGAGGAATATTCATACCATGATCTTCAGTTTTAATATATTTTCTGGCAGACCATAAGTGAAATATATACTGCCTAAACATGTATAAGTTTCTAATAGCAGAAGAGCCTATACAGATTGCCTACAGCTGTCCTAACCACATGAAACAACTGAACAAGCTCCAGTAACCTTATTTTGCTGTAAATCCATTCATTAAATGTTAGATGTTAGGCCATAGATAAATAATAAACAGTTTGGCTGTGTAACATTGTCTGTTGGTACAATTTTCACCCTCTCCAGCAACACAATCCTTCCTACAGGATGTATATGAGGAAATATCAAAGACTTGTTTTCTTGTGTTGCTATTGAATTTCACAAATTAACATCACGTTACAAACAGATTGTTGAAGAAAATGCCTTTATGTGGATTGATTTTCCAATCTTCATTTAACCAAATTATAAGATCTATCAATGCCCACCAGAGCAGATATTAACAAGTATATTGCCTACTCATAGGAATTGACATTATCATCCTTAACTGATAAGTGAACAGTTTGTTTTGTTTGGGACTGATTCTATGGAAGTTTAAACTATGTAAGAATTCTAACTGTCTTTATATAGAACTCTCTTAATTGTGTTAATTATTACAGAAGTGATTACTGAGTCTCAGACTTGAAAACATTTCCAGCAGTTCAACATTTCCAGAGTCTCAAGTCAAAACCAAGAACAAACTGAAAGCCAAATTTATTCTGATGTAATTCAAATGGAGGATAAATCTGGCCTCAAGATTCCAGATCATGCTTTGTGCAAGTCTGGAAATGTCCCAACTTCTTTTTATTTACTCGTGCTTATAATATGGAGCAGGATAATGGGTGGTCATGAGTGCCACCTTTTTCACAAAGTCTTGGTTAGCCATTCTTAATATTTTCCAAACATGTCACAGTCTTTCAGTGAAAGGTGGAATGAAATTCCATATTATTCTTCATTACTTTCATACCAATTTTCACAGAGAATATATAAGGCATAGAATGCACTGGTTTATGCTGAGTTTGATTTACCATTTTTCACCAGACTAATCCCATTGTTGTTGAGTTTCACACCAATTTAAACATTCACACCAGTGAGAAATTGTTATAGTAGAATGGATTTCACCTATATTAAACCGTTACAATGGACTGGTGATGTTAAAGAAACACTGATATGGTAAATATGCACAACCCATAACAGCACCGGTATATGCAGACCCTTGTATTTTTATGATTGTTTTATAGGTTTGAAATTAAAAGTCAATGGGCAATCTTTATGGAATTTTGAGCTTGCTGTTATTTATGAATGATTAAAATTTTATCCTAGGATTGCCTTTAAGCCAGTCAGAAAATTCTTCCCCCCACATCCAAAACGTACTAAGCTGCAAACTGAAAGTGGATTGTTAGCATGACCATGTAGCAAAAGCATAAAATACCAAAGCGCTGCACTTGTACTAGACTCACAGGACATTCTGATCATGTTCTCTAATTGCTGTAACAGTAAAGTCAGTTCACCATGTTGTCTGTGTTTACAACTAACATGAAAAAAGCTAGCTTGCTTTCAACCATTTCTTAATCATTTTATCTATTTACAATACCCAGTTCAAAATAGAAATGCACAGACCTCTCGCAGTATACAGAAACTCTCAATTATTTGTAGCCACAACAATTTGTAGCAAAAAGGGAGAGGAAAGCAGGGCCATTTTTTATCCCTTACTTTTTTCCCTACTCTCTCTATCTCCCACACTGTAACTTAGAGAAATAAATGGAATTCTCTTCCTCTCTCCCGTCCAGAAGTGTTTACCAGGTATGCTTAAAAAGTTCTAGGAAGCATTTTTCAAATGTTGTATCTCACTCACACATTTACATTATCCAAGCTCAAGACAACAATCAATATTGCAATTCATTCAGTAGATCCATACAAAATTGTATTTTTTATCACCTTCCTAAGTTTTCCCCTATATGACTATCTATTTTGCAATACATAGGACTCAACCACACTACAAAGCTATTGAAATGTACAGGCAGTCAATTCCTTGTAGTATTGACTACAGTAATCAGAATAACTAGGGTGAGCCAGTCAGTTGAATTCGGATCTATATTCAAATTCTAATCAGAGCTTTGCCAACACAACTCCTCAGTCCCCCAGTAACACTCATTAAAGGGTAAAGGACACTGAAGAAAGGACATTTGACAACACAGATGCTCATTTAAATACATAGAGGAAGAGGTGTCTCAAAAGAAGTCTGGCTCAAGAGATTACTAATTTACACATCAGGTATTACTGATGAGAGAAAACATTGCTAGCTTTACAGAAAACAGCGCAACATGCAGTTATTCACCTTCAGTTAGAGAAAAGCCTTGCTGTTAACCAGATGATTACACTGGAATGCAGAAGCAGCAGCTGACTTTGTAAATACTGGGTAAGAACATACACTTGATTACTACTTAGACCTATGCCAAGGACCCTGAGTCAAGAAAGAAGTTGTGAGAGCTTCTTTTAACAGGCTTGAATTCTGATGAGTGTTACAAGGAACGGAAGTTCCTGATGCCTAATTCCCATCTCAAAACCCTCTGTAGCAAACACATAACTACCACAGGCCCAGCACAGTCCCTTTTATAGCTAACAGAAAGATTTTTACTGAAGTCCATAGAAATTTGACCAATCTAAGTATACTTCTGGATATAATTGCTTTTTCCCTCTTGTCTATTCTATTTGTTGACTTGTGTACCACAATACTGCTTAGTCAGAGGATGTCTATGGTGGGGTGAAGACTTGTAGAGAGATCTTCATGGCCCTATGACAGCGCCATTTGAGTTTTCATTGGTGTTCACAGGGCTGAACTGCTGGTTTGGAATTTACAAAAGCTACCACGTCTGTGTTTCTAGTCTCACAAGACTGACAGATACCAAACTGACAATGTACAAAGCACTTTGGTTTGAAAAAAAATGCATTTTCAAAACAAAGAAATTTCAGATAGCTATTTAAAACTGTGTTTCAAAGAATTTCACAGGACCTTGGTTTGTTCAAGGATAATCTGTTTTTTAGTTCTTCAAGGAACGCATTTTCAAGCATCTTACAATGTAGCACTTGGCACTATCCTCATCCATTAATGCACATAAGGATTAGAATGCTCTATCACATATCATTACGCAGTCCGTAATAACTCATACAGATGACAGCATAAATTGCATAAAAATTCACTAAAAACACAAACATCTTTTTGCAAGGTGAATCAAATTCCTTATAATGAAGGGTTTGGAAGTCTGTTTCTTTTACTGATTTCCAAAATTCACTTAAACAGCATTTCACTTATGAATTTGAATAATTCAGACCAAATTGCAGATAGTATTGAACATTTTTTGATTAGACACATGCAAGTTCTGCTGTTATCACCATGAGTTCTAGCAGGTTTTGACCAAATTGAGGTGGCAAAGAAAAAAGAAACTCTTCAGATATGACATAAAGATATATCATATATTCAATGTACAGTGACAAAGCCATTTGTCTATCCAAAAATGGGGGATTTGGCATGTAATAATTCCTCATCATGTTGCCTTGGGGTAAAAACATTTGGGGATTCTTAAATTGAAAAGCATTTAAGAACAGATGCAGGATGGAAGGTCCAGATGAGGCAGAACTATGGAAACCTTCAACAAGGGGAAATCTCCTGTTCTACTGGTTTTCTGTGTAAACTCATGTAATATGCAAAAGTCCATGCCAAAAGTTGTCAGCTCTCTTTTATTTTACTATTAAATCAGGCCGACATTTAAAAATATTCGCTTTTTCCAAAATGTCCTTGTTATTCTTGAGCCCTTGATGTTTGTTGCTGCGAAAGGCAATTACATATCTCAGAGAGATCTTCAGAAATGAATCCCATTCATGGCTGAAAATGAGCACAAAAAGTTTGCATAAAAGTAGTCTCCTTCCTGGAATGAAGATGGCGTAGCCAAAAATTGCAGAAGGGAAAAAGGACAAGTTTTGAGAAGGGAAATACTAGTTTTAAAGCTACAAGTACCTCTCGCTGACATACAGTTCATTAAACATCTCGCACAACACTTTTCACCTGTTCTGAGCATCACTAGGCCTAGGGAGAGAAGATTTAGTCTAAGAATCAAGAAGATATCTGTTACTTAACGCCTGCTACTGCCCACTGTGAGAACATATGCTGCCTGAAAGCTGAACCTTTAGCGATAATATTCTTGATTAATTAGGCAAGAGCTTTCCTATAGGGGCTGTGGGCAAATGGGGTAACTGGTTAAAAAAAATCAAAACAAAACATTGAAAAAATTGCACATTGAATGATACATTGTCGCTGTTGGTATTGACAGATACAGCTATTTAATTCAGGAAATTCCTTTGGCTCACTCTTCCTACATTTATGTTCTCACCATGCCACTAAATATCACTGTGTCCCTAATAGCATGTCACTTATATTTGCACATCAGTGTCCCCACATTAGAACTGAAGTGGCTAGGCAGTACCAACCTAACACAGATTTTGCAAAGTAAATAAAAAAAAGCTGAAAAGTGCTTTGAAGTTGGGGAATTAAAAACAGAAAAGAAAAGGAAATATATATGGGCTTTGTAATGCTTTGGCCCTCAAAAACTGAAAATCTGGAATACATCTTAACATCACATGTCATATCTAGAAAAGATGTAGGACAGCCAGGGTTTATATTTGCCCTAGGTAAGAAAATTATTGAAGTGATTATATTCCAAATATTATCATAACAAGGTATCTGGAAATTAAAGTTCTTTGTTCGTCAATCAATATTTATGAATGTGGAAACTGTGTAAGATCCCATTTTTAAATTTTCATGCATAGCAAACCGAAAAAGGCTTGACTGCTGTGATAGCATCTTTTAGCCAATAAAGCTCATAATTCAGGGGTTTGGTCTATTTGTTCAGCTTTGAAGACCAAAAGTGGGAGGGGTTGGGGTTTTTTTTCCGTTTTCTCATCATTTGGTTGCAATTGCAGTGGTGAAAAAAATGATGTTTTTTAGATATAGCTCTGTCACAGCATGTACATGAGCCTGAAATACCACTTTTGTGGTGTGCGCTGATGATTGCAAGTGCTTGGAATAAGCCTCTGCTCATCAACTGAATTTCACTAACAGTCTATGTGTACTCCTAGTCATCCGCAGTGGTAAAGTAAAACTTGATAGCTTAAATCACTTCAGCTTACAAATTCATTAAATTTTGGTAACTTGATTGGTTGTGAACATCCATACACATTCTATGTCTCATTTTCAAATATGTCCTGCAGACAATTTTCAACAGCAGTTAGACACTTAGGGAGGCAAGTGGAAACCAAATGTGATTTTCAAATGCATGTAAGTAGATTGAATGTGTAATTAAAATTGAACATAGGCACACTCAAAAAAATTTTACCATCTACACCTTAAAATGTCTGTAGCTGTCCCTATTTGGACATAGGCTCCTAGTCTAAATGAAAATGTTAGACTCATCTGCCTGGACAAATACATGGTGAATGTGTCAGGGTAGAGTAAAAGCAGAACTGAGGATTAACCATAAACAAGTAGCATTTTTTAGTGTGAGGCTGTTTTAATGCTGTACTCAATACTAAGTGCATTACAGTTGCAGCCACTGAGTATAGACAAGTGTAAAGAAGCCTGGATAGCAACAGGGAACTTAGTTAAAATTCATATCAGATAAGCTTCTACTTCTGTTATTTGGCAAAGAAAAAATTAATGTACCTTATCCTCAACTCTTTGCTCAGGTGAGTAGTCTGCATTATGTAAACAGTCCCATTGAACCATCTTTTAGCAAACTAAGTTATTTCTTTACCCACTTCACTGGTTTAGTGTTGCCAAACAGGCCTACAGCTATTGTTTAAATTGGTGAGATTTCTCTATTCAAAGGGGGCTTTAATTACCTTCTGTCTCAGTTGGCTTGCCCACCTATGGTGTGCTGTTAATGTCTTTTGTCCTGCATCCCCATTTTCAGTCATACTTTATGCATTCATCTACCTCAAGGAAATCAGAGGATCTCAAGGAAATCAGAAGTATAAAGATATTCTTTTGTTCTCCAAAGTTAGAACAAGACTTTGACGTAAGGAATACGAACAAACTGCATGAGTAGATTCATCATAATCAATCTGCTTGTAAGGAAACATATTGCTTAACAAGAGAAAGATCTTGTTCCTCTCCTCTCCCTAACACACTCTGAAAGTATGTCCCAACTGTTTTATATGACATGACTACTTCTCACTGTTTTTTCTCATCATCTTACAGAGAGGCAATGCACACCCACAGTGCAGCAATTCGTTTCAGTAGTTTGTGTCTTTTTCAAAGCCTACGTACATATTTCTAGCCTGATATAATAAGAAAGTAACTGAAAGAGAGATGATTTACAGTTGAGAGACTATTTTAGCTTTTTAAGGTGCCAGAAAAAAGGGGGCAAACCAGGGGGAAAAAAGTGGCATAACTAACAAAATATCACTGATTTTATTTTCATTAAATGAAATTCATTAAAAATATCTCCCTCTTCAGAACTGTTTTGCAGTCAACTGCAATGAACACAAAAATCAAAGCAGACAGGAAATTGTAAAGTCCTGACCCATTGCCCTTTGAGGAAAATGGGAACTAAGGTCTACAAGACTAAAGAAATAAAAGAAGAAAGGAAAAAATGTCCAAAATGTACACTCCTGGACCTTCTATCTGAAATCTGGAAGACGCATTCCAGCAAAGAGAAACCCATAATTCCTAAAGTACACTTTACCTCTGTGTTGTTCTTTCTAAAAGCAAGGCAAAAAGTCCAGGGTTTCACACACTACTCCATCATCTGCTTCACTCCTGCTCTGCATAACACACTGGTAAAGCACTGTACAGAAAAACAAAGCCAGAGTGTACTTCAGTCTTCACATACTTCATTCCTCTTCCGCATAATAGGCTCCTAGAGTATTTTACAGGATGAGAAAGCCAGAATAGCAGACACAGACAGAGCAACTGCAGAAGATAATTAAGGAAGAATAATGGAATTGAGTGCTAGATCAATATTATTAAATTTTTTTAAATCTTATAAAAAATATCCTATTAGGTCTGAATGAGGTCAAACACAGTTTGGGATGGAATACATATGACTGACTTTCCTTTGTTTTCTGAGTGCAATAATTGTTATAAGAGCTGAAGTATTTTTTCATAAAATGATTATGATTTTTAGGAGGTGACATTTGAAGAAGGATATAAATTATAGAGCAAACATCTAACGATTTCATAATGTTGAAATGGTTATTGTAAAAAATGTATTTGATATAATAGGAAGCATATGTTTCATTAGGCTGAATCCACAGAAAATGTTCTCTACAGAATAACTGTATAATCATTCACGTTGAATTTACGCTATTCACCTCACAAAACGTGCACTGTAGTCTTTTTCACACAACACTCTGCTGTTGTAAGAAAAAGGAAGTTGGAATCAGAAGTTTCTTAAGTTTCTGACTAAGAAAGAGAATCTGCTGTCTATAATTTGCAAGCAAAGATGCTTACATGAAATGTGGTGAAATAAAACTGAGCGCCAATATAGGTTTCCAGGTATACACATTGCATACTCAAAGCTCACTTAAGCCACTGAATTCCTCTCCATTATTTGGAATCTAGAAATGCCCAACGGCCCCAATTGGAAGCCTCTCCATTAAATTCATTCGACTCTGTGTAAGCATTGGCTCAAGTCAAGTAATATAAGCATGAATTCACAGCATAATAAACCTAAGAGGAGTTTTTTTCAACAGCTCTTACACCAATCTATCCTATTAGTTGGGATCATTTAGAGTCAAATGTTGCTTGCTTAACCATGTAACCCTCTCACTGACATCACTGTATCAAGATGAATCATAGAATGAATCACAGAACCATAGAATGAATTATAGAATGGTTTGGGTTGGAAGGGACATTAAAGATCACCTAGTTCCAACCCCCCTGCCACGGCAGGGACAGCTTTCACTAGACCAGGTTGCTCAAAGCCCCATCCAGCCTGGCCTTGATCACTTCCAGGGATGGGGCATCCACAGCTCCCCTGGACAACCTGTGCCAGTGCCTCACCACCCTCACAGTGTGTTGACTGCACCACACAGCTTGGTGTCATTGGGAAACCTGCTGAGGGTGCCCTCGATGCCACTTTCCATGTCACCAACCAAGATGTTAAAACAGTGCCAGTCCCAGTACAGACCCCTGAGGAAAGCCACTTGTCACTGATCTTCACTTGGACATTGAGCCATTAACTGCAATTCTTTTGAGCGTGACCATCCAGCCAATTCCTTATCCACCATGTGGTCCATCCATCAAATCCATGTCTCTCCAGTTTAGAGACAAGGGTGTCATGCAGGACAGTGTCAAATGCTTTGCACAAGTCCAGGTAGATGACATCTGTTGCTCTTCCCTCATCTACCAACACTGTAACCGTGTCATAGAACGCCACCAAAGTTGTCAGTCACAATTTGCTCTTAGTGCTTGACAGAAGAGAATAATCATCACCTGGCTTTTTCCTACATCATTTAGTCCTAAAGGACCTTAAAGAACCAGAAAAAAAAGTCCTGCCTGAAGTCATATAGACAGTCAAGGGTTGAGCTGAAACAAGAACATCAGTCTTGGTATCCTAGCTCAGTGTCCTATCTATCAAACTGCATAGCCTTCCAACTCATCCCTCATAAAAAGCAGAGACTCAAACTTAGGCAAGGATTACTGCTTGTTGTATTGTGCTCTGTTTTTGCTGTCCTTTGTAAAATGTATCCCCATTCTACTCCAAGCTGTTCCATATTCCATGGAATAAAAAATAGTTCATTACTATGCAGTTGTGATCATTACTGAGGAAAAAGCAGCTCTGAAGACATTCAGAAAAGTAAAACTGTAGGTCGACCTGACATTTGCTGACGGGCCTGGGAAAATGTTTCTTATGAAATTTGGACTTTTAAAAGTCCGAATAAGAGTTTGGACTCAAAATTACTGCAGTAAGAAAAAGCTGACTGTCAAAACTAACAGCAATGAACAATCACTGCTTTCCTCTGATAGAAGTTATCAGAAATGCAGTTCAAATCCCAGTTTCAGTCTGGGTTTGCCTAAAGCATGAATACTGGAAAACACTACTTCTACTCTAATTCTCTGTGTGATGCATGGCTAGGCCAATATGACCTGCACAAAAATTACCTACTTTGGAGTCCCTATGGAGACTGATGCTGACAATCAGAACCATTGCTGATGTAAGTGTTATTTAGGACATCATGCTACATCATATGAAACCATAATTTTTATGAAGTGACAGAACCACATTTATCATAAATTGTTAAAAAGTAAAGAGGTCTCAAACATAGAAATGCCATAAGGCAGAAGATCATGTTCTAAAAGAAAAATACACGCATTCGGTGGTAAGACAGTTTCAATTAAAGTCTGAAAAGCAGATTATAGTCCAGTTAATCATCCAACCTGTACATATACAATGAACACAGAACAGGATGAAATGGCTCAATGCCAGTCATCCTGGACATAAAACTATTTAAATTATCACAGCTCTGCAGTGCTTATAGACTAAATATGCATGATAATTCCGCTTCCACTGAAGTCAAGGGAAAGATTTTGCAGGTATGTAGTGAAGGTAGCTAGTCCGCAGTGTTTTGTAGTCTATGAGTTATTTATTTATAGGGGAAAAAAAAGAGGGATAAGAGATGAAAGACCTCAGGTTCTGATGTTCTAATAAAATAAATATATACCAGACCTACGTAACCATGTCCTTTTATTTTTTATTATCACCTCTCCCTGACTTTGCCCAAATGGTCTAGTCCATTCTAGCGAGATGGGGAACTACTTGAGAGGGTCCAGCAGAGGGATATGAAGATGATTAGGGGATTGAAGCATCTCTCTTATGAGGAAAGGCTGAGAGAATTGGGTCTGTTTAGCCTGGAGAAGACTGAGAGGGGATCTCAGCAATATCCAGAAATATATTAAGGGCAAGTGTCAAGAGGATGGGGCCAGATTCTTTTCAGTAGTGCCCAGTGACAGGACAAGGGGCAACGGACACAAACTGCACCACGGGAAGTTCCAGCTGAATATGAGGAAGAACTTCTTTACCCTGAGGGTGCCAGAGCATAGGAACAGGCTGCCCAGAGAGATTGTGGAGTCTCCTCTGGAGACATTCAAAATCCACTTGTCCATGATTTTGTGCAACCTGCTCTAGGAGAATGTGCTCTAGCAGGGATTGGACTAGATGATCTCCAGAGGTCCCTTCCAACCCTGACCATTCTGTGATTCTGTGATTTTCAGCCCAAGTCTACATTTACCTTCCCTTCCTCCACTTACCAGAGGTATTTCCTTATCTTAATTCCCAAGACAGCTTCCCCAACCCAATTCTTTTCCACCCCCTTGATACTGTAATCATCCCTCCAAGAACTGAGTTCAGAATGCAGTGTTCTATTCAGCCATCCTTCCCACCTGTGTGATTCTCAGCAAGACACAAAAGTCTTACATTTTACTGTGATATAATGTTACTGAACATCAGAGAAAGAACTAACAAGACAGCTTGTGTGTCCATTGGTATGAAGCAAGGATACAAAATGCTTATGAATGTTTGCGGCCATGCGCCATATCTTTTGCCAAATTGAGAATTTTCTACAAATTACCAAGCATCCATATTTTAGCTCCTTTGCTATAGTGCAAATACTTTCCTCCAACTATTTTGCTTTCTTCCCATCTGAATAAATGAAATTGTACTATTTTTCTTGCATTTACATCATTCAGCAATGTGCATAATATATTAGTCTTCATATGGACAAAAATTTAACCTAATTTTTGTCCTTCTGCCACTTAATAATGCACATATATCTGAAGAACAGCAAAAATTTAGAGTGTTTCCCACTGAATGACTTTGAACAGGATTTACTCTTTAAGACAGCTTTCACAAGATGGTTCCTCTAAAGTTGTCCTAAGTTTTCAAAGCTCTGGTTATTGCTTTATGAGTAAGAACTTCAGAATGCAGCTGTCATTAGAAATCCACCTTCATTAGACACAACCATACAATATATTCAAGTAATTACTTTTGCAGCTGTTGTGTAAATTAAATAATAGCTGATTTATCAGCTACAATAAACAAAAATTTATTCTGCCACCTGGATGGTAATCTTCAAAACATGCGTCTCATTATTGTTACAACTAAGCTAGGCCAGGTCAGTGAAGTTAGAAGAATTAAAAATATCAGCAGTAACAGAAGATTCCCTGTTAATGGCTTTGTGAAATGAGAGAGACATACCTTCTTGTTGCTCCAGAAGGGAGACACTTCCAACAGTGATAGCAATCAAGTGAAAAACAGAGGGCTTATGAAAACCTTAAGAAGTACATAGACCTGGTGCTGTCCTCAGATGTATGCTCACCCTGAAGACATTGCCAGCAGGTATTAATTGATGACAGGAGGCTATAATTTAAGGCTTGGTCTTGCATATTTCTGAACAGTTTGAACTGCATTAGTATGCAGATAGAGAATAGAAGGGATCCTAGATACTATCTGAAAGTACTCGGTGTTTTTGAGGACTGCACATGAAACTACTGACCTAGCCCTTTTTGAAGAAGTAGAATAGATTTGAAAGCCAGAAACAGCTTAAACAGTTGGCCAGGACTTTCTAGGGCCTGCATACCAAGCTCTATAACTGCATCTCCTACGACAGCATTTTGATGGGTTCTAGAAGAATATATTGATTGTTCAAGAGGGATAAACTCCTTGAAATCCCTGTAGCCAACATTCATATGCACAAGTAAGCAACAACTGGCATTCCATCATTTACACATTGTCTTAAAGGACTGGCACTGAGCACTCTCTGAGTGAGGGCATGCAAAATGGCATGACAGCCTCCATCCTGTCTGCCACAGGAAGCATTACCAAATGTGTCTGGAGTTGAACATATAAGCTGCCCATGTTTAACTAAAAATACAAGTTACAATCACAAATGAGAGCCAAGCTATAATTTCAGTCCTCTGAAAGCACAGATAGAACCTGGAATGGACATTTTCCAATGGGGTAAACAGATCCTGCTATAAGTAAAAACAGAGCAACCCTTCAAGTACAGGAATAAAATGTGATAGGCATGCACAATTTGGTATTACTTTAGCATTACTCTGACCTACCATTTTACTACTCAGTATTTTATTGTAAGCTACCTCTGAGCCAAACCGAAAACCACACTGATTATTTTACATTAGAGAGTCTGCTTCATTAAAAAGCAGTAATGTGGGTAATCTGTCATTTTGTTAGGGATATTTTTATACTGAAAATGAACACTCGTGTAGTGGGAAACAGTTTGTGGGCAAAAGTTAGGTGAGGGTGCTAAAGTGCTACTGAAATACAGTCAAAGTTGAGGAAAACTGCCACATCACATACTGAAACTAGGTCATCCTTTGTATTTGGAATATGATCCACTGCACAGCCAGACACCAGGAACATTTTTTTTCCATGAATAACTGTCTGCTGAGAAAATAAGGGGGGGAAATGATCTGATATTCAGAATTATCAGCAATTAAAACTGGGAGAAAGAGATACGTAGGATGCATGTGCTCAGTTTCTGCATGATAGAAGACACAACTTCCAGGCTAAAAGGTACGTGCTGAGATAAGTTTTCAATCAGCTAAGATCCAGGTCAATAGCTGCTTCAAGACATTGTTGCACACTGCAAGATTTGCCCAGAAAGAAGGCTATACCCTTGGGCAGTTAGCCAGCATTAAGCATGCTGCTGCTGCAGCCAAAGTACAACTGGTAGAGAGGTATGCATAAATTATGCAGTCCTGCATGAAATCCTTTAAGCATTGGCTGTTCAAAAGATGCCCACTCTTATACACTCTTCCCATTTCTAACTCCATTTAGAAAGGCTATCTGCATTGCTCTCATGAATAAGTTCTTCCTAAGAGAGCCCTCCAGAAGCTTCTCAAAGAATCTGCCTTGACAAAGTACCTTCTCAAGGCTTTGAGATGCCTGCACATAAAGTTACATATAAATTTATGTAATGAGGATGCAATGGAAGCTCCATCCTAAAGAAACGAGAGTAGAAAGGAGGAGTTCTGTGCAATGTAATGCATTTCTATACTTACCTGCAAGATCTGAGAGATACCAAGAATACTGTAGCCTGAAGTGCTCCCAGGATTCAGCTTCACATGTTCTTTTTCCTACTGTCAAGCAACCAGAATGCAGACTTTCTACAGATGTAGTATGTCTTAGGCTGAAAAATTCTGGGGTCTTTTTAAGAATTTAAGAACCTTAAGAAGGTCTTTTATGTCACCTTATGTCCTGTATATTTGCCATCTGAACGCACTGAAAAGTCAGACAGGATAGATTAGATCACCAGGCAAGGCAAAGTCCTAACAGCAGGTCAGCACTCTCCACAGTAGAGGACTCACCCAATTATTTCCTCCTGGGAATACCAGCAGGGTCATCGCAAAGTCAATCTAATAGGAATTTCTGTAGGTAAATTGTGTGGACAGATGGAAAACTTGAGCTCAGTCTCAAACTCAAGACTGCTCTTGCACAGCAACAACATCATACTATTTCATAAATTATCCTGGTTCCATTGATTTCAATTTGTATCAGTCAAGAACCTAGCTTAGTGCTTTGAGCAGTATCTGAGTGATTTCCTGCGTTAAGATAATGGGCAGGAAAATATAACAGAGCTGTTAATTTCCATGCATTGTAGAAACACAATAGCACCATAGTCATCAGACTAGCACTGCCTCATGGAATTTATTGTCACAGGATGTTGTGGATGCTGGAAGATCGCAAAGGCTTGCAAGCGATTGAAAAAAATCATTGAAGAAACATCTAATAAAGGCTTTTAAACACAAAGATGATCCTCTGACTCCAAAAGTTCCTGAATATAAAATAATTTTGGCAGTTGATTATTCTGTAAGTGTATCACTATGCTTGTTCTGTTCTTCGGTACCTACCAGAAGCTATTATCTTTCAGTTGTTGCTGTATTTCTTTCAAACAATGAGTAAAAAACATTTAGAAGTGAAAACTCTTGATTGTATCTGTGATCCTTTCACTATGAGCTGAAGAAACTTTGTGAGAAGGAAAAAAAAAAGTTCATTGAGAGACTAACGAGGTTAAAAGCACAGGACAGACATTTAAGGGCGTGGTCCAGAGCACAGCTGACAGGTTTGCTCAACTTGAAGATATTTCTGGGTCTCTAGTTCCTGAAGATGCTGACATCATTTCAGGTCTACTGAGCTGGTGTGCAGGCCTGGGAAGAGATGCTACCTGACTGACCCCTCCCAGCATAATCATTTAGAAATTAAGTCAGCACCCTTGGATTACTATATTATAAAGAGGTAAAAGCATGAAATTTAGCTCTATAGAGACAAGAGCAAATGAAGCCTAGTGGGCTTTTGGTCTGGCCTGATCTGAGCCCACCACACCACCACACAAATAAGGAGCTTACTTTTCTTTTTTTTTTAATCCTGATATTTGGAATTAAAGGAATATAGGGACAGTCTTGATTTATGCCATTCCTCTGATGCTTCCCCCAATGCTGAGCAGCATTCTTCTAGAAAATGATGAAAAAACCATGAAATTAAAATAAAAAATGCAGGGGAAAGTGATACCATGTCTCCGTTAAATACTACAAGTTTGTGTACTGTTTTTATACGGTATTCAGTACTTAATGATATAAATTAATGGTTGGGAAATATGTTTCCAGAACCCAACAAAGTGAAACAACAGTTTGGGTTTGGATTGAGCATTTGGCATGGTAGATTTTAATTTCTATGAGGTTTGCTTTGATGTAGGTTTTTTACTAGAAAGTAACTTACACTAATTTACTTTGTATTACATCATCCTTTATATCATGTCCCTTTCCAACGACAGCTGATAGTTACTGACTCATATAATGCTAAAACAGGCTACATGTTACAGATCTTTTGCTCAATTAAAATACTACCTCAGTTCTGGAGTTACTGTTTTCAGGCAACTTGCCCCATCTCTTCTCCCCCTACTGAACCTTCTAAGAGGTCTAAGTAAACACCAAGCAACAACCTTTAAAACAGCTTGTGGTGTGCTACTATTTTTCCTTATTTGGAAAATTTGCAGGAGGACATTTTTTATTATTTCCCTCACATATCCAAAAGAATACATTTTGCAGTCGTTCTTTACACATGGGAAATAATGCCTTCTCCCATCACTATGTAAAAGTGCAGCTATTTGAAAGGATCCTGAGCAAGCTTCTACCCTGTGCTTCTATCTTATTCAAGGCATGCCATTTAATATTTTTATTCAGTTCATGGGAAAACTAACATCTGTAAATGTGAGGCAATTAAACCTAATTCAGAGTTGAACCTAAATAAAGGTTTTACTTAAATCGAACTATGTGCATAAATAGATAAGTAAAGTGTGCTAGTTACAAGCAAAAAATCAATAATAAACCATTGTTACCACAAAGTGATACACATGATACCACATGCTTTCTTACGGTTACCTAAGATAACCACTGGCAGTTTACAATTCTTAGAGTTTGACATGGTTTGGAGCTCACAGCATCAACTTGTTAAATTTTTCTATCGTGATGGGAGATTTTAATATTGCTTTAATTCTGTTCCTGAATACAGCAAACAATATACTGTGTTAACAATTGCATTCATTCAGAGGAATAATTAATAGACTTGAAAGAGCTATGAATTTTAAGAAAGCACTACAGTCCTCTTTCAGAGACTTGCAACTTTTATGAATGAGTTGTGCTCAGCATCTTATCTATGCTATGTTAGGGGCACTTCATCTAGTTTCCCATGATGATAAAGTTAAGCCATAAAATGTATTCCTCTACAGACAGGTTTTTATCTCTCACCAAGCAAAAATTTAGAAACAAAAGAAAAAATGAAGTCTCAGGAAAACATGCATTTGGGTCCAGACCTAGGTTTATTTATGTCAGTTGCAGTTGCCAACTGAAAAAAAAATCAGTGGGTCACTAACACTTTGGAAGGCTTCCATTAAAATTGCACAGATCTTATCTGACTAAACAGAGAGGACCGTTGAAAGGATGCAGTTTGCTTCTGACCTTACATTTCAAAATCCCTCAATTTGGAATCAGCAAAGGCTGAAAGGTTAGAAAGGTAAATGAGAAATTAGACTCTATTTGAGACACATCTAGTTCACAGCAACGTTTCCAAGAGCAGAAATATCTTGGTGCCCCTGATAAATGAAAGGTAGCCTCCTCCCCCATAAGTGAAGAGCGCACTAAAAGGAGCCAAACATTGATTTACTGCAAAGGAAATGTCTGTGAAAACACAACTTTATCTTCTTATTTTCTTGAGTAGTTAAACCTGTCTTTTTGATTTCTCTAATCTAGCTTCTAATACAGTAGATGGAAAATATTTCACATTATTTAAGTCATAAACCACTAGTTCAGGTGGATTTGATTACCAATTGCAGGAGGTGGTACATTTCCAACATGCTACCAAGTGAACTTACATGCTTGTTATTCCTGAATTCTTCATCTTGTGGAATCTTATCATTTAACTTATAGACTGTTTGGGTTTATAGCTTTTAGACTTCTGTTCAGGTTTGTTTAGGTTTGGCCTTTTGTACTTTGGCCACTGTTTTTAAAATCAGAGATCTGAGCAGGATTTGGGTAGCATTCCTGCACTCTAACAAGGGTAGGGGAAGGTTCCTGACAGGGCACACACTTTTCACTTGCAACTTGGAAATGCTATGTTTTTTTCAAGCAATCATCATAGGAACAGGCAATGAAAAACCAGATGCTACGTGAAGACTTTTCCCAATAAAACCACAGCTGTGGAACAAAGCAAACCTCGAAGAGAAAAAACCACCACTGACACGAAACACTCTAAAAAATGTTACCCTGAATCCTGTGGTTTCTTGGTAAAATCAGTTCTTAAGAAGCCTCACAAAGTGAATGTCAGACCTTTAGATACACCAAATAATTAGTGATGGGATAAACTTTGAAAGAATCACTGTATGATTTAGATCAGTCAAACCCTGGAAAGTCTGCGGGCCTAGAGTAAACCAGAGTACATTTTAATTAATTCATTGCATCTTCTCAGATTTACTCCAGCTGAGGTCTAGCCCTTTGTTTATTCAGACATCTTTATGTTTTCCAGGTCCCTCATCTCTCTCTCTCCTCTTTCACGCCAAACCAGAATGGTCTCTGCTCTCCTGCTCCTATCATTCCAGTCCTGTGACTCCCATGTAGTTCAGAGTGAAACCATTTCAGATTTCATCCAGCAAGCATAATTTCTTTTCCCACCACCTCAGAAACTAAGATGAAGTGTGATTTTTCTGGCTAAAATAAACTTTGGACAGAGAGCATTATCTTCTTATTACTGATAATAACTTTTTGGCTGTTATGAGCATGTTGATGTTAGAATACTTCATTCCCTGACTTAAACTAAAGAGGCAGCAGTGTGTCTGTGTGCATGTGTGTGTGTGAGATAGGATGTGGGAATGTAGGTATTTCTGTTGCAAAACCAGAATAAAGCATTTTATCGTAGTTTGAAAACAGCAACTCCAGCTGATAGGCAGAAAGCAGAATAGTAGTCAGTCATGACAGAATATTTTCCCAGTGGGAGGACACAGTTACACACATCACATGCCCTGTTTAAGCTGGATAGCAGGTACATTCTGTTATCTGCAGAGCTGAAGTGCTCAGAAAACACTTCTACACAATGTACACTGTTCTCACAACTGAAGTCCCAGTGTGCTGTACTGTTAGAGAGGACTGTGGATGCCCTGCTCTCAGCTGAATCAGCAAGCTGAGAGTGAACTCCGTGTTAAAGTGACTATGGTGCTCCCTGTTTGGGTTGGCAGGGAGCAAGACCAACTTGCAGTTGAGTCTGGCTCTGCTTTAGTGATATTTTTGCATGAATTCCATTCTGTGTTTCTTCTCTAAGTGGTAGAATGAAGACTCAGCATAAGCTTGTCTCCTCCAGCATTGTTTATTCTGGGGGGGAAAGGATTCTGTTCCCGTACTATCTGCACAGATTCAGGCTGAAGAATGATTTGTCTCATAGACTGCTATGACCCGCTTTTGAACTGAGTCATTCAGCACAAGGATAACCATATAGTGAATGCTGATACATAGTCATTCACAATGACACCTAATTTGGATGCTGTCAGTGCTAATACACTGAATATCCAGAATGTTGTTGATACTGCTCAAAGCACAAATGCCTGCTATTGTGATTTGACATTTAAATGGACTGGTGAAAACTTGACTCCATTGAAATCAAGTAGTCTTGTCACTGATATCAGCAGAATCAGATTTTTATGCATAACGATTGTAGTTCTTACTATCCTAACATACACACTTTATTTACTGTAGAAAATAAAACCATTTAGTTAAAATGCAGCTGAACACTTACTGCTATGCTGCAGATGAAAGTGAGACCTCTCTCCAAAAAAGCTGTGTGTTTTTCATCCCTGAAGCTGATGTTGACATTAGAGATTCTCATCCCATTATAGTGGCTTGGCTGCTCACCATCTGCTACAGAACTATGGTTAAGTACTTGAGAGCTTCTACACTCCAGGGAAGCAAACACTTCCAATGAAGACATTTTTGTCCCATTACTCTTCTTTCAAATATGACTCGAACATTTTATGCAGACAATACAACGACCTTTGGGGCATAGAGGCCAGCATAAATGCTCCGCTACAAGCCCAGTCTGTAGTTAGTTTTATTGGAAGAATGATAAAATTGTATTGTTTTACATGAATTATGGCAATGAGTTACTCAGTGGTGGAATCTACATACTAGACAATTTGTGCTGGGGATTGTCACACTGCCAGCAAAGGCATTATCATCAATTTAACCAGAATGTCCAACATTATTTTTAGAATAATTTTTTTCCCTGTGCTAATTAACTGCATTCACAGTTATACCACTATAAAATACTGCTTGATTTATATTGCTTAATTTTCTTATTCCCTAAGCACTGCAAACAAGAAAAGAATAGTATGTGCACAGAGGAGCTTCCTTATTTTTTCCTGATACTTTGACAATTAGTTTTTTGCTTTTGAGTTGCATCCAGTGTAGTACTTCTGTCATTAGTTGTTTGCATTACAATGTAAGATCACGTTACATTAAGATCATCTACTCGCGAGCCAAAAACAGTCCCCATCCTGAGGAGTTCACTATCATCTGAGTAGAAGGAAAAGAGGCTTCCCATAAAATGAATAAAGACAAAATTTTCAGAGCTAGTCATAGGAAATCAGAGAGCCTGGCACACACACGTACCTTTACGAACTTAACCTTGAATTAGTAGGCCAAACATTCACAGTGCACATGAGAAGATAAATTTAGAAATGTCACTCTTGTATCAGTTGACCCAAGAGCCATCAGCCTAGTCTCCCTAGATTTAATCACTTTCTTTTCAGTATCTGTTCATATTGGGTATTAGCAAGCTGCCAATTACTCATTTTGATTTCATTCTATTTCCTTTTTGCTGGCCTTTCTGAAGTTGTACAAGAGGAAAGGAAATAAGACATTGACTTCCTGGCTGACAATATGATGTTGGTTCTAAATTTGTGTCTGCACCTTAAGCAATGCAGAGGGTGCAGTCTAGGTATATAGAGAAGGAATAGAACAAATCAGGAAAGGAATAGAAATTTCACTGTATGCTGAAAAGCTGAGCTAGCTGAGCCCATAGGGAAAAGCAAACATTCCAAAGTTGATCAAAAAATACTTGCTTCCTTTTGCTTTTGAAACAAGAGAAGAACCTGATCTGCCTTTGGCACATATCTAACACGGTAACATCTCAACAGTGCAGTCATAGATTGTTCCTCAGACAGGATTTTCAACCTGACTTGTAAAACCAGATACTGACTCCACATATACACATTGTTACACAGGCAGACTAACCCCTTATTCAATGAGTAGACCTATTAAGTAAACTGTAGCTATCTGTAGTGTCAGTTAAACAGATACTAGAATGTGGCCCAAAGTTATCACTAACTATGACTAAGAGGGATTATGTCAGTCCCTGTACTACAGTACAGGTTTGTCAGAGACAATCTGTAGAACTCAGTCTTCTCTTTGGATAGCAATAAGGCAGTGACCAGAGGTGTTCAATTAGTACACAATTTAGTATCTATGCACAAAACCCAAGAACCAAACATATGACTGAAAAAGAAAGGAAAATCTTTTATTACCTTCAAATCAACACTGAAGAAAACTGTGGGAAAGGAATAAAAAATTACATTGTCATACAATGTGACAAGTTACATCTAGAACCAACAGAAAAATTGGTCACCATATAAATAATTTGTTGGATATTTTTTTTCACTCCTGTTCCTTAGATATCTTTTTGAAATTCTCTCTTGCATGTATTATCTCACATTTCTCAGAAGGTGCTACACGCAAAGTTTCATTTATAGACTCATTTCAACTTTGAAGTTTGCACTGTTCTGGTAAGTCACAGGAGCCACTGGACACCTGCCTACCTCCCAGCCCCCAGCTGAAATTATTTCTGTACTTAGACATTTTTCCTATATGTCTGTGTCTCTGGGTTGGCAATACAACAAATGGAAAAGGATTTTTTGTACATTTCTGTACTCTGGGTCTGAGCTAGTAAGAGCCCTCAGAAGCAGGGATACACAGTGTAAAGACTCTCCAAGAGGTCATACGTAGCCTGTTTCTAACATGGTCACTGCTAAACTGCATCAAAACTGAACTGTGAGAGTACTATTATACCCCCTAGCTGTCCAAAGCTTATTTTTCTTTTAATAGCTTGTCTTGTTTATCCTGGGTAGACTCACTATATGCACCATATTATCCATACAAAAACTTTGCTATTACAGCCTCTTACTGACAGTGTCTTTGTGGAATTTTTTGAACTGAAAATGTGAAGATCTTAATGTTTCAGTTTCTACCTATGACACCTAGACAACCCTCCCTTCTGCTGCTCCACAGTGCACCTGTCACAGACATTCTCTTAGATGAGAGGCTGCAAAGCTGCATATGAGATTTTTCCCATCCCAGTTTACTCTATGCCTGAATCATTCTAACTTCTTTAGTTCCATGACTGAAGCCCTAGTACATGCCTGAAGAATGGCTTTAGCTATTGCCTTCAACAGGGATAGTCCTTAATGCAAACTTTTGCGCTTTCCTAAATTGTACCCCTACTGATTAAAATGAATTTTTGAAAAGCCAGTCATGGTGGATGATGTTTTTAAATGGAAGCTGTTTCAGAATATAATTAAAAGAATAATTACTATAATGAAAATTTAACATGTCTGGAAATGACCAAAATTATCACAGCTGTCTCCCATGAGTTTAACTTTCTTCTTTTCTGTTAGTAAAAGCCAAGATGTTAAAGATTTTCCAGCTTTACCATACAGTGGTGCATTTTTAGATTTGTGGCTAGACTGAATGATCTTCAGCCAGCATATGAGCCCACAGTCTTGCATTCTGGTTTCTCTTGATTACCACTGCGTCATATCTTCTACAAAGTCATCTTGTTTTCAGTCAGTGCTGAATGGCACTTTTTAAAATGCATGTTAACAGCAACAAAGCAGGAAGAAAAGTAAGTTGCCATGTCTCATGAGGGCATCACACAATGTTACATAAGATGGCTCCTTCTTAGTTATTAGTTTTATGTCGGTTTTGGCATACCCTCAAATGAAATGTGGAAAAGACTAGTTAAGGAGTGAAGAATGTACGCTGTTTGTCTTCATTAATATTCAACCATGGGTTTTAGCTTCATTATAACAAACTCTTGTGAACGGCTGAAAAGAGCAAAAACCAAGTTGCTGTGTCCTCTGTGCCATAAAAACTTGCATGGCTGTTCCTTATTAATAGGCTTGGAAGATCTTTTTAATGACATACAAGCTTTCTGCTCTGAGCCAAGGTGCTTCTAGAAGAGCTGAAAACAAACCTGACTTGTTCTTATTGAATAACACACTCACTGTCATTATAAGAATGAATAGGAAATTAATTTCACAGAGCTTGGGGCATGTAAGAGCAGTGTCAGTCCAGCAATATGTCAAAATTGCATAAACAGTTTTAGATGAAACAAGACTGTTTATAAATGAAAAATTTGGATTGTATCAATCTCTTTCAAACAAAAATATACGATATAAACAAGCACAAGCCTTAACTATTATGTTTTAAATAATAGTACTATTTAAGAGTTAAAATTTAGATAAAATTAATTCCACTTTTTAAACAGACTATGGCATAGGTTTAACTATCAGTGAATACACATCTTAAAGTTGATGTAAATTAACTACAGAACCGCATTAATGTTCAACAATTCAGATTCTGGTTTTATTACTTTTCTCACAGATCAAAGCCATTATAATAGCATAAGGGAGCTGTGAAATAATGTGTTTCATTAAAAATCTTTTATATATCCTACTAATTTCTGTGTAGTCATGAAATTACATACTCGTTTTTCAAATTCTGGTCGGAGTAGAGGTGAGATACAAGTCAAATACCTAGGCCTGAAAACCTGAGGCATAATGAACTGGGAATAGAAGCTGGCTGTCAGTGGAAGGCTGGTATCTCAGAAATGCTGAGAGTTGTGTATCTAATTTGCTTAAGTCACTTTAAAACGTATCTGATTTCAATAAGATGGCTTCTAGCAAACATTCCAGATTGGGTCCTGTGTAAAATGTATGATTTTGCATAGAATAAATCAGTATTTCACATATGACTTTGTATGACAGGAGATTTAACCTGTAAGACTTTATATATTTTACCTAAACAAGACTTGCCTTGCACTAGGTGAGAATGATGACTTCAAAAGGAAAGCAGAGCTGAAGACACCTGTTACAATGATAATTGTTTTCTTTCACCCTTCCAAAACACTAGCAAAAGATCTTTGAAAGGGCAAATAAATCAGTTTCAGAAATATCAGTACTGACAACTTCTCTTTTTTTCAGAATTACTGCTTTTTTAAAAAATTGCATAAGGAGGCTTCATCTGAAATCTAAATTATTTTATTAACACTGAAGGATGTACTTGATAGTAATCCAAAATTAAACATAAGAAGCTTCCAGCATAACATCTTTCCAACTTCCTGTCTTGTTTCTGTAACAGCTGTCAAGTGCCACAAACCAGCCATGTTTAGTTTTCAGGCTGGCAAAATATGCCTATTAAATATATACAAAATCTGCCAGTCTGGGATATAGGTTTTATAAGACTGAAGAAAAAGAAATTTGCTGCATTAGGGTATATGTGCAGGAGAGAAATGTGGTGAAATACTCTAAATCTCTGAAGGTTTTTGCTGCAGAGGACTCCAGTAGAAATAACTGAATACAATAATTCCAACAAGACAATAATTCACACCATCCATTGCAGCACCAAATAAAAAATTAAATAACAGTAATATATCAAATTACAAAAACATAGTGTGATGTGCATTAAGGGCATAATCTGTTCATTTCAACTAAGGAAGGACTTTTTATTATCTCTAATGGGGATAAAAGTGAATTATGTTGAAACTAGTTTTTGCTTATTTTTGTGTTATAGCTTTCCCTCATAAAAGAAAATGTGAGGGGAAATAAAATATGTTAGAAGAGAATGGAAATTGTTGAGTGGAAGGAGACAATGAACTCAAAAGCAAAACAAAGGTAAGTGTTTAAGGAGGAAGACAACCAGGTCAAAAGCTGCCATGAGTGCAGAATTAAGAAATGAGAGCTCTAACATTTCCCATGAAGATAACTCAGTGAATTGAAAGTAGAGCTGATGTGTGATAGGAGAATAGGAAGAAGGTAGCTGATGAAGAGAATCAGATTATGCTTTTACATGGAAGAGCTATAGTACTACTTGTGAGATGCAAGAACCAGTTGGAAACGAGTTCAGTGAATAAGGTGACAGGATATTAGTCCAAGGAATATTCTCCTCTTGTTACTTGAATAAGAGGAAACTTGCAAGGAGAGTGAAGACATGAAACATGACTGCTGGAAGTAGAAAAAGACAAAGTTTTCAGCAGTGCAAAAAAGGCATAGTATAACATACTGGAGAGGGTCCAACAAGGACCAGGAAAATAATCAAAGGGCTGGAGAACTTGCCCTATGAGGACAGACTTAAGGAGTTAAGCTCTCTCCCTGGAGAAGAGAACCTCCCCAGCCGGGACCTCATCACAATATTCCAGTACTTAAACGGTGGATACAAAGAGGACAGAGGCTCCCTCTTCACAAAGCGTCCCATGGAGAAGACAAGAGGCAACAGATACAAGTTGCACAGCGAGAAGTTTCATCTTGATCCAAGAAATTTTTTGCATTGAGAATAATCATTCACTGGAACAACCTCCCCAGGGACATGGTAGAGTCCCTGTCACTGGAGGTTTTCAAGATGGGATTGGAAGGGGTGCTACATCATCTCATCTGGGCTCCCTTTCCCATGACATGTTGGACCAGATGAAATTTTGAGGCCCCTTCCAACCTGTGCTGTTCTAGGATTCTATGAATATCTTTACTAGGATTTACTGACTTTAGAATGGTGCAGGCCCGCTATGAAATTCAGATGCTCAACTATGTTAACAGATTCCAAAGAGTCATCTATGCCATCAGATTCAACAGGCAGTAACTGGAGTGCTTTGATGGAGATCTGAGGAAAGAATTGAAAACCTGAGAATCAGTTACAGAAGCTTTCACTTTGTTCCCTCCATTTTATGAACTGTCTTATGAACTTCTGTACTGACAACTGCTGAATTTCTGTTTTAGATTGTGAGCAAGCCTGCACAGTTAATGCACACTAATGGTGGTTTTCACTGCCAGCTGCCAACCACTGGCATCGCCTGTAAGTAAACGTAAGTAGCAGCAGTAAAATCTTTCTCAGCAAGTTCATACAAAACTGTCATCTTCATTATTCAACATCTCAACAAAAGGCATTGGCAACACTGAAATAGCTGGTTTTATAAAATTGAGATTTAGAGATGAGCTATCTTTATTTGAATGCAGTAATTGCATGGTATTTTAGAAGAGCATTTTTTTTATTTTACCAAAATGCATAGTCCACATTTTTCTTACATGTTGTTATGGGAAGACAGCACTTAGCTTTTCTAATAGTCAAAAGTGGCCTTGCAGAACAGACCATTTGTAACAATTAAAAATAGGGATTAGAAAAAAAAATAGACGGAAGAAATGTAGAACAATTTAAGATGTGGCCTCTCTGTGGTATGTATTTTTATACTGTTTTAAGGTCTCAAGTTATAGAAAAATCACACAAAGGTAATACAAGTAATCTGAAATCCACTACATGCAGTTCTGTTTTAACTCGGCAATTCACACCAAATTCTTTTACCGTACTAAGAATGAATTCAGGAAAATAAATATCCAAGGAGGAATATGGATTTAATTGTTATTGCTGTTACACTGCTAAAATAAAACAGCTGTGATCACACACTCAGATAAAGCCATTGTTTAACAAATATTTTTATTAAACATCTCTGTCGTGAAGATGAGTCCAGCTCCCCAAGAGCAGAACAGACTGCTTCCCGGACCACCCATTGCTCCCTAGGTAAAACAATTCATCCAGCTGTTGAGGGGTGGGAACTTGATCAGACACACTGGACACTATGGCAGTTGTGGAGCAACTTATGTTTGCTCACTGACATACTAAACTATAACAACTGTATTTTAACATTCAAGTAAATAGACCACAATCTTTTTTCAAATCATTAATTTGACCACTAGCTAATGACAGCAACAGTGTTTCTTAAATGGCACCTTCCCAAAAATAACAATGACCTGTGTAGCCCACAGGAAAGAAGTCTCAGAAAACTAAGGTCAGCTGATTATAGAAGGCAACAGGGGAAAAGCAGGCACGTAGGAAGGTCAGAGGTACAACAGGAGCAGTCAGGAAAATGAATTGGCCACAGTTGTACAGCAAATAAACTGTGTGTCAGAGCTGTGAATAAAACCCAGAAGTCCTGATTCCTTGTGTCTCTGCTCTATTGCCCCAGTCCTAACCAGATCCTCTCTCAAAATGGCTTTCTCATATAGACAGTCCAGTAGACTGAAACATTTTTCCTATCTACAAAACAAACGTAGCAAAAGGTATATAAAGGTTTCTTTCACAGAGTCACTCCACCATTTACGCTATGGCTGGAAAGACTAGACTTTGTTAATAAATACTGCACATTTCCTCCGGGTCAGCAATCAGAATGTCTAAGTCTGCAGAATTTGTCATTCATCTATTTAAGAACTGGTATCAGGGTATTTTCAAGAATTATTCAAACTTAAATCTGAGTCACTTTTTAGGGGTGTTTCCTTCAACTTCCACCATCAATCAGTCTGTGTTTACTAGATGTTGGGGATATTAGAGGAGTTGTAAAAACAGAAGACCTCTTCAAGCACAACATTTATAAATATCCAATATTGGCCAAGACTTAGATAACTTTTCTGTTTCAGTAAAATATTAAAAATCTCATATTCAGACCACACAGAAAACAGCCGAGGAAAGTCTGAAGGTTCCTAGTCATGAAAATTTCTATGTAAAAGAGCTACATAATCTACAGCAGTACCTATGATGAAGGCTTAAAATTGTGAAATTGTTTCTAAATTGTAATTGTAAACATGCACTGTTTACCACAGGATGTGCAGTGTGTTTTTTCCAAACAGCTTTTTATCAAATGAGCTAAGCAGCTGGTCTTATCTAAGACTTAAAAGTGTCAAACAAAAATGGATTTAGGATAAGCTCCAAATTAACTGAAGTCAAGCCATTCCGAAGTGTATTAATCAGGTTTCTTAATAACACATCAGTCACTGAATACAAGTGCTCAGTTTTAATTTAAGGCTTTATCAGCCACTTGGAACATGGACTCCTTGGGTCAAGTCTTCAGTGGTGCAAATCAGAGTTTTCCTGTAATTCACAATTATACAAGTTCAGAACTGGCCTAAATATTTAACTTGCCTGTTTAAAATTACCTGATTGTATTTGCATTTCGGTGAGATATCTGCATACTTACTATCTGAACAGAGTTTTTTAGTCTAGAAAGTTTGCTTAATAAAATGTAGGTTTTTCTTCCCCTTTGGCAAGTATTGTCTTCCATGGTAGAGGCTTCCCTCTAGTGGACACTTCCTCTGATTTGTAAGGTTTTAGTAATCTAATGGAACAGTCCTACAATATCATGTATTTGCTTTCTGATTTAAAATAATAACAAGGAAATGCCTGACAGGACTTTATTAGTTACTATACAATGTTTCTTGAGGACCTTTAAAATTATTGCAGCAGTCTCAAGACCCGTTACTTCAAACTGTAATACAATGTAAAACTGTTTAACCAACTTAGGTATGTAAACAGCAAAATCATGTCCTGAAAAAAACTAATTATTGATTCAGTAATTCAGGGAATAGATACAAGGACAAGAGCAGTGTTGTTCTGTATTGACAGGCTGCTGTTTTACCAGGCTATCGGTACTGATCTAATTAATCTCCAGTCTGTTTGTATGGGCTACACTTACTGGCTCTTTCCATATCCTGTTATTTGAGGAGGGCAATAGATTGACACCCAAATTGCTTGGTGCACTGGTTTCCTCAAAACATTTAACTTTAAAAAGATGGACTTGGGGCTTCTATATGGAACAAATACATACACACTTAAACTTTTGCTCTTTCCTAGGGGAGTATGATCACATAATTTAGAACAGAGAAACGATCTAAGGATGCCAACTGGCTACATTCTATTTTCATTATTCAGCAATGACAAAGGGCTGTCTTAGCATGAACCTTTCACCTGTGAATTTTTCTTTCTTCAGGATGTGACAATAAAGACATTCACTGTAGCAGTAACTTTCATAATGCAAATCTCAGCCCACTAATTGAAAGCACTAACATATTTACTGAATTTTCAAGGATTTGCCAGGTGGTAGTGGTATGTGGTTACTATTTTGGTTCTATGGAATTTACTGACAATCCTATATTAATTCAAATATGATCTGGAAAGTAGTTTTCTGAGTTTCAGATAGAGTAAGACGAGGCTTCTTGAATCAGCCTAAAATTTAATGCAAGCATATGTTTTTCCCCAACACTAAACTTTTCTATTCCAAGCCTCCCAGAGTTCCAAACTCTACTTTTTTTCCCCACATGGGCTGTTGACTTGACTATCTTCCACAAATCCTTTCATAAAATTTTGGAGGCCACATGGTAGCCTGTAAGATATTTTCCATCTATGGGGATTTTAGCAGAATACACCTATCTTCCCAGTTCTATTAGAGGAAGCTCAGTCCAGCTGAACAGATGCCCACATCGTGAAGTAATGTCACAACAGTCTCTTTTGTTGTCAGTTCCTCTAAAGAGAAATCAGTCCTCGTTAAGAAAATGTAATAATAATTCAGTTACATAATACATGCATATACATGCATACACTCCTTATGAATTAAATTATTCTGCTCTTTCTGAACATGGACTCTAGTCAAAAAGTCAGTGCTCATTTGTAGCTCAGACAATACTCCCAATGCAGAAAAGACTCAGAAACAAAGTCAGTGGGAGGGATTTTCTGCAATCCTTTTCTGAAACAGAAATAATCAGGACTTTAGAACTGGGTCCAGTTCAAATCAGATCAAACAGTATGGTGCCTAAAGGAGACATAAAGATTTGCAAGGTCCAGTGTATAATTTTAAAAAGTGTGAGTAATGTGGAATCAAAGTTGCCTCCAGTAAAGACTTCAGGGATTCATACAAGTGATTTACGTAACAGAGGTGGTCTCCTACTACACAAAACCAAAGCATACATATTAGACTTCAGAATATTTTAAGGCTGCCTAGTATGTCTGATCTGCAGTCAAGGTTCCCCTACACAGAGATTAAGCAAGCAAAAAATTACATAATATAGAGAAAAACAGAGCCTTTTAAAAAAACGCAGAGCTAAGTTGGGTGCTACAGATCACATCAGATATGCACAGAATATTTATTTCCTCACTGTAATTTCACTAACTGTGCTCAGTTAGACTGTTGGAAATTGTAAACAGACATACTGCCAATAATTAGCCCCTTCATTAGAAAGAGGTTTAAAACAAGTAGTCTCACCCATACTGCTGATTTTAGCAGAGCTACACTAAATTATCTTTAAATGTGGAAAAGTACACGAGAATCAACAAATGTGAAACCTATATATTTCTTTTTTTCCTGTAAATAATTGGAAAAAAATATTATTTAAATCCTAGAACTAGTCACACAAAGCTATAGGTGTGATACATGGGCAATTGGTATGAGCAGAATTGCAGCACTTCATGTTCTATCATGGCATCATCCTCTCAGGGCTCTCTGGAGCACCAACATCCTTTTCCGACAGCTAAATTACACTGGGTTGAAAAGCTCGGGAGAGGAAAACTTACAAACTAGTCTGGGTTTCCCCACCTCTTTTTTTTCTCGCTTTTCTCCACATTTATAAAGGCAATGTATGCTTGCATGAGTTTCTCAGCTGTGCTGTTCACCTTCACTTTGACACTTGAGAATAAGGAAGGGAGAGTGTCTTTCCTCAGGCAATAGCCATCACTGTGTACATGTGTAATTTTGTTAATGTTTCCTTTCAAAGGAGGATTTTGTTGAGGAAATTCTCCAGGTTTTTGAATGCAACTTACTACCAGCTAGAAAGGAGTACTTTACACTAGAAATTAGAAAAGCAAGGCTTTTCACAAGTTTGGGAGCTCACATATGTAAGGTAGGGAATACAACAGGGAATTCATTGAAAGAATGTATTACTAACTGTGTAAAATAGGAGCCAAGTAGCCTTAAGGCATTAACAGTTCCCAAATAGTACTACTATTTAACGTATCACTGAAAGTTGTGGATATGTCCATTAATCCACTTGAAAGAGCATTTCTGCATCATCCCAAGTGTTATCAGCTACAATCTGAAGAACATGTGTAAGACTACAAAGAAATGAGAAAAATCTTCCTTCACTAACATGTCCTCTCCCCAGGAAAAAACTAAACTAGTTGAATTAATAAAATGTACCCAATCTGATAAGAACATTCTGTAGCACATTGCATGCAAGGTAGCTTTAGCTCATTTTGTTAGTAGGATTAATTTTTAGAAATCTAAGACTTTCATGTTAATCCCAGATAACAGCGCAGTTTGGTACACTAAAATAATCAGATTACAGTGAATGTCAGTGCAATTTGATTTTAAATGATGTGAAGCATGTTACACTCCCTCATTTTATGAAAGGATGAACTAGAAGAATGTCAGACAGGGTTCACCATGTCTTAACAGCTTCAAGTCACCTCTGCTTCAAGTCATCTTTAAAACTATGGCTTTCTTTATTCAAATACTGATTTTTTGACACCAAGTTAGCACAAGAATTTTTTAAAAATGCAGACTTTATTACCACAATGGACGTGCAAATATTGTGCAAGAAACCAGTACAGAAAATTACCTTCTACATGTATACCATTGAATTACCATCTGCTACAACCACATATCTGATTTGTGTTTTCCATCTAAAAAACAGTACCCTACCTAGTCATTCCCACTAATTTGATTCATGAGCTTCCTTTTTGCATCTCCCTTGTTCCCCTTATCTTTACTCTGATTGGTTGCATCAGGGCTCATGCCTATTTTATTTCTGGTTAATCTGATTAAGTGAGAGCCTGGGATTGTGATGTCAGTGCATTAATAGAAGGAAGTAATGCTTCCTGTACGAAGGATGGCAGTTTTGACCTTTTAGAAGCAGGTCATGATCTGTCTACAAGATGAAAATAGAGCAAGACAAACTGCAGTAGTAATACCAACTCGTTCTCCGAAAGCATAGTTCAAAGTAAGATTATGGCTCATGGACTGCAGGTAAGAACACATAATGCACTCATATTTGGTTATTTGATTGAAGGGAGCTTTGGGTGTGGGGGAAGAGTTTAGCTTCAGCAAAAATAGTAGAACACAAGAGATACTGACTAGTGAAGAGCCTTGATTCTTATTTACTCAGGAGAAAAACTGGCTTTCAGAACAGAGACATCTTAATAGACTCGATTTTTTTACAATTTTATGACTATTTATTTGACTTTAATATATCTATATCCATATCCTTTCATTCTGTGGTGATGAAACAATACTTATTTATGAATGTCTTTCTTGTACAAAATTACTGTAGCTAATTCTGTTGGTTCCCTCCCTTAAACTCAGAAACCTACATAAGTAAACGAACAACAGATGAGACTGAATCTAAATTAAAAGACTAACTCCTCGAGTTATAAGCTCATGAGTTAAAAATTTAACGACTGTGTGATTGTTTAGTAGATTGCTTTATTATAATGGCATGCTGCTGTATTATTTAGCATGTGCCACAATACAAATGCTTTTATGAGCCTGTAAGGTATATGCAGCATGTTGCTATGGTGATGTGGTGCTCAAACTGATACAATCCTTAAGGTTCAGCAGACCTTAAAAAATGCTTCAAGCATAGCAACAAACAAGATATTAATGTAGCAGACGTTGTTTGCCCAAAGTAGCCTCAATAAGCATCGTTGTTAACCTAAGGAAAGGTACTAAACAGCACTGTTGGAGTAGCTATAAACAGTAATCACTATGCCCACCTGTATACTTCAAGATTAGCTTTATTCAACAGTTACATTAACATGGACAAAGCTCATCCCTCACACAAGCTGAACCAGTTGTGATGCTTCTCATCAAATGCAGCAGGAAGCTAAATCCATTGGCAACAAGGCTGAACTTTTAACTTGCTGTGCAGATGAAAGCCCCATTTATAACTGCAAAAGAAAATGGTAAGGCTAAAATCCATTAAATATGGCAACCAGTATCATGACTGGGCAAAAGAAAACCTGCTCAAATAGCAGGTAGCTTAGTGATTCCATTTAAGCTGCAATTATGCAGAATGCAATAGAGATGGGGATCTCACAAAAAAAAAAAAAAAAAGACCCGAATCCCACCAATAAAACAACCAACCCACTCTACAGCACTTCTTAAACTGTTTATCATATCAGTAGTTATCCTTAAAGGTGCTTTTTCTGTACGCCAAATGGCAATGATGCTTATATGCTCCAGTAGTCTCAAATAAACGCTGTCTTTTAGCTTCAACCAGTGCTTCTAATTATGTCCTATCATCACTGCTTCTTGATAACAGACTCCCATATCCTGTATGTGTATTCTGTCTGTCACCACTAGCAACCTCACACAGGCAGAAATCAGCCCATTTCAAACTGCCAAACTGGGTTAATATAACAAACAACAACAATCAGTTCTGCACTGCATTAGAGCCTGCTCATAGGTGCTACTGTCTAGTGTGATCTACAGCTGATACCAGTGTAACTGCCAGTATCTCTTCCAAGATTAATAAAGCACAAGGAAATTTAATTTAAAAACAATCCTTCACCTAAGCTTTCACTTTGCTGACTTCACCTACACAGAAAACAGTAACTAAACCAGGCAAAACAGTACTGCTGACACTCTAAACAATGCTCAACTGCAAGGCTTTTCTGTAAGTCTACCTTGGAACATCAAGGCTTATCAACTTTGAGTACTTGCAGAATATGTTAGTTCAGCCAGGATGAGATTCTATATGCATTGCCTTGTGCTATGATAATCTGTTCTTTGAAATTCTTGTTAACACCTGTCTCTCTAGTTTTGTCTTTAAATGAAGTAGGCTATTCGTGGCCAATTTAAAATAAGCAGCAGTAACTGATTACCTCATTTTTGTGGCTACTGTGAGTTTTGCAAGTAATAACCTACTCCTGTTCCCTACAGTCCATTTTTCCTTTCTTTCTAAGCACTCATCTCTCCTACGCCAAGAAAAGAGAATTAAAAACAATTCATCTGTCTAAACAGTTTGCAGGTGTTAACTTGTTTGTTAATATTTTATGCTATTACCGCCTAGTTCATAGCTGTGCTGTCCATTAGCAAGCCACTGTATTGAGTTCTGTTGAATGCAACTGGTGTCTAGTTAACCTATTTTGCACTAGTGAGCTTTGAGCCAGCTTTGAAATTTTCTTTCAATCAGTTCTGTACTTTTTAACAATAACAGGACAATATGAGATGTGACAAAATCTCACTGATTTGAGGTTTTTTTCTTATCTCTAATACATACTAGCCCTCTGATTCACATTTGTTTCTATTTCATTAAATTCTTTTCTTGCCTGCTTTTGTATCATCATGTCATAAATGAACAAAGACCAGAGCACCCATTTTTAGTCTTGGAGGGTGGTAGAGTCCAAAGACACAGATCTGTATGGGGCCCAAGGACTAGTCAGAAGAGAAGCCCAGATGGAGAATATGTAGCTTCTAGACATCCAGACATCTCTGGGTGCACCAGCCTGGAGCCAGCGTGCTGAAGAATGAACTGTAGTTCTAAACCCTGAGGGCAAAAGTGTTAAGGCCTTGATCTATGGGAAGTAGCTATGGCCTCTCCCCAGTTGTGCAGAGGAGCAAACTGATAGCAGGGCAAACAGCACAACAAGCTGAACTGCAGCTCAGCTGGCCTCTGGTTCCCACCTACGGGCACTCTCTGCAGCTTCTCCTCTTCCCACTACCATCCCAAAGCTTCTCCTTTGGGGTAAGTCATTTCCCCTAACATCTGAGACTGCTGATGGTTGGTATGTGCCTCTGTTAAAAGTTCCGTTGTGAACTCACACTTAGGAGGGAGTTTTCTCTTTTACACAATGGAAGATGATGATCAGTGTAGTGCAGCATCCCAAAGTCATCTACTCACCAGAGATCAAGCTGTTATCCCAATCTACTTGTCTTAAACTTTAATTTTTGCTTGTCTACCATACAAGCAAGCTACTGTGCTCTACAGAAGGGGAAATGAAGAATACAAGAGGTTTTTGGGGGTTTTCTGAGTTGATGATGGTTGAGAATTTCTCTTATAATGACTGAGGCAAAGTAGTTATCTATCCATTCTCATCCCAGACAAGCACACTAGTTCCTGAATCATCAGACAGGTTGTGAATTGTTCTATCAGAAGGGTCAAAAACTCTCAGATGTATTTTTATTTTGACACATTATTGGGGGTGGGGGTGGGGAGAGGAGTCTTTATCTGCATAACGAGAGACTGGAAGGTTTTCTCCTGTATGGCTTTGTTCTTACTCTTAGAGCTATCTCCTCTTCACTTGCAGATAAGAGATGAAGAAAGTGGCTATAATAAAAATCTATTTTGCATTCCCAAGCATTATGAAGAAGATTTAGAAAGAGTCTTCATTCCTCATGGACTCATCCTGGACAGGTATAAGGGTAAACAATGATGAGTAGCAACAGTGATGCCAATGATCCGTTTCCCTCCAAATGAAAAGGCTGAGGCTCTATCCTCCATAGCTCATGAGAAACATGGAAACTCTGCAGCTATAACACTTATGTTCTGGAGTTTAATACAAGAGGAGTTTTACGGAGAGGATTTCTCTACAACCCCAGTTAAGTTTCCATGTTATCTCAAATATCCTTAAGCTTTCCTATCCTGCCTTGTTTAGATATATGGTTTAAATCAACAGTATGTCAGGTGGATTAGGCATCATCTTGTGAACTGCAAATATGTAACTGTCATAGGTCTTGTGGTCACAATTTGCTAGTTACAAAAACCTAACAGCAAGATCAGAATTTTAACTTGGACATTGCTTAATATATGGACAAATATGATATACAAAAACAATTCACAGTATTTGGTGTTTTGGTTTTTCTTTCCAGGACAGAACGTTTGGCTAGAGATATCATGCAAGATATGGGAAGCCATCACATTGTTGCACTCTGTGTCCTTAAAGGAGGCTATAAATTCTTTGCTGATTTGCTGGACCATATAAAAGCACTAAATCAAAATGCTGATAAATCTGTGCCTATTACTGTGGATTTTGTTAGAATAAAAAGCTCCTGCGTAAGCAACTTTCTTTTCTTTGGAAAATTGACTTTCCCCATAGATTGACATTGTGAATACTGGTAATTTACATAAAAGCTCCACAAAAACTGAATTTATGCATATATCCTGTTCAAAGCAACTCAATTTATTACACACTGAAAAGCAACTGATTTACCAGTCTGCCCCAATGATCAGATGGGTATCGAATATCACTGGAATGAACATACAGCAGAACACTTAACATTACAAAGCCAGGGTCGGGTCTCCAACATCCTCCTCTCCAGCCCAAAGCTTCCGTACAGGTTCTGCTGTCTTTACCATGGCACCCTTTGGTGGGAGGGAGCATGGAGAGCAGCTTAGCTTCAGAGACTTGCTTACTGTCTCTCTCTGCATTATTTTTTACTCCTACAGATAATATTGGAGAGACCTGTTTTCATAATCTGTGTGTTGGGAAACAGGTATCTTCTGCCTAAACCAATTGTAGTTGGCCTGAGCCAACTACTGTAAAGCAATAACTTATGCTTTTTTTTTTTCTCCTGTTCTATCTTTTCCCCTCTTTGAAGGCTAGAGCTCTGTGCATTGATCAAAATTTACCCCATGCTAAATACAACAGTTTACAATATCTTATAAATTTTTCATGGAATTCTAAACCAAATATGTGGTAACAAAAATAACTGAAAGCAATGGTGTCTATGCCATGAATATGGGTATACTCCTGTTCCACACAAACATCTGTCTGCGCTGATACTTCACACTCCTCTCTTGCTCTCAGCTACGTAAAAGCTGTTTTACCAAAGGAGTGCTGTGTAAAATTGCAGGTGTCATTTGATAGGTGAAAAGCAAGAACAGCACACCATTCATACACATACAAGGTAATACTTTTGAGTATGTTTTATGTGACTTTCCTCTCTTCTTTCGCCTTCTAGAATGGTTCACCTACAGAAAAAATCAGTATTGTTGGCGAGGAACTGTCTACACTAAATGGGAAGGTATGAACTAGCATCTTCGGCTTTTAAGAGGAAAGAACAGTTCTTGTGTATCTTCCAGGAAGTCCACCTTTATTAATATTTCGATACTACGCACTTACAGCCACTTAACACCGGTTTAAAATGCCATGCTTTGAAACAGTGAGAAATTCCCACTGATCTCAGTGGAAACTTTATGCAGTCAGTACCAAATACTTCTAAAGATCCTATTCCACATTTTATGCCACAGCCCCCAGAAATTAACTATCTTAAACTGCTTAATGCAGTATGATTCTAGAATGTTATTGCTATACATAGAATAATATATAAAACCTGACATAGGTGACTTTCTTACAATATTTTATGCTTCCATAAATACCTAGAGACTCTTCAGAAAGCACTAAAAGTAAGTAGTTAAGTGACAAACTCCTTTGAAAATCAATTGCAACTTACTTGTAACTGAAGCTTGTAGTGCAAACTTTTCCTGGCTGTATAATTCATTGAATGTTTACATGTTGTCATGTAAATATTTTCTTTTCTTTTTCTCCCTACATGATCATTTCCAGAATGTCTTAGTAGTAGAGGTAAGTAAAGATTGGGGGAGGGGGCGGGGGGGCGGAAACAACATGGAATTATGGAATTTTTTCTTCCTGTTTTGCAATACCTATTGCACATAAAACAACAATTACTTTACGGTGCTTCCAGGGTTGCCTACTGGTTTTTATGCTTTAAATTAATCCACTGACAGTCTGGTTTTTCTTTCAGACTCAGAGGATTTTTATTTTTTTT
The DNA here is from genome assembly GCA_035590275.1 of Ibycter americanus. NCBI lineage: Eukaryota > Metazoa > Chordata > Aves > Falconiformes > Falconidae > Ibycter > Ibycter americanus. The sequence continues at coordinate 15,990,629 of JAVJGI010000036.1, forward strand.
TTCTCTCTTTCAGGACATTATTGAGACTGGTAGAACAATGAAAGCACTACTTTCAAAACTGAAAGACAACAAACCAAATACAGTAAAAGTTGTAAGGTATAATGATACAGACACTTACTAATGTATTGTAACAAGAAGAGATAGAAAAATCATTTAGGCAAATGGTCAGTGTATGCTGGTGGGTGTTTGTTTTTGGTTTTGGGGATGAGGAAGTGAAAGTGGGAAGCAATCCTTATCTAGCTGGTGAAAAACTAAGTATTTATTAAACTGGGAAATCTACATACGCACTACCGCCTTCATTGTTAAAATGAATAAAAGAGGTTTCCTGGCTCTTTTTGCATAGTCCATAAAGTCTGATGGATTCCCTGGTTTTTACTTCCTTATGTTTGAAGGAAATTCAGCTCTTTCCACAGGTTTCTTAACACCTTCTCAGTTGCCTCAATACTAGAATGACAACACTCAGGATTTTTCTTAATATCCTGTCATACAGGTTTTCAGAATCTAAGAGTTAGCACTTGCAAGATGACTTCAAGTGGCATTCTAGATCTGCTTTTAGATGATCTCTAAAAGAAATTTTTTGGGACTATCCCTGACTCTGCCAAGCAATTACGGTGCTTCGGAAAAACACTTCTAGTTTTATGTACCAGTTACGCTCCTCCTAGTGACTTTCCAGGAGGTTCTCGGTTTCTTCAGAAGTGCACAGGAAAAGCAAGAATGGATATGACTTTGTGGAAGAAATTGTAGTGACATTGCTCAGCTTGTCCCTTTCTCCCTCCCTCCCCACTAAAAACTTTACATGACACCTGAACTTGCTTACCTTTCTGTGCTGTTCAAGTTTGTTGATACATTGCTATGTGAAAAGATTGGGATACAGAATTGAAGAGAATTAAACGTAAAGCAATAGAGTCATTTAGAGCTTCAGAATGAACCTAGATCAGAGCCTTCGCTTCTTCCTCATTATAAGGCTGAACACTTCCTTCTGTTACAATAATCTCATTGTGTTAATTCAACTGCATGATTGTAGAAGCTTATGGGCAAGGGTGGGAGAAGTGAAGCATACAGCTTACAGCAAGACATATTTTAAAATACGTAACCTTCTCTGCCTTACAGCCTGCTCGTTAAAAGGACACATCAAAGTCCAGGTTACAGACCAGACTGTAAGTATTGTGTATTTCTGGCTGTCCAAAATACTATCTTACAATTTCACTTCCTGCAGTAAGTCCGACAGCTGGCATATAGGTTTCAGGAAGGCCAAGAGAAACTGCGAGAAAATACATAAAAATTTGCAAACTGACAACCAGCTATCCCATGCTGAAACCTCATGACCACCACCTTTGGGTTTTTTTCTCAGTTGGTCCGAGTGCAGGTTTGGCTATTTGTTACCAAATAGCAGAAACAGAATCAAAACTTAACTTTGTATTGTTTGACTTTGATCCTAAAAGGCATTTCTTTTGACTCTGCATTAAACTTGCCTTGTTTTCAAACTGAAAACTCCTACTGAGTTGCAGTGCATGTACTTTTACACAAGTAAAATCTCACTCCTTGCCTCCCTCTCCCAGAACTATCTCATAAGTAGGTTTTAAATAATTATTTTGTTCTTAAGAAATGCATTTTCTTAGCTTTTTAATTGTATTACTAACTGATGGGGATGGTATAGATTCTAACCTCTGTCATCAGTTTATGGCTGTGATTCTGGAAGAAGCATGCTAAGTACCTTGAAAGCAAGATGATGTATTTGTTAGGTATTGCTCTTAAACAGCTCAAGCATTTGTTGAATACAATCTGTGTACTTATAAGCTATTTACACCACCCAAGTATAAAAATAATTGTATTTTCTTGCAGATATAGGCTTTGAAATTCCAGATAAATTTGTGGTTGGATATGCTCTTGATTATAACGAATACTTCAGAGATCTAAATGTAAGTACATATATGTGTGCCCCAACTCTACCACAGGTAACCAGCAAGAATATTAGCTTATACTCAGAGCTTCTCAACAATTAACAAAACTTCAAATCTGACTAGAAACTTCCGCTAAAAGGGCTAAAACATTATTAACGTGCCAAGCTGATAAGTCAATGTCAATGCACAAGAATTTGCTTATGCCTTACCTTTTTATGAACCTACTCCACAAGCCCCACGGCCCAGCTGTCCTGTATGATATTCTGAATCCTCCAGGATGGCTAGCAGCATACAATCTGCTGGCCCCATCTGAAAAGAGTAATTCAGATTAATTTGATGTTTGTCTGTTTTGTGAAATCATATGTGGCTCTTTTCTAGCCAAGTCTTTAAGATGGCTGTGTGTGGACTGTGTGTGAACGTTTTTCCTACACCGTGTAACATGTCCATCAAGATCTTTTTTTCCTTTGTTCCATTATAGTCTCCTTTGGTTGCACTGAGTAGTAGGCTTGGAAAGAGCATAACTGATAGAAAGAGCCGATCTTTTTTTCCCTCCTTAGCTTTCAAAAGCACTTTCTTAAGCCTGGTTAAGTGGAAAAGTTTTTCACTTGCAAGTCTTTTAAATAAGGCAAACCAGTTCTGTTAAAGACACATACTGGACCTATGCTATTGCAAAGCAATGTGAAGAATACAATAATTGAACAAACTTGACCTCTTCAGAATGTACAAATCTATGAATTGCAGATGAACTTGGAAGCAATCTTAACATTTCAATTTTTACTGCAAGTAGTAAACTTGCAATCAAGCTCACAAAGATTACTGGTCTGCTGTGTCTTCCTTACAATGCTAGGAATTTGACTGAAAATCAGTCTTGCATTTTCGTTGAAGGTAAAGTTTGACTGAAGTTGTTGTTTGTTTTAGCACATCTGCATTCTGAAAGAGAAAGCCAAAGAGAAATATAGAATCTGATAACATCAGTCTTCTGGAACAATAGTTCAGTGGCATGTACAGCTGCGTGGATGAGTAATAAGAAGTAATCTACTAATTGTGTTCTTTTCACTGAACAACTACAACATTTTCTAAAGATACTTTTCTATATATATTTTTTCCTATAATTATTATAGAAAACAGGTTAAAGGTGAATGCGTTCTGTTCAAGTTTCAGTGAAATCTGAACAGAACATTGGCCATAAAATGGATATTATACTCTGCTGGAATCACAGGGGACACAGCCAGGACATGTACATGTGTATGTGATTATGTTTGCATTTTGATTTACTATATGAAGTAACACATTATGTGTATTGTATATAAACTGCACTTGATTTTTACATGTGAGCTTGTGTGTGTAAATATATACGCTGGTATGTTTATGTAAGACATAGGCTGAGTAAGCATTTAAGAACTTGAGGTTAATTAGGTCAACAGCACAAAATGCATAGCACATGGAAAACACATTTGGTTCCTTAGCTTAATGCAATGAAAAAACAGTAAACATTAACATAACTACACTGAGATTAGTTCTTATACATTCCATGTAATGTGGGGTGTTGTGTCTTGCTTTTTGAGAGATCGTGTGTTTATTGTACCGTTGTGGTATTACTTGAAATGCAGGTAACACTGTTTACTAGCTGTTAAGACCGGATGATGAACCATTATAGCAGGAAATTACTTCTGCTCCTTTTGTGCCACTAATGAGAACTGGAAGCTAAATTTTACTGCCCAAAAACTGCACCAAGCCTGAGGCAGTCTTCAATACCTCACTGTTTCCTGCTTGTACTAAATGATTAAAATAAGCTTCGAGACCTTGGTTTTTTGGGTTTTGGTTGGGGTTTTTTGGGGGTTTTTTGGTTTTTTTGTTGTTTTTGGTTGGTTGGTTTTTTTGGGGGGGTGGGGGGGTGGAGGTTTCCCTCATTGGAATTAAAAGTATTGGGCTCTTTAAAATTGAGGTTTTAAAGAGTCCTGGTCAACAGGTAATCAGGCTTTGACATGTGAGCAGCGGTGCTTTCCAGAGGCCCCCTGAGAGCAGAAGGCTATGCTCTGTCACGTTATTCGCCCCTTAAAGTGGGTGAGGGGTGGAATGCTGTGGTGCCTGTATGAGCGGACCCTTTACCTAAAGCAACGGGAACGGCACTGCTAGAGCCCTGCGCCACCCGCTCGCTGCTCCTGCCCCTCTCAGGGCGGGCCACAGACCAAGGGCACGCCAAGCCGCTCCGCGGGTTTCTCCTTTTCCCAGCTGCAGCGAGGGCTGCTGACACCTAACGCCGTTCTTCTCCGTGTCAATGGAGGCCGGGGAAGCTATCGCCGACTGCTCGCTACCCCTGAGAAGGCAGCCTGGCGGCGGCGGCGGCAGCACCCGATCCAACCCTCTCCTCAGCGACCGCCCCGGCGCGACGGGACGCCCGCCCAAGAGCGGGAACGCCGCGCGCAGCTCGCGTGGCGTCCCCGCCGCCAATCAGAAGGCGGAGACGAGCGATCACGCGTGTTGATTGGAGGGCTCGGCCGTCGGTCACGGGAGGGGGCGGGAGGCCACCGGGAAAGTCCGCTCTCGGCTGGGGGTTCCAGCGATGGCGGCCGCGCAGCGGGAGGATGAGCTGGAAAGGTAGCGGGCCTCCCTGGCCCTTCCCCCGCTGCACCGCCCGCAGCGGCGCCCGCAGCGCCCGCTCGCCCCGGCAGCTCTGGGGACAACCCGGAAAGAAGGCAGGCAGGAAGAGGCCTGGGGCGGGGGGAAGGCCGTGTCTGCCGCGCCCCCT
>JAVJGI010000036.1:15995713-16010795 GCA_035590275.1 Ibycter americanus
GGATGCGCGGAGACCCGCACCAGTAAAGGGTGGTCTCCAGATCAGAAAAGGCAATTTTCATCGCTGACTGTGACTTGCATAAACTGACAGCGCAGTGCAGCTTTTATTAATGTGACTTGTGAACCTGCATTTAGCACTACTCGGCTCCCTTTCATATATGAAAGCAAAAGGCAACAACCTAAGTCCCCCAAAACTCTTCTGCCAGCGTTGTGTTTTCTTTTACAACTCTTGTTTTCCACACCTTCACATCCCCACACACCCCGATCAACTGCCAGAGGTTATTTGTCTGTTTTTCTGTTGCTGAAAAATGGAAGGTTTTTTTGGGTCTTGCCTAGAAATTTTAGGACTCTAATAATTACAGTTACCTAGCTGATAACCTGGTTGTAAATGGGCTTTTTACTGATCTTTGATGTGCAAGCCTATTATAACAATGTACTTAAAGGTACGTTATTTAAATGTGTATTTCAGAAGTTGTTGCTCTTGAGTATTTTAATCGGATTCATCTTTCAGTCTTTTATGCAAGCAAGATGATGAAAAAGTTTGAAGTGTTAAAGTGGAATGCGTAGTATGATTTGCACAATACTGTACAAGTAATATGTGTTTCTAATAGGGTTTATGGATTAGTTGGGTATGGGCCCACCTTTTTCTTGCGTAGCTCCTGGCAAGGCACATTTCTTGTGATCTGTAGAAACCTCTTCACCACCATTTCCAACTTCTTTGACTGGAAAGATAAACGTAAGATGATTTTGCAGTATGAACAAGTTTTTGTGTGGATCCAAGAAGGAATGTAAAACTTGTTACATGTAACAGCAGTACTGCTTTAAATTCTAGCTGAGAAGATCACCAGGGGAAGTGTGTTTTCCAGGAGGTAAAAGGGAAGCCATCGATAAAGATGAAATTGATACTGCCCTCCGAGAAGCTAAAGAAGAAGTGGGACTCCAGCCAGAGAAGGTGGAAGTCATCTGTAGGCTTGTGCCTGGAATTGATAAAGTAAGCAGTAAACTGAGTAAGTCAGCATACCATTAGAACATAAGCTCTTGTAATTTTCTTTTGTAAGGTTGATAATTGCCTTTGCAAGCCTGTAACTGTAAATAACCACCGCTTCTTAAAGTGCACAGCCTGTGTTGCCAGCAGAGCGAAGGGAAGAGATTCTTGCTCTGTATTTGGTATTTGTGAGACCACATTTAGTGTACTGTGTCCAATCATGGATGCACTGGAGTACCAGACAGTGCTAAACTGGTGAGAGTTTAGCGGAGAGCCACAAAGATGGTAAGGATATGGATTATGAGGAGAGGCTGAGAGAAGAAGTGGGTTTACTCAGCCTGAAGAAGAGAAAGCTAGCAGGGGATCTAGTTGCTCTCTTCCAGTACCTCCTGGGTAGTTATAGACAAGATGATACCAGGCTCTTCTTGAGACAATGGACACAAGCAGCAACAAATAAAATCTCGATGAGATGATGAGAGTACTCTTTACCATGAGGTTAGCCAAACACTGGAACAGATTTTCCTGACAGGCTGTATACTCTCCGTCCTTGAACATAACAGAGGACTCATCCAGACAAAGCCCACAGCAGCCTGATGTAACCTCAAAAGTTTTCTCGTTTGATATCCTGCTGAAAGCAGGGTTAATTCAGGCAGAAAGGGACCTCTGGAGGTTATGTGGACTGTGATTCTGGGTGAAACTGTAGCAAGGACACTTCTCTTTCAGAGGTGTCTTTGGAGGGTAAGTGACTGACTGTAAATTTAACAGGCTGCGAATTTCAATAACAATATTCAGTGATGCATAGGGTCATTTTTCCCATAATACAGAGGGGTTACCAGTTCCAAAAGACTTCATGTTTTTATCTTCAGGTAACAGTTTCACTTTATTAATATGCCTGCTGTTTGGTTTTGTATCTGTTAGCCACTTACTGTTAGCAATATTCTCCCCCCGTTAAAAAACAAAAGAATAGTTTTGAAATTGTATTGCAAAATGCTGTATTTATCTTCTTAAATTATAATTTCTGTGCAGATAACATTAAAGCTACATGGTTCAGAGGCTATAAATAAAAAGGATCAATTTAGGTTTTATAACTCTTTTCAGTGTTTTCCAGCAAATTGCCTCAGTCAATGGAAAAGATCACGTGGTTTTGGACCGCAGAAATTTTACCTGTTGGATTCTACTTTGTCTTTGCTGTATGTACATTCCAAGTGATTCTGACTTGGATGGACTCTCTCCAGACTTGATTCCCATAGCACAAATGATCGAGTTTTGTTGTTACTGCTTTCTAGTGAACAGTGATGCTTTGTTGGTACAAATAAATAGAACTAGTGACATATCTTAATGAATTTTGGTGTCCTTTTTATGGAAGCTACTATTTCCATAATTTGCCTCACTATGGAAGAAGGGATTGTATTTAAAATAAAAATGTCCATAAATGAGCAGTTCCGAAAAGTTTATCTATTTTATAGCTAAATATACTTTAAACATATTTCTGTATCTGTAGGAAAGTATTCCTGTATCCTAGGAAAAAAAGATACAGAGATATGATAAGCCTTAAGTGATTTGGAAAATTTCAATTAAAATCAGAACTCACCAAAGTAAATAAGGAAGACTTGTGAGACAGCATTCATTTTTTTAATTTCTGTAGTAGATTGACAAATCTTTTTAACTGCTATATGATTATACAGGATGAACAGAATATTTGTAAGATCATGTAACAAAAAAAATTTAAAATTTATTAAAATATATTTAAAATCAAATAGAAATATCTTGCTCTTAGAGGGACTGAATTGCATTACAGTTAAGAATATTTCATAGGTTTCTTGTACTCATTTTGTAACATCTGAAATGTTTTTAAAATAAAGAACATTGTTTTACTTGGTACAAATTTAGTGTTTGAGGGGGTTTATTTTATTTTTTTCTTCTTCCTTTTAGATGAATCATGTGGTAACACCAGTTGTAGGATTTATAGAGGATACATTCCAGGCCACTCCTAATCCAGAAGAAGTGAGCGATGTTTTTGTTGTGCCACTGGAGTACTTTGTCAAGCCCTTAAATTACAAGACCTTGCCTTACAAAACCTCATCTGGTTACTCAAGTTGGATGCACTGCTTTACATATGATGACCCTGAACGTAAAATGTCATTCAAGATATGGGGACTTACTGCACACTTTGCTGTATTTCTTGCTCTTGTAATTTTTGGAAAGCATCCTACCTTCAAAGTTGAGTATGATCTTGACAACTTAATTTCATCTGCTGAGAATAACTTCATGAATTTATATGCATCCATATATGAAAGAAAGAAGAGTAATTTATGACAAACTGGTCTGACAATTAATGTGTACTGAAGGAGGAAAAAGGGGTTTGGTTATTCCCTTTCTACCTATTATTTGTTTGAATTTTACACTTTAATTTCTTCTGAATTGTGAATTTATTAAAATTTATTTTTAAATAATATTTTTAAGTCGACAAGCCCTAACTAGATTAATACAATTTTTAATCTGTTTTAGAGCTGCCAAAAGTACATAGTATTTTTGATGGACTTAATACACAGTTCCATTTCAATTTCTGCCTTGATTTTGTGTGATCTAGGACACTTTCTGTGGTTTGCCTTCTGTATAATGAGATAATACTATTTTATCTAATTTTTGTCTGTTTGAATTAGAACATGAAAACTTTTGGGGGTCTCTCTGTCTCTTACTGTGTGGCATACTACATATGGGCAACATAAGGCATACAGTCTTGTGGGGTATCTAAGCACTTACAAAACGCACAATAAAAATATAAAAGGTGGCAAGTGCTTTCATGGTCTTGTTTTGTTTTGGTGGGGCTTGTGGAGGGAAAAGGATGGTTGAATGAATTTTATTACTCTTGCTTAATTTAACATTTCTTACAAGGCAATTCTGTAGGCTATGGTAGACTTAGTATACAGGCAACAATATTGCACTTTGCTCCTCAGCATCCTGTTAGCATCACTTGCTTAGCTCCTAGAGGGTGTCATCTTAAGGAAAGGAAAGTGGAGGTGAGTGTTTATGAGGACTAAAATGCCTGTCTGTAGTTGAACCTTTACCAGTCACCCTGGCAATGTCAGATACATGTTGTTCTTTGTGCTGTGAATCCTCGTTTTCTCGTTGCTGGTGAACTAGAAGCTCATTCATAGTGGTTGTGATTTTACTGCCAAATGGTTATGTTTTTAAAAGCACAATTTGAGATGTAGTTTGCAAGTAAACAAGTTACCAGTCCTTAAAGCACTGATCTCTGAGTAACAAGTGTGAGTTGAAAGCATTCAGTCCCTCTCAGAATCATGTGCCCTAGTGCTACTCTTGTATAAGATGAAGAAAAACGGTTTTTCTTCTGGGTGTTTGCACTTTGTGCTTCCCCCCTCTATTCACCAGTGGATGCAAGTGTGATAACAAAGTTGCTGGCAATTCTTATGGACTGTGCTGTAATTGAGCAGAAGTCAGATTTTTACATTAAGCAGCTTTTGTAGTAGACTTGAAGTTGGCTGTGACTTTGGCAAAATGCATCCTTTTTACAAATAAATGTTTCCCAAGTATGGCTTGGATAGCTAATTAGGATTTTCTAGGAAACCCAGTTCTGAGATTTTTTTGTTTTTTAGCTTCTCATAATTGCATCCATAACATTCTTCAGCTGCTGTGCTATGACAGTAGCATTTAGGTGCTGAAATACCAGCTTGTGTTTGGTAACTGCAGCATGACCTTGTACTGAAGATGAGAAAGATGCTGGAGTTGCACTCAGCTGACAGAAGTGTACCTAAACAAACCAAGGCTAAAATCAATGCAAATCTTGCAAGGGCTGAGTTTCCCTTTGCCTTCTCCCCCTGCTACAACTGTGCAATACTTATTATTTCTGTCTTCCCAGAGGTAATTCAGTAGTAGGTATTTACTACAGTATTCTGCCTGAAATACTATTTATGCTGTGGTGTTAAAGAAGTACAAGATTGGCAATCTGAATACTGGGTTGGAAAAGGCCTCAAGAATTAGCCTAATCTCTTGACACCTAAAAATGGAATCCGATCCATGATATTCTGACAAATATCTACTGTCTTTCTTAAGCTTCTCTGGACAATCCATTGTAGTCCTTTAGCCATGTCTTAAAAAGATTTTAGCTGTAGCAAGGAACACTTACTTCTTGCTGTGTACATAGCAGAACAGTGGATAGCTTGTTTCCTTAGTTACTTTCTGTGCTCCTGAAAACTATATCACTGTCTTCCTAAGGCATTTTTAATCTTAATGATCGGATTCCTTCAGGGTTTTTTTTGTCAGTCACATTTTCTGTACGTCTCTCGTCATTTTTGCTCCTTTTCAGAATCTTCAGTGAATCATCCTGGTCATATTATTCTATTTAACCATTTATTTGGGTTGGATAGGACAGGATTGTGTCACAGCTCCTTTTTATATATCCCATTGTGACTACTGTTTGTGAAGCAGCACAGTAATATTGACTCATATTCCATTTTGTCCACTAAAGTTGCCTTATCCTTTTCTGAAAACGCTGCCAATTGATCCTATATTTGTATTTATTGCATTCTGTACTTGAACAGTTGATTATTCCTTCCAAAGGTAGCACTTTCCATTTGTTCTCATTGAATTGCATCCTGATTTTTTCAAAACAAATTGTAATGATCTACTACTGTGTTTGTCAGACGTTTCCATTTTGCTGTTATCCTCAAGTTTAATGAATATGTTTTGTTTCATTTTCTGTTTCATTTACATTACAAATGAAACATTTCTGTTTCATTTACATGTGCTTGCTTAGAATAAGCACGCTCTGAACAGGCCTCTGTAGAATCCCAATTGGGAATTGCCACTTTGACAATGAACTACGAACTGCTGTGTGTTGTTTTCTAACCAGCTGTGTAACATACTGCTATAGGTTTCCTACAGACCAACCTTTCTTAGGTTGCATACAGGAATGTTAGGCAGGGCTATATCAAAAACGTGAGGATTTATAGTTCTCCCTATACATCAGGCCTGGTACCTGCCTCACAGAGGAAGTAAACACATTTGTCAAAAAAAAGTTCATAGGATAAAGACAACAGTTGCTACAGATGTCCTTGTTCATTTATGTAAAGGTTATTTGTTCTAATATCTTCCCAGGAATTGGAACAATTTGTGTGAGTTCTCCAGTTCTTTCATAGGGCACTGTTTGCCTTTTCCTGGCCTTTGCCAGGGAGGAAGATAAAGTTCCCTCAGTTTCAAAGATAATTGCTAATAATGTTGAGATTGGTTCTTAAGAGAATGGCTGTCGCATTGGGACGTTTCAAAGGGTTCGGCCAGCTTGAACATTTTAGCATATCTAAATACTATCAAACCTTTCATATTCCTACGTTAGCTATAATGTGTTAATTATATTTGATACCAGTTGACTTTTTAAGTTAAAAGACAAAAAAGACCTTTTCCTTTTTTTGAGCTAGGATGAAATCCTTGGAGAAGTAGTAGCCACATTTATAAAGAACAGCTTTATTTTTCATCATTAAACACTTGTGAAATTGTTAAAACATTTTTAAAAGCTTAACTTCAAACTCTTAATCATATTATTCATATCCTCAGTGGTTCCTCTCAATGCTAATGTATGCAGGAAAAATAACTAATTAAAATAAGAACATTGTTAATTAAAATAGAGCAAAGCAATTAGACCTTTGATTAGTAAACAAAACAGGTACTGAGAGACATAATTACTAACTTTCCATCCTCTTCTGTTCCCAGCAGACTTTTTTCTTCTTCATCTCTAAACCAGATCTGGCAGAAATTGTACAACTTGTACAAATTCAAACCTTAGTTTGTGTTTATTTCCCTTTTTTTAAACATTTCTGTGTGGAACTGTAAGGACAGCAACAACAGTTACAGCTGTTGTTCCTTTTAGCGAATGCAAATCTTGCTGATTTTTGAATCAAATCAACCATATGAACTAGTTGAAATATAAAACTTACAGAGGTCCAACCAAAAACCCTTGAGTGATTTGCAGTAAAACCGTGGGGGCTTCATGCTTCACATGATGCATCCTACATAATTGTACTGACAGTAGTTTTGAAATTTGGGAAGTACTTTCTTCACTCAAAAACCTCATTCTTTCTTTAGATACCCATCTGGGATTTAGAGTGTCCAAAAAAAATCCTTTGAGCACAAAAAGAATATAAGGAAACTTCAGTGCTTGTTACTAAAACTGCAATTCTGCTAGTCCCACATGTACTGATAGGAAATTGTTTCATTGTGCAATTTTCTGATAAAATTCTTCCACAGTTCTGGAGGCAGAAACTAGAACATGACTCTCTCCGACCTAGGCAGCCCTCCGCATCAATCCGTGTCGTGTTCATAGCCTCTTCCTACCTTCCAGAGGGAAGGAGTGCAGAGTGCCCCGGGCAGAGCATCATGACGTCTTTTCAGACTTCAGGCATTTTTCAGGGTACCAGCTCTGCAGTATGAGAGAACTGAAAGCGTGTAACCCTCACTCCTGGGTAAGTGCCCCGTGTAATTAAACAGTGTATTAAAGGGAAGCTGCAGTTTCTCTGCACTTCATGTTTTTAAAGGAGAGTGTGACTGTGTTCTTTGTGTGAGATCAAACTCATGAGAAGGTGGATCCTCCAGGGAGATGGATCTTTCCCTGGGCCTTGAGCTGCAGGGAAGCTGTGTAAACTTAAAAGGGAAAAGACCTAGCAGATGTGCTGTGCTGAAACTTTCCTATTGGAAAATGCTGTATTCTGCCCTTAAACTGGTTCACAACCCAGGACAATTAGCCCTCCCTTTTATTGTACAGAAAAGTTTAAGCATCTAAAGAAGGCTCTGGGTTTTGTTGAATGGGCCAGGTGCTTTGCAGTTTGACGCTGCCGTGGTACGGTGCCTTAGTTGCCTTTCAGATCTGTCTCTAAACTCAGTGTAACAAAGCACTTACCAAAACCTGGGGGTCTCTGTTCCCTCTTACTGGTCCTGTGTTATACCTGATTATTATTAAAATAGATTTGTATCTACTTTTATTTTGAATGTGGTGATTTTAAAGGACTCCTTTACTTTGAATTTTTGATTGCAAATGCATTTATGCCTTGTTTGTTTGAAGTATAGTATGTTAATACAGCTTCCAATCTGAAAAGGTGTTTTATACATATATAGTTACTCTTTGCAGTTTTTCTTACAAACAAATCACTCAGTTGGAAAAAGGTATTAAAAATATATTCCAGATTACATTCTCTAGCTATGGGGTAAGTAATGCTAGCATGACAGCAAAATGAATGCAAAGGCTTGTATCAGAACAAGAAAATTACTGATATGATGTAAAATTAACTAAAAATAAGTTCAATGTGAGTTGTTAGTCATTCTTTTAGTTAATGTGCAGTGATTCAGCATTTAACATTTTTATATTTTTGAGTGCTCAAATAATCAGGCTTTTGGTATTTAACGTTTATGTGAACATTTTACGTTTATATATATTTGATACGTAAATTGGTATTTAACAATTATAACCATATAAAAAACCCCCAACTTACTTAAAAAAGGATATAGTAAATACATTTATATACTAGTTTACAGCCCTTCTGAGTAGGGAAAAAAACATAAAATGTTCATTTCAGATTCAGTGTATGCAGCCCAATTAAAATGCATGTCACTTTTGCATAGCTAGAGTTCATGCAGGGTTAAGGTAGTTTAGTTAGATGAGAACGTAAATATTCAAGAAAGGAGATTATTTATAGTCAGCCTATGCCTAAGTCATATATATGTATATAAAATAGAAAATCTGGAGATGCTTTTGTCTTTTAAGAAAAAACTCATGTGAGTGCTTATATGTCAATATGTATGTGATGTAACTACAGTGATTCTTTTTTTTAATAGGTTGCCATAGCAATGCAGTTTTTGCAACAGTACATGTTAAACCATCTCCAGTTAAAAAAAGAAATAGTTATAGTAAAAAGGGTCATTAGGTAATCCCTCTGTCCCCCTGACCTTTTATCTCTTCCCAAAATCTAATCTAAGAAATAAGACAGAAAAAGGAATTGCACTTGTTTCTGATTCCTTGCAGGAGCTGTAATTCTGTAGTCACAATGCTTACTTAGTGTATGGGGTTCTGAGTTTCAACAAAAATCTCTTTACGCTTTATGATGTTAATTAAATTTACTGTACTGTATGGTTGCCTGTTGCTTAGTACTTCAGATTTAGGGTAGGTTTCGTTAGGTTTTCAGAACGAAAAGTATGTGTGCTTGGAAGGAAAACATCCAAGTAATAATGAAACATTAATGAAGAATAATCATCCTGTTTGTCAGAATCTGCTGAAGGGGAGAGATTGTTCACTGGTTAGCAACAGACTCATTATTTTGAGCACATTTACCTCTTCTCATCCTGATTTCTGCAATCCTTTAGACTGTCCAGTCAGGACCATTTATTGACCTATGTCTATCTTGATCTCCACTCTTTACAAGGTACGTTTGAACATGTATCAAAGATACACCCCTACAATTCATCCTGCAGCTTCTGCAGTGCTTGATGGCTAGCACAGCTGCTTTAAAATATTTGCATAGCTGTCCTTAATGAAGTGCTGGCATCCCCTTTTATGCCTATAGTAACATCCAGAACTACCGGCAACAAACAGGAACTCTTCTTCAGAGGAAAGCTAAATTTGTCTTTGAGCCCTGTGGTAAATCATAATGTTCCTCCAGAGCCCTGGTAAGAGTCAGATATCCAGTTGTTGAAATTCATATGAGTAATTCCAGGCAAAGAGCTTTGTATATGTTTGAAGGGTTAAGGACATAGTGATGTAAATCTATATTCTGATGGATTTGTATATAGAAACAAACACCCTTAGAAAAGGGTTCAGAAACAGGACATTTAAATAGTGTTTATTTTATTCACTATTTTAGAGAAAATCAAAGAAAATATTTTATTTTTCTGATAATGTAATTGTTGCAGTTGTGTAGTTGGCATAAATCACAGTAATTTCATTGACCTTAGCACAGTTGTGCCAAAGTACACGCTCTGAGGCTTTAGTTTATACTGCATATCTACTTTAACTGATAATATATATTATCTCAATTACATTTTATCTTGTATCTTTCAATTCATTATCTTATTTCTTCACATTTGCATAACAGGTGCTATCAATGGTTCTACTGAATAAATCAGTACTTTCAAAGAAGCCTAAGTTTGTTTAGAATATATTGTTAGTTGTTAAAATATTAGGGTGTAATTCTAAATCTAAGCGCAACATCTGTTTAGATCATCTACAGTACTGATTCACAGATATTTATGGGAAACAAACTGAATAAAATGGGAGTGCTATACTTCTTTGCCAGGTTTCATTGCTAAAAATGGAAGTCGTACAGAATGCATTATTTTTGGATTTCAGCTATTAACCATTAAACTAGAAATGCGGTAACTGATGAATTAATAAGAGATGTAAATGAAGGTCCACTAACACTTGGAAAAGTGGGAATACTGTTAACAGAAACAAAGTTGATGTTATAAACCTGGCATCAAATTGATCCATACTTGAGGAAAAGAAAAAAGGTGTGTGCAGTGGATGGAGCACATTCTCTACAACCTTTAGGCTGAAAAGGGCTAAAAGGCAGCTGGTCTGGTTGAGACCTTTGTTTCTGTGAGAACCTGTTAACCAGGACAGAGCCCTAGAAAAAAGACAGAAGAAAAGATGATTGGATATAAGAGCACAAGAGTTCTGTGGTTAAGAAACAGAATCGATCTGGTGAGGGGAAATAGCAAGGGGTTGCTCTAGCAGGGGCTGTGGTTAGATCTCCCTTCCAAGAAGGGGAAGAGACCAAAGAATTAGACAAGTGCCTAACGTCGAGGAAGTGATGCGTCTGGAGAAAAGGGATGAGCAGCCAGCAACCCAGCGTTCCGCCACGAGAGGGTGCCACCTCCCAGGTGCTCCAAGGCAGCCAGGCTGAGGCTCCCCAGCACGGGTAACCCGCAGGCAGCAGTTGCTTAGAGCTGCCTGAGGCTGGCTGGTGAGCTCTGTGGGCAGCTAGACACAGGGTTAGCCAAACAGCATGACTGATAGCTATTGAGAATGGGACTATGTTTGTACATCTCCTCAGCATCACATGGTTGACCACATATAACTTCCTGTTTTGCTCACATTATGACATCTGGAACGATGGGTTTACTAAATATTTTCCAGGTATTTATTCTAATGTGCTAGAAATAATTCTGTTCTTCCGATTCATTCAGACTGACTGTACAGCAGTGGCTGAGAAACATCAAGATACACTATAAGCCTGGATTCATAATTTTCTTCAAGACTGAATGAATAGCAGGTCTCGAATGTCCCTAGCTTGCCTTGTTCACTCTCTCTTACTAGTCCATCATACGGCTGTTTAGTGAAGCCACGCAAATTGATAATTGCTTTTCTTCAGCCCTAGAAATGAACGGGAAAGAGCACTCTGCTAGGAAAAATATTTCTCTCAAGTAGAAGGAAAAAAATCTCTTTGGTCTGAGAACGGTCTTCCAAATACATTCCTGTTATTTATAACACTGATTTTAATTATTAGAATTTTCTGTAGTATTTAATCTAGGTCTGACTGAAGATAAGTGATTACCACACTAATTTAGGTACTGCATAAAACTTTGCTCTGAATTTAAGAGCATCAGTCAAAATAAATGTCCCAGTGAAACTTTATTATGTAGCATTGTTAGATTCTTCCCAGATAGCCCAGCTGGGGGCTGTTATCTAACATTGCTAATATGCCACATTTAGATACATCCTTGGGTCTTAACTGTCAGTAAGGAAGCTTGTTTGACATCCTCCAAGATGTGTCATTTATATCTGAACTGGCTATGCACAGATGTCCAAGCTGAAAAGTTTTAGGTGAGCATTTTTACCAGTTTATGTTGTGAGTGTGACATGACAAGTAGTGAATTTAGAATCCAAAGAGACAAGCAGGGAAGGATGGAGGACGGTGAATGGGAACAAAAGAGGGTAAAATATTTCTTAGTTGCTTGAACTATTGATCCTATTTATTAATACCTACATTTGTGTCCAGAGGCCCTGCTTGAGATACAAGGGTCCTTCTGCTGAACAAAAGCATAGGAAAACTTTCTGCTCTTGAAGCTTGCTTCTTGAGAAATGTGAATTTCAGAAAGTGCCTGGCATCAGAAGAGTTCCTCAGCTACATCCACAGGGGCAGAAATGCAGCTGTGTGTGTTCTGTTGGCCATTTTGCACTTGGCAACTGTGCAGCCTGCAGCCTGATTTCTGTAAATATTAAATATTTCATTTACTTATCAAACATTAAAGCTTATTAAGCAGGACAGACAGATGGTTCGCAATTTTGTGTGGTGGGCAATCGTATGGTTCCTGGAGATGTATGGCAGAGCTCAGGATATAAAGACATTTCAGTCACATTTAGGCACTGTGAGTCAGATGTGCAGCTGGTGGAAATTAGTGCAGTTCCAGACACACTGATGATTCGTCTGCTGCGTGGAGCTGTCCATTAGAAAAGCAGGCATGGTAAATTCTAGCTTTATTCAGTACAAAAAATGTGCTTCGCTCAAAAGCTGGAAGGAGTTTTCCTTGCTTTCAATAAGACTGATCAGATAAACAGGACCAGAGCTCTTACTGAATTGGTAATCCAAATTTTCTCCCAGGTGCCTGTCAGCATGAGTCCTGTTACGCTTGCACAGTGTCTTTCAGCCATCGGGAACTGGGAGCACTGGGCTACCTCACAAAGGCAGACGAAGCAGAGGAACACCCAATTCCCTCACACCAGCCTGGGTAGCCAAACTAAAACTTTTCACAATGTCTCATAACATTTTTAAAATTCTTCAGTGTAATCATCAGTCTTTTATTTCCACTCTATAATTAAACTTCTCTGGACTGAATTCCTTCAATTTGGTACTTTCTATGGACTTTCCAGTATAGATGCCTGATAACAACAGACTCTGAATCGTTAGGCTTCAAGCTTTCACAGTAGTACAATGGGATGATGCACCTCCAAAACAGTCATAACATATGTCTGTTCTCCTAAAGTGAGGGTTGTATCTTAAGTAAATGCTGGCTTAGTTCATCCAGCATTCTCTCCTTGAATCTGACAGCCCAGAAACGTGACGCTGAAATGTCATCTTTTGAGAATACACTATTTAAACCTTATGTGGAGTTTTGGGGAAGATTGTTGCTGGGGCTTTGAGGAAGGAGTTGGTACTCACTCTCTCCCTATGTGTTCTTAAAGCAGGAAAAATATTAAAGGTAGAATTCTTTCCTTTTTCTAATTTTTAAAAAATTAAAGTATAAAGCAATGCCAGGTAAACTCACAGAGCCAGACTGTCTGAAAATTTACTAGTTGAATCACTAGGGACTTGAGAGAAAAAAGTCTCTATTAAAAAAATCAGTGTTTAATTTAGGAATAAACTTATATCCCATTAGAAAAAATCAAAGCCAAGAAGGACAAAAGTAAGTGGCTTAAGTGCTTTCATGAGTAAGATCCTATATTATGTTCTTTAAAATTTCCTATCAGACTGAATATTGGATAAAATTCACCCCAGTGTAAACTGTTTTTCACAGAATAATGTAAACCAGGCAAGGGCCACTTAAATCTCTTCATAAAATTCAAATGTGGTTTCACTGAACATCTCCCTGGGCTAAATAGGACTTTGTCATAGATCTGATGCTTCTTTCAGGATCAAAAATCAGTCTGGGCGCTACCAGGATGCGATGGGGATTAAAATAGCAATGATTGTGCTAACAGGTAAAGTCTATCAGGTGCTCTGTTAAGACTATGGCATGTGCCTCTGTGCTTTGTCTTGCTATTCCTTGTCCATCTTCCTTCTGGTTTATGCTTTACTTACCTGGGCTTTATTTATTGCTGTTGTTCAGTCCCTCACAATATTTTCTGACCGATAAATATACAGTAAGATGGAACATGAAAATAGATGCTCTCAAACATAAAAAAGCTATTGGTTGTAGGTGGTTGCAGGTGGATGTTATCTGATCTTTATATTGCATTTAGGGCTTCAACCTGCAGTAACCTCAACAAATTTCTAAGGAATCCTTCCTTTATATCTATTCTTTTCCTAGGTGCTTTGTGTTTTGAGGGAGGTATTGGAACAATTATTCCTTTATGAAGCAACATTACATTTCTTTTGTAGTGAAGGCAATTAAAGCTTAGTTGTGACCTGAGCATTCACTTAGATACATCAGTTATTCCAGATTTCATAGATCTTTGGCCAGCGGAGCTATCTGAGTAACTTAAGTTGCTGTGCTACATATTTCTAACAGAGCATGCATTACCAAAACCTGCTGATTTAAAGACAACTTCAGGCTGGCTGTCATATTTGATTGTGTTAGTTCTTTTTGTAAAAACAGATTTTATTGGCAAGCAGATAGTTTACTGCGTATTTATCCACAAATTGTCCTTTCTTCCTTCAGTTATAGTAGAACTAGAAGCCAAATCTGGAAAGGTGACCTGATCTGCCAACCTCAAGGGGAGAATGGGGAGGAGTGGGAGGAAGAGGAAGATGACAATGACTTGACCTGGATTTCTGCACTGTCAGAAGCAGCTACACTCCTGTAACAATTTCAGTTTAGGTATTCAGGAGAAGTGAGCAGTACTGCATGGTACCTCATTTTCATCGTTGCCTGGTTGGGAGGGGCAGAGGAGAGGCAAAGGCATGGGGGACAGATTCATTTGCATGTATACTCAAAATGCTTTGTGCTGAGGTAATGCTGAGGTAAAGATGATGCAGAGGATATGAGCTGCTGCTGCATACAGATATGTTTATTTAGTTAATTGAGTTGTCATGACAACTACTTCATCTAAACTGCTACAGTGTATAGGTTGGTATTGGCACCTGATAACTCTACACAAACCATCACACTTTCCAACAAAATCGGCAAACTCTGTTCAGTCTTCTCTGAACTAGTGTTAAAGAATGTAGTTTTAATGACAAAAAATAAAGAGGGGGACTTACCTGTTAATAGTAGGTCACCACAGCTTAATTTTAGTGAGTTCAGCTTCAGGCTGGAAGCACTTTTCTAGCTCATCCAGAACATCTTGTAACCCACAAAATATGAAACAACAGAGTTTTTCAGAACCTACAAAATAAGCCAATAAAGAATTGTAAGAGACTGATGATGCTCAGAAGAG